>NW_026844042.1:1446120-1628286 GCF_029531705.1 Pantherophis guttatus
TTCTCTTCTCTTCTCTTCTCTTCTCTTCTCTTCTCTTCTCTTCTCTTCTCTTCTCTTCTCTTCTCTTCTTCCAAAAGGTAACTGGGCTTTCTTGGTTTCTTTTTTTTTTTTTTAATTTCTTTTGAAATAAAGAAATCTTCATCCAAGAAGCTTCTTCTTGTTCTGCTGAACTGAACTGAAGAAGCTTCTTGGATGAGAAGGAATACGTTTTCAGAGGGGAAAAAAATCAAGAAAGACCAGTTAGCTTTTTTGAGGGGTGGGAGAAGCAATTTTGGGAGGAGGGAGAAAGAAGGTAAAGAAAATTGCCAGATGGGCAGGGGAACGTATGGACATATCTGCCAGGAAGATTTGGAAATGGATTTAAAAGGGATGTCTTTATTGAAGGGGTGTGTCCCGTGATTCTCAAGAACTCTGGATAATTTTATTTCACTGGCTGTGCTTTGATCTTCTCCATCCCCAATTTTTGTGGGGTTTCCATTAGCTTGTGAAGGTATCCTTTTGCTTGAGTTTCCATTCCTTTCTCTCTCTTTTTTTTTTATAAATTAAACCTTTAGCTACAAGAAATGCCAGAAATGTAGAACTTCTTATGTTTCTTTAATTGTCTGCTCTTTTTTTTTTTTTTTTTTTGGCAGCCTTCTCCAATGGGGTGTTCTTTGTTCGGGTTGGATTACAATTTTCGGCATTTAATTTACAATAATGAGATATAATAAAATTGCGCTGGGTGGGGCCGGTGGGGGACTGCAGGCCAGCCCAGCTCACAGTGCCAAGTTAGGAAGGCTAGGTTAGGAGAGTTAGGATAAGTTTGACTGCTTTAAGTCTCCCGGCTCCAAATCCTGTCTCATTACTACCCGATTAATTGAAGCTTGTTCCGTCATCTATGCAAGATTGCAGCCCAGATATCTCTGCAATTTGTTCCTGGGAGCTGGGACTTCTCTCTGAGTTACTAAATACCCCGGGGCAAGTCTACCTAGACTACATAAAGCTTTGTTAAACTAGGTAGACTTGTCTGCCGGATAAGTGTGTTTTCAGTGGGGCTGATTCCCAAGTGCAATAAGCATGCATTGTGTTCAGGTTTGGCTACATTTGAAGCATTACAGGTAGCCCTCGACTTACAGCTCGCTTAGTGACTGTTCAAAGTTACAAAGGCACTGAAAAAAAGTGAGTTACGACCAGGGCCGGATTTTCCTATAGGCTAACTAGGCTTCAGCCTAGGGCCTCAAGATCAAGAGGGGCCTACATTCAAATGTTAGCAAAATTAAAATTACACTTTCACTATAGGTGAAAGGGCCTCATAAGTGGAATAGCCTAGGGCCTCTTCATCTAAATCCGGCCCTGGTTACGACCCTTTTCACGCTGATGACTGTTGCAGCATCCCCATGGTCATGTGATTTACATCCGGACGTTTGACAACAGACTCACATTTATGACCGTTGTCATGCTCCAGAATCACGTGATCCCCTTTTGTGACCACCTGACAAGCAAAGTCAATTGGGGGGAAACCAGAGTCACTTAACCACCGTGTTACTAGTTTAAGGAACTGTAGTGATTCACTTAACGAGAAAGGTCGTAAAATGGGGCAAAACTCCCTTAACAATTATCTCAGTCGGCAACAAAAAAAAGGGGGGGGGGCTCAATTGTGGTCATAAGTCAAGGACTGCCTATTATTCTTTTCTCTTCCTTCCCCTGATCCTGATTTATGGTTTCCTTAGGCATCATATGAGTACATTTCAATTGTCCTGATCAAGCCAATTTTAATAAGTGAAGCCTAAGGCACTCCTTGAATCGTAAGATAAGGGTTAAACCTTTGTCTTTTCCTGTGGGGCAGTTTCTCAATAGATTCCTGGCTTGCTTTCTTTGTTCTCTAAGCTGGGAATGAGTTAAGATGGGAAAACAGAGACCTGTTCTACAGTTGTTTCTTTAAAAATAGCTTTTTTTTTTTCCTATGGCAATCCCAGAGTTTACGTGGACACAGTGTAAATGTCCCGAGATATAAGGATAGTTGGCTTTTGTAAAGACGGGTAGATTTTTTTTCCCCCTGAAAAGTTATCAAAGCAGCTGAGGCTTTGGAATGCTTAAACAGTGGAGTTGTGTAGATTTCATTGAAGTGTCTCTTGGGCAGAATCCCTAATCCTTGGGGTGAAGTCTCAACATTTTAGTGACTGCTATTGTGTGCTGTGCTGTGCTGTGTTTTGTTTTGTTTTTTGCCTTTCTTCGGTAGTACCCCAAGAATACGAAACTTTGCTTTGTTTTGTGGTTAACAAAAGAAACATTTCTTCCCCCCCGCCCCCAAGTCTGGAGTTATTTTAAGACTATTTTTAGCTATCTTTAAAAAGAAGCTAGACCTTTTGAGCAACTGGCCCGTGCCCAAAATATTTTTGGAGAAGTTGTGCTTCCTGCATGGAGCCTTTTGAGATGAATCAGTTTGAAAATAGGAAGAAATGAACTGTAGTAAGATGAACACTCCTTTTTATTAAGGGGGATCATGGTGAGATTAGTTGTGGATGTTCTATTTTACAGAGGTAGTTATGCACAACCTAAATATTAACATAGTGAGTCAAGCCTTTATTTATTTTGAACTCTGAAATTTCCCTGAAACCTTATCCACAATCTGCCTAAATTTCAGTAGCCACTTACCTTTGAGAATGAGGAAATGGTGCCATTCAGGCATTGAAAATGTGGCTTAGTTTTTAATTTCTTCATTTCAGAATTTTGGAAAGCAGAAGTTTTTGGTTTTTAAAAAATTTTTTCCAGAGGGATCCAGATGACTTTCAAAAATCCTCCAGATGGCTGGGTATCCACACCTCTAAAATGAAATAATGATGCCTAAAATTTAAGTTTTTTTAAAAAAATAGCTCTGGATAGCATCGTAGCTATGATTCTAGTTCTCAAATATTTAAAATATTTTTCTAGCCCTGCCTTTATTGACTCTTGATTTGGCTTGAGAGTGGAGAAGGATTTACCAGATATTTTCTTTGTTAAATTTGCTGCAGTTAATCATGGGAGAAAGCGGTGCCCAAAATTTAGTTCTTTGGACTGTGCGGCTTTTGTTTCCCAGGGGAAATGCATCGCTAAACAATTATTGTGTATTATTACTTTAGTGTTTATGCATTATTTTATACCATAATATATTTGCTGATTATAATGTGTAACTTGAAGAGTTTGGGACGGTTTGAACAATCTTGCTTTATGAATGAAACTGGGATAAAATAAAAACTTCCTTATCAGACTTAAACCTTGCAATTCACAGATTTTATGACCAATAAGCAGGTTTTGCAATAGCAGGAGTCATTGTTTCTAATGCCATCTGTTTCTGGTTGTTAGCATTTTTGGTTTTGCTCATGTTCGGCTATTCAGTATACCAATCAACAGCACACCCAGTAAACTGAATACAATTTAAAAGTATTTGGGGTTTGATAATGTGGAATATAAATTATCCCCCCAAATTCTAGTATTCTTTAAGGAGGATTAGCTCAGCATGTAGATAGATCAATGGTGGAATTTGAGGAATCTAAAAACACTCTTAACGTAATGCTTCCGAACAACCATGGCAAATTCAAGGTTCAGCTTCAGCTCCCAGAATTCTCAGCAACGGCTCTGCAGACTGTGGAATTTGGGATTTGAAGTCCATATGCTTGGACATTGCCAAGGTTGGGAAACGCTGCCTTGTGGATTCCCTGCCTTCCACCATTGCAAAGGACAGCTGTGGACTCTGTTCTGAGAAATTAAAAAAGACGAACTAGATGTTGCTTGGGTAATTCCTGACTCTCTCTAAAGCTTTGTGTAAAGTATTGCCAAAATCAGAAATCGAGGCTCTGGGCCCGCCATGTCCTTCTTCTTCTTCTTGGCATCATGACCTAATAGGTGAAACAGGAAAAATGATAATGGAAAGAACACCCAACTATTTACTTAGAGACGCCCTTTTGCTTCCTTTCCCTGCATCGATTGGAACCAGATGTGCCAGGAGCAGCTTTTATGACACCCTCCTCATGTTTGTCTCCCAGCCCCTCACAACAGCGGAGACCTCCTCTCTTCCCCCAGATTGCTCCAAGACAATGACTTTAAAAAGTTTCCCACAACTTTTAGGCCGATGAGCAGTGGTAATTTAAAGCTGATTTATACAGCATCCACTCCCTCCTGTGATTCTTGTGTTTGCTGAGAAGCTGACGTGCTCTCCTACTCCAGGAAATGAGGTTTTTGATATATGACCGGCCTTTCCTGTTCTCTCTCTTCCTCCCCCATCTCAGAAATAAAACCCTGGGTGCAAACACAAAAGAGGGGAATTTTCTTAGCTGTCCTGCAAGGGGAAAATCAGAAAATCACACTGGCCAGCGGTGTATCATTAACTCTGCTTTGCTGATTAGCTGCTGCTCGTCCTGCTGGGGTTTAAGAATGCCCTCACTGTGACTACAAGGTTGGGGGGAACGAAGTGAATACAGGTAGTCCTCGGCTTACGACCACAATTGAGCCCAGAATTTCTGTCGTCAGGTTGAGACACTTGTTAAGTGAGTTGTGCCCCATTTTCCGACCACCCTTGCCTCCATTTGTTAAGTGAATCACTGCAGTTGATGAGTTACGTACCCAGTCGTTAAGCGAATCTGGCTTCCCTATTGATTTTGCTCGTCAAAGGGTGGCAAAAGGGGATTCCCCCCCACCCCCCGGGGACGCTGCCACCGTCATAACTATGAGCCAGTTGCCAAGCATCTGAATTTTGATCACGTGACCCTGCAATGGTCTTGAGTGTGAAAAACGGTTCTAAGTCCCCTTTTATTTCAGTGCCATTGTAACTTTGAACGGTTGTAAGTCGAGGACTACCCATAGCCCTCCATGGCTTGTTCAGTCCCGAGTTTGTTTGTTTTTCCCTTCCTTTTTTGAGCCTCCACTGTCTCCTGTGCAAATGTGCGAGCTGCAGTCAGCTTTTTATTGTGGTTCATGAGCTGATGCGGTATCCCAGCGCACATCTTTAGACAATGTGGAACCCAGAACATTCGCTCCCAGATTAGCACCATCCATTTGTGCTGATTGCAGCTCCCATTAACTTCCAGCTAGCCTAACCATTGGCTGAAATGGCTGTGGATGATGAGAATTCAGCTCCCGTGCATATCGACGGGAATTAGGTTAGGCACAGCCGGCCTAGAATGTGAATTGTTGAAGTAAGCAACGGGTGCCTGTTTTCTGAAGGGGCGCGATGCGATTTTCTGTCCCCAGGAAAATAGATCGATAAATAAGGGCTGTGGAAATTCCAGAATCAGCCTGTTTTTTCCCCCCAAGCTCCAGATCAGGGCAAAAAAAAAACCTCTGCAGGATTAAACAAGCCAGTATTCTGTATTCTTGCATTTTTCTGGCTTGGGGCTTGGACTAGTTAACGCATCCAGCATCATTTTTTCTCTGAAATAAACTTGGCTTCCCTAAGAAGCCGCCTGTTTACTTGAACCGGAGGATGATGACAGAATCTTTAGGTAAATCAAACTTTTCATCTTGGAGCCAGAGTACAGCGCTGACTCATCAGGCTGAAAGCCGGCAAGTTTAGAAGACGGGATATTTCGAATTAAAACAAATGCCTTTGTTCTTGTGGGTATTTCTTTCTCTTCCTGGACCTGTGCTGCACGACCACTGAGGAGGCTTCAAAGGCCCGGTTATTATACTTGTAGGAAATCTTGAGACCGATTAACTACTCAAAAAATGTTAAGAGGTTGAAGGAGAAAAGAATCTGCATTTATTTACTGATGATATTGCTGATTTTGGTATTATGAGTAAAAGTGTAATAATCTCAGAGCAAGAGGTAGCATCTTAAAACCAAGGCAAGAAGAACAGGTCCTCCAGCTAAAAGCTACAGAAGGAAATCCACATTCATTAGACACTAGTGAAACCTGCAATATATCTTTTCTTTTATGTACACTGAGAGCGTATGCACCAAGACAAATTCCTTGTGTGTCCAGTCAGACTTGCCAATAAAAAATTCTAATTCGAATTCTATATAGTCCGGTACACTTTATGGGGTCCTTGATGCTCTCTGAGGTTGTTTTCTTGCAGACGTTTCCCAATTACGGTAGGTAGCATCATCAATGTTAGGATAAAAAAAATTGCAAACCCGATTTACCTCTCGCACTGATGATGTTACCTAGTTGGGTAATGAAACGTCTGCAAGAAAACAACCTCAGAGAGCACCAAGGACAGTTTTCAACCCCCAGCTACAAATAATCTCTTCTGCAACTAAATATCAGAAGGAGATATATGTACCTTTTATTGTTCTGCTTAAGACACCCCCTCCCAGCTATCCTCCTCCTCCCTCCCCCCCCCATCATACACTTTCAAAGCTTCTAGCAATTTTTGGGTTTTTTTGATTTTGAAGTAAAACTCCTGGCTGCCTTGTAGTCATGCCAGAATGAATTAAGAATTTCCACCCATAGCCAAAAAAAAAAAAAAAAGGTGGGGGGGGAGTGACATTATCTGGATGTGGAAATGGGTATTTTTTTTTCTCCAGGACAGCTGAAAAATCCAATTTTTATTAGGAGAGGAAAGCAATGGATGCAATTACAGAAAAGAACTCATTTTAGTGCAATCAGTTCCTATATCAGAGATCTCGGGTTTGAATTCCTAGGCGTGCTTTTCTCTCATTTTAGCTGAGGAAAAAAATAATTTTAAAAAAGGAAACTTGTGTCAATCCATTACTTTAAAACAATGATGTCATTCGAAAGTCCACGCCGAGTGGTACAATTAGGGCTCTGGTGCGTTCACAGTGCATTCAAGAGGACTTTGGCCCGGCCTCTGTAGGATTGGTTGATGAAAATAGCCCAAGTGTTCTCTTTCCATTGTTTCTTCTTTCGCTACCCCGAGAACTGAACCAATTCATGAGACCCTACTTGAATTCACTCCTCTCTGGCTTGAAAAGTGAAAAGCTCCAGAAACCTCCATTCTCCTAAAACTGTTGTGTGCTTGTGGGTGTTTTTCTTAAGTCTGTGCTGATACGCTTCTCCCTGTGGTGAGGCTCTTTTCTCCCTGCCACACGAAATGCCACTTGTTCCATTAATTTAGGTTTCACAGCTTTAAATGCACAGCAACGGCACAGCTAAGTCACTCGAGCCCACACGCGCCTTGCAGGAAGTAACTGTTCTTTCAAAACGAGACATTCTGCTTTAAAAACTGACTTGCACGGGCTTTGCAAACCCCAGAAATCACAGTCCACCAGTTAGGTTAAGAAAATTAAAATGGTCTAATAACCCAGAGCTGGGATGACAAATTCTGGCTTCAGAACTTTGAATGAACATTGCAGAAAGATTTAAGAGCTCCACCCAGTATCCAGTTCTCTATAACGGCCATCTGTGTTTTTCCAGAAAATTCACAAAATCGAGTGTCAGTTTGTGACATGTTTGTGGAAAGCTAGCATGTCCGGTCTGCAAATTAGCAGTCTGTAAGGAAGGTATATCTGAAGTATGAGTTCAGCCAAGTATGAATTTTAAAGACTTTGAATCCTTTATCTAACTTGGCAGAAATAAATCATAAATATATAGCAGTTAAAGGATTAGATTTATCTTGTTTAAATTCAAGTACTCATAAACAGCTAATTTTCTCTGCTGAATGGCTTCCTGGTTATCTCCATCACATGAATAATTTCTTATGGTGATTTTTTTTCCCCTTCTCTTTCACAGTGCTGTAGGTAAAACATGCCTACTCATCAGTTACACAACCAATGCATTTCCTGGAGAATATATACCAACTGTGTGAGTACTTAATTTTTCTTTTGATCATTTTTTAAGTGTTAAAAAGATCATAAAGAGACTTGATTGGGTTGCTTTATAATAGAGGAGCTGTGCTTTTAAGTAGTATTTTTGTCACAAATGTTTTTTGGGTTACAGAATAAGTATCTTTGCAATTGCTCTCCATCTCTGGAAAATTAGCACTTATTTTATTTATTCAGTTTGCTCCCCACCTAACTCCCCATGACTCTGAGTAGTTCACAAAAAATATATAAATTATAAAATAATAATAAAAAAAATAAGCATGTCAGAAGTTTGCAATGCCTGAGGATTCTTGAGCAGCATCTGTTGACTGAAATCCAACATTGTTATCATTTGTTTTAACATAACTCATTTGGGAGAGGTTTCCTGTGCCGTGGGCCCCGTGCGCTGAAATACTTGCACTATTTTAAGATATTGAAATAATTTTGCATTCATTTAAATTAATATTGCAGGTTACTATAATAAAGTACTTTTAAAAAAAAAACGCAGAAATATCACAATGTTGAATTACAGAAGCACATTGCCAGTTTTTGGAGAAATTAAAAAAAAACTTGTGGGGAGAAGGGAACAAGACTTCAGTGTCTGAAAGACACAAGATTTCACGGACCAGAGTCAACTTTGAAAATATAAAATTACTAATCTTTTAAGATGTCACGGTTTCTTTTCGTTTTATCATTTAAAGGAGAAACCGTTCTGTTTCAAGCAGAATGGTCCGAGCGTGGGTAAGAAGGTGCTAATGGTTTCATGTTCCCTGGCAGATTTGACAACTACTCTGCCAATGTGATGGTGGATGGGAAGCCGGTAAATCTGGGCTTGTGGGATACCGCTGGACAAGAAGACTACGACAGACTCCGCCCGTTGTCTTACCCACAAACAGTAAGCTTTACACGCTGGCAGAGTCGGCCGCCTCTTCTTCTTACAGGCTTGCTGGCAGTCGGAGAAGCTTCTAGCTCTAACGTAAAAATGAACTAACCCATTGGTCTCCCAACCTTTCTGGCACCAGGGACCGGTTTTGTGGAAGACAATTTTTTCCAGAGACCTGGGGGCGGAGGGGATGATTTCACGCGCAACCTAGATTCCCCCACATGGCCAGATAAAGCTTTGCTCACTCGCCCGTTGCTTGTGCGGCCCGGTTCCCAACAGGCCACGGCCCAGTACGAGTTCAGGGCCCAGAGGCTGGGGGCCCCTGAACTAACTCACTGCCACAGTCCCTTGCAAACCGGCGTCGTAGTTCCCATGTCACCTCTAGTAAATCCTTCCTGCCCTATGCGAGCCATAAGTCTTGTGTTCAAATCATTCTCTACCGGTAGGTAATCTCTACCGGATGACACTAAAATGAGCTGACTTGAATTGTTTTAAACGGCAGCATTCCGAGCGAGGTTTTATTGACAGCTGACTTGTGTGATGCAGATTGATGCCCTGTTGGCTCCCATCTCTTCATTCTGGGATTTAAGAGGGAGGAGGAAGAGGAACTGGAGTTATCTACTTTAGGGTTCTCCAAACTTGGCAATGTGGAGACTTGTGGACTTTCTACTCCCAGAATTCCCCAGCCAGCGCATGCTGGCTGGGGAATTCTGGGAGTTGAAGTCCACAGGTCTTGGAGGCCCCTGATCTATTTGCTTTCAAACTAGCGGGATTTACAGCATAAAAGTCTCTTTACTGCATAGTTCTTTTTTTAAAAAAAAGTCTTTTAAAGTGAGAAACTAACTAGTGTTGTTTTGGGTTTTCCCACATCACCATGGCAAGTTAAGGGAGTCCTTGCAGGGGGTGGGCTGCTGGGGGTTCGCAGGGGTTCAGGAGAACCTCTAGCTAAGATTCTGTGCAGTTCAGAGAACCCCCAAATCCCACTCCTGGCTGGCCTGCCCCACCCCTCCTAGGAGTCCCCACGCAGCCTGTTTTAGATGCAGGTAAGTGCAGGACATGCGCGGAGGCTCAGGGAGGACGAAAAACGGGTCTAACAGAAGTTCGAGAAGGCCGGAAGGTTTTTGAGAAAAGCCTCCGGAGCCCCCCTTGTGCAGGAGGCCAACTAGGCCACGCCCACCATAGCCAAGCCCATCCAGCAATTGGGCAAAGAACCCCTTGCTAAAATTTTTGAAGCCCACCCCTGAGTCCTTGTTATGCGAAAAATATGTTTTTCCAATACTTGATGGCAATTAGATAAATTCAAGAACCGTTTTCATTTTATCCGTCAAATTTGGGAACTGCCCACCTGTAAACTCTCAACCAAAGCAAAAGCGCACACAAACAATTGATAAGCTAACCCTGTGCCTCAAAATGTATTCGTACACACACAAAGGACACTCACATATATAACACTTTTATGGCCATCAAGGTTTGCCCTCCAATGTTCAGTGAAGCTGTTCTAGAAATACCCTGAATTTAATGTGATTTGCATGAGTCACAATATTTTGTTTCTCTGTCAAAATGGGCCAAACCGTGCACCTGTGATCCAGGTATTTCTTCCTGCTTCTCCTTATAGCTTTGCCCAAAGCTTATTCTTCTCAAAACTCACCAAAATAATTAACACACTTCCCACAAAGAGACTGAGGTCCTTTCCTGGCTCTTCAATTGATTTTCCCCCCCCCCCTCCCTTTTCCACCCCTCCAGTGAAAATGCTCAACTGTTCAGTTCTCTGAACATTTCTTTCCTTCTTCTTCGCTTGCTCACTAACCGTTTTACACGTACAAGTCAAGTTTCTTGTGACCTGCTTTAGCTTTGCGGAAGAGCGAGTTCGACAGAGCCCTTTGTTGACGGCTTCGCTGCTTCCAACAAAATCAGCCAGAAAAGGAGAAAAAAAAGACTTCTTTGTTCCAGAGAAATGGGATTTATCTGGGACAGCAATCAAATGAGGGGGAAAGCACACCTCCGAAGTGTAGCGGAGTGGGGAAACCGCGCAGGAGCCATTGTGGTGCCTCTCCTGTCTTCCTTTGTTAATAGGCTCAAAAACAAAGGAGAGTTGAATAACTTGCCAGCCACAGTTGTTTTCTAAGATTACTGAAAATGTGTTGGGCTCCAGAAACCAAGAAAAACACATTGTCATTCTGCTAAACCAGCGTCTTTATATTGTGCCTCGCCTTTTAGCAGAATCTTGCCAGACTAAAACCTGCTAAAGTAAAGGCAAAGGTTCCCCTCGCACGTATGTGCTAGTCGTTCCCGACTCTAGAGGGCGGTGCTCATCTCCGTTTCAGAGCCAGCGCTGTCCGAAGACGTCTCCGTGGTCATGTGGCCGGCATGACTCAACGCCAAAGGCGCACGGAACGCTGTGACCTTCCCACCAGAGGTGGTCCCTATTTTTCTACTTGCATTTTTTTACCTGCTTTTGAACTGCTAGGTTGGCAGAAGCTGGGAGCTCACCCCGTTCCGCGGCACTAGGGATTCGAACCGTTGAACTGCCGACCTTTCGATCGACAAGCTCAGCGTCTTAGCCACTGAGCCACCACGTCCCTGCTACCAATCCCAAGAAGCAGGAGTGACTAACTTCGGCAACTTTTAAGACCTGTGGACTTCAACTCCCGGAATTCCCCAGCCAGCAACAACCGAAACAAGCAACTCTACCAAAAGCAGCATATATTGCCGTAGATCTTAGATGGGATTTGGCTGGCTGGGGAATTCTGGGAATTGAAGTCCACAGGGCTTAAAATTGCCAGAGTTACACCAAGCATATACCCTGGGGAGTTAAGGAGTTGTCTTTCTCTCACACTCTTTCTTTCACATATTGAGTATCTGAACTGCTTTGTCTCTTGCTTCTCTGGAAGGCCAACCCCTCTTCTTAGGAATCCAGTCTGCATTCACCACACTTTTAATATTGTAAGGTGCCCCTCTCCACATTGCATAACTAGTTATCTCAGCTTCTCCCCGCAGAAACACATAACCTCAGGATAAGATGGTACCTTGAGCCAGATGTTACTGGAGAAGGATCTTAGGTGCCTCCAGCTGTTAGAAAGTTTTATAATCTCTTTGTAAAGAGGTTTGGTAAAAGTTGTATTAAATTTCAGAAACTTGGGGAGGGAATCCCCCCAGAAACGGTCACACATTTGCATATGTACACACACACACACACACACACACACACACACACACAGGGTTTACCAGAAAGAAGCCCAATGGACAATATACAAGTCACATTAAATGTTCAATTTTTTTAATGGTTTTCTTCTAAACTCTTCCCCTTTGGACTTAAACTTTTGAACATTCTTAAGTACAGAAACATTTATCCGGGGGATGGGGGAGAAAAGCAGCAACACTCACATGGAAATACTCCATTCATGTAGGAAGTCTTCCCTGCAGAAAAGTTGAGGCTCAAATCAGTTCCTCTCTGGTCTAGTTTTCCACAACCAGAGGAGTTTGAAAGTAAAACCGTGGCCCACTTCAGTCCTAAGTTCCGATCCCTTGCCATTCCGAAGCCGTAAATTCATCCCGGGAACGCCGCGCCCGCTTTCCTCCAATGCGCAAAGAGCGTCTTTTCCAACATCTCCTAACATTAACCCAAATTGTCTCGTGCTATCACTAGGTTGAAAGAACGAATGGTAAGGATTTAAGTCCCAGTGGGAAACGGCAGCCACTCTGCGTATGTAACGCTTTCATCCATTACGTTCCAAGCGCTTTCCGGTGCCCTGCGTCTTCCTCTTTGCCGCTTCTGCAGCCCTAAAACTTGGCTTCCTCTCCTCCGGCACCTTCCGGCCACTCTTTAAGTCAGGGGCCTCCCATCTTTAGCCACTTTAAGATCTGCGGACTTCAACTCTGCTGGCTGGGGGAATCCATAGATCTTAAAATTGCCACGGTTAGACACCCCCGCTCTAGGTAATTGTTCCTGAACAAGCAGTTAAATCCAAGCCTTTACAAAAGCCACTTCCTTCAAAGGGGCTGGGAATGATGGGAAGGAGATGGTCTGGGCAGGAGCCACCTAGCCGGCCAGCGAGAGGTGCTGTGGGGACCTATGGGAGCATGCATGCTTTCCACCAATTTTCCACCCATTTACCTGGATGCATGGTTAATTATGTTTGCAAATGCTTAACTGGGAAGGCCTCAGGAGCTGACCTCTCCGTCGGCCTAGAGCTGCAGCTCAATCAACTAACACGCCGGAGGGTTTTCTTGATTGGTAACAGCCCAGCTGTCGATGTGCAGGGGAAGACGTGGTGTAGGCCTAGGGGGATTTTTGATGTTTGAGAAATGGCGTTTGTGAACGGTGGGCTAATCACCGCCTGGAGCAAATGTTGGGAGATGATTTTCCTTTCAAGTTGCAGGTGGCGTTAAAGAAAACTTGAAGTTGTATATTGGCTTAGTGGCTGACACTTTATAGAACATCAAAGTGAGGGTGACTTAACTGAATGTGATTTAATACAGCGTACAGCCCAAATGTAGTTTGGTTTAGTGGTGAAGGCACCAGGCTAGAAACTAGGAGACTGTGAGTTCTAGTCTTGCTTTAGGTATGAAAGCCAGGTGGGTAACTTTGGGCCAATCACTAGGAGACTGTGAGTTCTAGTCCTGCCTTAGGCATGAAAGCCAGCTGGGTGACTTTGGGCCTCTCTCTCAGCCCAGCCCACTTTACAGGGATGTCGTTGTGGGGAAAATAGGAGGAGGAAGGAGGAACATTAGCTATGCTAGCTGCCTTGAGTTATTAAAATAATAAAGGTGGGAAATAAATGAATAAAAATCTGTGCAGTAGAGAAGGAATCAGTAACTTTTTAAGACAGAAACTCATGCGGAATAAGGGTAAAGGACTAAGTCACCCATTTGGTGGGTCCTTTCATTCTTGTAGCATTTCTTGTCTGCTAGTATTTAATACCATTTTGAATGCCAAAGAAGCATAATTTTGACATATTCTATCCTGCCAGCCCAAAATTACTCTTTCTTGGTAATTAGAACTCATCAGTGGAGCTTGGTTATGTGAAAACCTCATCAAAGCCCCTGGAGACTGAGATTCTGTTGATGTTGTTTTGCAGGATGTGTTCTTAATTTGCTTTTCCCTTGTGAGCCCAGCATCCTTCGAAAATGTCCGTGCAAAGGTGAGTAAAAAACATCTTTATTGTTTCTCCTCCCCTCCTTTTAAGAGAGACCTAGGCTATTAATAGCAGAAAAATGAATCAGCCAAGGAGTTCAGTGAATAGCAAAATGTGGCTTTTATAAATGTCGGAAATTGTTTTGGGAATGGAACCGGTATCCTGCTTGCCACACTGTTTAATATTAAAGGTAAAAGCCAGTGGCAAAAGTTATTTTTCTTGTCATGGACAGTCAGTCAAGCTCATAGTGAAATACAGCTCTGAACTCTGCTTGTTGTTCTGTTTCCTTTTGTTTACGTGTGGGTTTATTATTATTTTTTTTGAAGCAGTGGTGTGCCCTGTTAGTAGACACGCCTTAAGACAGTGATGGCAAACCTTTTCAGCACTAAGTGCTGAAAAGGTTGCGCAGAAATGTCACACACGCTCATCTGGGTCGCGCTCTGGAAAAGCTAAACTTCCAGGTTCTAGCGCGCATGTGCGCCAGATGATCAGCTGGCTGGCATGCTTGCACACACCAGTTTTCAGCACTGCCACACGCGTGGAGGACAGCTGATCATCGCGTGTGCATGCGTGCCAGAAACCCGGAAGACAAACAGACAAGACTGTACATGCCGGGTGACATGGCTTCATCTGCCACTTTGGGCACGAGTGCCATAGGTTTGCCATCACAGCCTTAAGAGTTTGGCTCATTGGTGGGAAAGTTGGCTTTGTATCTGTTTTGAGAGTGTTGATTTTCCAGGCAGAACAATTTGATATTTTTCCCCCCTTTTTCTGCAGTGGTATCCAGAGGTGCGACACCACTGCCCCAATACCCCCATCATCCTAGTGGGAACCAAACTTGATCTCCGAGATGACAAAGACACTATCGAAAAACTGAAGGAGAAGAAGCTGACGCCGATCACCTACCCACAAGGCCTTGCCATGGCGAAGGAGATCGGTAAGTCTTTGGCCCATTTGGAGGGCTATTTTTAGAGTCTCTTTGGATTGAGACTGTAGAGCAGCGTTTTCCAAGCTTGGCAACTTTTAAGAAGTGTAGACTTCAACTCCCAGAATTCCAATTCCCCAGCCAGGAATTTTGGGAGTTGGGAGTCCATACCTTTTAAAGAAATAAGATAAAATTGAGATGATAGATAAATGAAATACAGAGTTAAATAAATAGATACATGTTAGATGAGACAGATAGATGAGAAAAAAATGATAGATAGGGCAATAGATGATGGATAGATTTATGTATTTGTTAAATTTATTTGCCACTTATCTCGCCATGGGGTTAATCTAGGCGGCTTACAAACAATAAAAAAGAAATGAAAAGAGCGTGAACAGAAGTAAAATAATAGAATAAAAGAGGACAGCAAGAAATACAACTTACATGATTACCAAAAAAAGAAAGATAAACAGGTAGAAAGCAGAGAACAAGGGAGAGAGGTGGCGTCTGCCCTCAATCCAGCTGCTGCTGATAAATAAGAGGAAAATGTATGATAATTTGCTTGATAAATTAGATAAATGATAGATGAGATGGATTGATAGAAGACAGATGAGAGAAAGAGAAGATTGGTAGACAGAAGAAATGAGATACTGTATTTTTCGCATAAGATGCATCGGACCATAAGACGCACATTAGCTTTAGAGCAGGAAAATGGGGGGGGGGGGAAATCTGCCTCTGCTTCTGCCTCCCAGCATCCATCCGGTATTCATTTGGCTAGCTTCCTTGCAGCAAACAGCCTGGTCAGCTTCACGTTATCGCAGCCCCAGCACGCGGCTCGTCAGGGCTCTGCTCCGTTGCGCCCACCACTGCTCAACAGAGCTGAGCTGCTGCCACCGGCGGGGAACACTGGAGCCTTCACTGCCAAGCAGCTGACTGGTGACTCGATCTGCCTCCCGGAATACTGCCGATCAGCTGCTCTAGGCGGCGGGGATCGCTGCCACCAAATGGCGGCAATCAGCAGCCATCGGCGGTGGCAGTGATCCCTGCCGCCTAGAACAGCTGATCGGCAGTATTCCAGGAGGCCGACCCAATCACCAGTCAGCTGCTCGGCAGCAAAGGCTCCAGCGTTTCACGGTGGTATTTAAATCCTTTTGTGAGGCTGCACATTGTAGTCTCCGTGTTCTCCTAT
The DNA here is from genome assembly GCF_029531705.1 of Pantherophis guttatus. Next base: position 1,461,970 of record NW_026844042.1, read on the forward strand.
TGCCAGGAATGCCACTGCTGCTGCTGCTTTTAATTTTAGGATTTGGGGATTTCGTGTTATTCCTCTAGCCAGCTGGTTTTTCCTTTTTTTTGCAGGGGCAGTCAAATACCTAGAATGCTCAGCGCTGACACAGCGGGGCCTCAAGACAGTCTTCGACGAAGCCATCCGAGCCGTCCTGTGCCCCCCTCCAGTCAAGAAGAGGAAGAGAAAATGCCTGCTGCTCTAATGCCGCTTCTGCTCTCCCCAACCCTCACCCCCCCCCCCAAAAAAAACCTTTTGTGCTTTGCTTGGAATAACGGAGCATTCCTGCATTTTGTTTGTTTAAAAAAAATTGGTTGTCCCCCCCCTTCAGGTTATCTTAAACAAGACCTCTTACATATTTCCCTTTGTTTAAAAAAATTAGCTTCTTCCTTCCTTCTCCTTTTTCCTTTTTTTTAAAAGACAAACTCATATAAAGGCCTTATTTCCCCCCACCCCACCCCTTTTTCGCTCCGCTTAATCAACTGTTGCCAAACTTTCTGCTCCTTACTCCTCTTGGATTGCTGTGCTTTGTTACGTGAAGCCACCAGACCTGTCTTTTTTTTTTTTTTTTTCTTACAAAGTCAGGCAGGTGTCTTTTAAAAAATACTAATGTTTTATTAGCAGTTGCAACACTTTAATCTGGGTTTTCCCAGGAAGATAAAAAAACCAACCCCATTGCTGTCTAAAAATGCACTCATTCATCCGACAGCTTCTTCACACACTTTCATGCTTGAACAAATGCAATAATTGACAACTCCAGATTAACCCTTCCCTTTTTTAAAAAATCTATCTATATATATATATATCTCAAATCTACTAAGGTCTGTGATTAAAGCTATTTTTTTTCTCTCTCTCGAAATGTATTTGTCTCCCTTCACGGCAGAATAACTATTTTCTTGGAGGAAAGACGACTGACTTGGTTAACGGAAATGGCCAGACAGTATTTTGACACTGTAAAAAGATCAAATTTACACTACATTGTTAACGCGCTAGTTTAAAACCGAAGAGAGATTTTTTTTCTCTCTCTCTCTTGTACGATGTAAAAAAAAACCCACAAAAGGAATCCTCCCTCCTGCAGCTAATCGAACAAGCTGAACAGCAGGTTGGAGTTTTTTCTAGAGTATTCCTTCATATCATTCTGGCGGGACTTTTAAGCTTATTATTAATTTTGAGCTGGTCCCCCCCTCTCCCACATGTTCTTGCTGGATGCTTTTCTTATAGAATCTCCTCCTGAGCAATATTAATTTGTATTTTAAAGCATTTTTTAAAAAATTTGTATTAGCCACTTATTTTTTTGGATAAGATAGTCAAATGTAGCCACCTGTCTTATTTCTCCCCTCCTAATTATGTACATGGTTTAAACCAGGGGTCTCCAACCTTGGCAACTTTAAGCCTGGTGGACTGCAACTCCCAGAATTCCCCAGCCAGCTTTGCTGGCTGGGGAATTCTGGGAGTTGCAGTCCACCAGGCTTAAAGTTGCCAAGGTTGGAGACCCCTGGTTTAAAAGGCTTTCTTCAGTCCTGAAGATAAATTTGGTGTAAAAAATCAAGAGCAGCTGATCGACCACTTTTTTCCATTTTAAATATTTCACTTCTTTTTCCCCTCCGGCTAATGTCTCTCTTATCTGCCAGGTATCTTAAAGCTGTATTAATTTTACTAACCCCAACATGGCTCGTTTTAACCGTTTCCAGGAACCCGGTCTAATAACGGTAAATCAGGCCTGTGAGGTTCTGTACGTCAGATGCTGGCAAGAATACGTTGATTTCCCTCCCCCCTACAACCCCCTTTCAATCACTAGAACAAATATATACATATATATATAAAAATATAAATATATATAAATGGGAGTCTGCAAGATTGTGAAGTTTTTACATTGGATCTTTTGGTAATGCAAGTTAGCAGTCTGTTTTGCATGTATGACTTAATAAATTCTTAAACCACACCCGGGTTTAGAGTTTCGACTCCGTTGAGTTGCATTGGTGTGTGCGTGTCAAACGTGCCATCCTGTCGCAGGACTTTTATCCCCCAGGGATGGGAATTTAACCACCTCATGGGGTTAAAATTCTTTGTGCCAGCTGTGTACAACGAGTTGCGTGCAACGGGAGAGGAGCTTGGTACTGTGGCTTGTTTCCCTGCCTCTTAACCCACTCTGGTTTTGTTTTTCTTGCTTCCTAATTTTAAAAAAAAACACCCTACAGGTAATCCTCCACTTACAAAAGTTCATTTAGTGGCCGTTGGAAATTACAGTGGCACTGAAAAAGTGGCTTATGACCATTTTTTCCTGCGACCGTTGCCAATCCCCATGATCAAACGATGGAAATCCGGACACTTGGGCAACTGACTCCTATTTATGATGGTTGCAGCGTCCCGAGGTCATGTGATCCACTTTTGCGACCTCCTGACAAGCAAAGTCAGAGAGTCAAAGTCAAGAGCCTTGGTAGTACAGTGGTTTAAGGCACCCTGTTATTAAGCTGGTTATTAAGACCAGCTGCCTGCAATTACTGCAGGGTTCGAATCTCGCCAAGGCTCAAGGTTGACTCAGCCTTCCATCCTTTCTAAGGTAGGTGAAATGAGGACCCGGATTGTGGGGGCAATAAGCTGACTTTGTATAAATATACAAAAGTATGAAGGCTATTGCTTAGCGCATTGTAAGCCGCCCTGAGTCTCCGGAGAAGGGCGGCATATAAATCAAATTTTTTAAAAAAAAAGTCAATGGGGGAGGCTACGTTCACTTAACATTTGTGTTACTAACTTAAAAACAACAGCAGTGTTTCACTTAACAACTGTGGCAAGAAAGGTCATAAGATGGGGAAAAATTAAGAGTCTTAGCAACATAAGGTTTTGGGTTCAATTGTGGTCATATGTCAAGGACTACCCATATGCTGGCATTTTCTTTATACCATGTTTCCCCCCAAAAATAAGACCAGGTCTTATATTAATTTTTGCTCCAAAAGATGCATTAGGTCTTATTTTCTGGTTAGGTCTTATTTGGGGGAAAATACGGTACTAAATGCATCCATCTGGCTGACAATCTTAACGGGCTTATTTTGGGGGTAGGACTTATAATGCAAGCATCCTGAAAAATCATGCTAGGACTTATTTTCTGGTTGGGTCTTGTTTTCGGGGAAACTGTAAGATTGCGGTCATATGCGTAACTGCTGGAAAATTGTTTCAGTCGATTCACCGATTCCAGCAACTCTTTAAGATGTTTGGATTTCAACTTCCAGAATTCCCTAGCCAGCCCGGGGGAATTCTGGGAGTTGAAATCCAAACATCTTAAAGAGTTGCTAGAGTCGAGGTACACCGGTCTAACCAATATGGAAATCAACTCTTGTGACTTTTCCCTGTATGTCTCACGTCAGCAGTGTCTGGCTATGCCACAACTGCCATGAATCCTCCCATTTATGACCCTGAAAGGAGAAAACATACCAACACACTGAGCGGGTGGAAACTTATTTTTAATGGGGAAAAAAAATATCGGGATGTTATCTATAGATGATGCTTAGGCCAACGGTCCTCATTGCTAGACCCCCTCCCTCCTTCCATAATTTTGTGCATTTGCTGCACCCAACAGGGATACTGTCCAGAATGCCACTTTTTCTTTATTCTTCCAACAAAGTCATTTTTTATGCAGAAACATTGCTTATTTCAGCAGTGAGCTTTAGGGAGCCAACTGTAGATATTTGACCCATTTTGGGGGGGGGAGAGACCTCTCTTTCATGAGACTCTTTAAAATTGCCCAATGCAAACTCAGCCCATAACACTCTTGTATAGCATGAATAATGGTAGATAAAACTGATAAAACTAGTCAGTTTCACATTAGTTTAAGCTAATCCACATGTTAGCTTAAGAGAAAACATGCCATGTTAGGCACCAAATATTAATATGTGCAAGAGAAAGTATATACAGTAGTGGCCAAAATTTTGGAAACCTTTTGGGAAAAGTGTATTTTCTAAAACTAGCTAATAACACCACTTTTTTTTTGGAGCAATACCATAAAATTATATATCAATAGAAAGATAATTTTAATCAAGAATGTAATGCAATAACTTTTATGAAGGATTTGCTATTAGAATAGCAGTTGCAGTATAAAGAAGAAAAGGGAAACACGTAGAAAAAATGAGATATACAAAAATTATCACCATGTCATTTAATACTTAGTTGAGTAACCTTTAGCATGAATTACGGCCTTACAACGTCTTCCCATGGAGTGAACCAAGTCTTTTAGTTCTGCGGCTATTCTAATGTGAAACCAAGATTGAATGATGGCTTCTATTAACTGGGTTTTATTGCTGGGTCGCTTCTGACTAACAAGTTTCTTTAGTCGGCTCCCTAGATTTTCAATTGGGGAAGGTCTGGGCTATTCCCAGGCCATTCCAGCAGTGGAATAGGATTATCTTGAAACCCCCCTCAAAAAAAGTAGTGTTATTAGCCACCAAACCTCAAAAATACACTTTTCCCAAAAGGTTTCCACAATTTTGGCCACTACTGTATAGATAAAACACATTTTCAAATCTAACTCTGGAATTCTGTCTTGGCCTTAAAGGTGGTCCTTGACTTATAACCATTTGCTTACCAAATTTACACTAAAAAACAAATTAAAACTGGTCCCTGCACTTAACCATCGCAGCATTCCCACAATCGTAATCAAAATTTGGGTTCTTGGCAATTGTCATATTATTTAGGACAACTGCAGCATCCCAGGCTCCTGTGATTGCCACTTGTGACTTCCCAACTGCCTTCCAACCAGCAAAGCCAAAGATTCACTTTCAGAGATTCTGATTTCAATTGTGGTCATAAGTCGAGGACTACCTGTACTTAAAATCTGGATTTTTTTTTAAGCCCATTACTGACCTGCTTCTTATTTGCCACTGAAAGCAGACTGAGATTAAAAAGGAATGCCAAATTCAAATTTAGTCTGCTTCCAGATCAGAAATACATTTGTTTTTAATAGCATTCCTTGGATTTGCGTTAATTTTTCCAGGAAGTGGATGCGTTAAAAATTAGCTTACTAGAAGATCTATCCAAAAACATCACCTACCAATCACCATTAGGACAGCAATCAAAGTTTTGAAGAATCCTCTTAATCAACTTGATCTGGATTTGTTTCTTTTAAAACAATCACGCCAAACTTTTTATCAGCTCGATAGAACACGGTAGGATTGTTTTTCTAAACAAAAAATAAAAAATCTTGATACAGAGTTAAAATTTGTGCTAACACGAACCGAAGACCGTGGCTTTTAAATTTTCTATCGTTAATTGCACATTCAGCGGTGTTAAAAAGAACTGTAAACAAAAACAGACGTAATTGCACAGACCCCCAAGAATTAAGAGTTCCGTCAGTGAAAAGCATCTAAAATGCTTTCTTCCTTTCAAGAAAGAAAGGAAAAAACCAAGACATTTCTGATCATCGGCAGAAACTTAATCATCATCAGTGCGTATCCAAAATAGGCGAAGTCTTGAGGTTAATTTTCACCAAGATTCCGGATTTACTTACACATTTACAAGTACCTCGTAAACCTTGCAGTTCAGGTGTCACTATGCCACAGGGAATTGGTCTGGCGACCCATAATGTGCTTTCGAAAAACACGTAGCAGATCAGACGGATCTAAAGGATCTTTAGAAGGACATCAACCATCGCTTTCCATCAGTTGGGTTCTTCTCATGTCACCACAGTCCCCTGGGCAGATGTGACCTATTAAAACTTCCATGAAATCGTATCTTTCAACACGAATCATCTCGGTCCGTTACAAGCAATCCAGAAGACGTTACCCTCAACCTTAAGGTGGTGGGACATCCAGAAACATCTGAAGATCTTTCTCTGATCTTCTGCTTTTAGACACACGCAGCTGAACTGCTAAAAAGGCTGTTCTTGTGAACATCTGGCACACAGTCAGGTTGTGCTTGTCCATCTCTGCCATTACACAACATTCAGAAAGCTTCACCTTGGGATCGACACGAAACGCAAGATGTTTCGGTTTGAACCAAGCTCTGGAGAGCTCTGAGGACTATATCTGGCCAATGATCGGTGATCATCTTGGGGCTGATTAAAATACTACCAAAGGCGGTTTCTTGCGACCAGCTGGCTGAATACTTGACTTCAGAAGAGAACCAGCTGCAAGAGAAGACAACGTAAGAAGAGGAAATACGTAAGATCTCCGACCTCCGGGTGTTTCGCTGAAGACCCTGTTGTTCCGCCAGGCCGGGCTATCAACATAATAGTTTTAAATTGGGGTATTTTAAATTTCTGGGGTTTTAAATTGAGCCAAATCTATTTAATCATTTTAAATTTTAATCACTGTTTTGTCTTGTGTTTTTAAATAGGTTGTACACCGCCCTGAGTCCTTCGGGAGAAGGGCGGTATAGAAATAAAATTATTATTATTATTAACGTCAACGCTGGATCGGAGGTCTATGATTCTATGCCTTCTTTAAAGACTTAGTAAGTTCTGGATATTATTAACACTTGGCTGCAAGTTCTGGATATTATTAACACTTGGCTGCATTTTTTTTTCATGCAAACCTTTGCAAAGATCTGGAATGCAAACCAGTAACAATACCCCAATCAAGGAACTACCACTCACACAACTTAATTAAGGAATTTAATTAATTAAACTGTTTAAATAATAAAACACAGAGCAAATCCCCACTCCTTTCTAGCACTGATGACGTTACCTAGCTGGGTAATAAAACGTCTGCAAGAAAACCAGCAGGTTCAGAGCGCACCAAGGACCCCACCGTTCAACCCCGAGCTCCGAATTTTCTCTTCCACTGAGATCTTAGAAGGGCTTCAAGTAGAAAACCAAATGGAGAAGCTCAATAGAACATTGAGACAGGCCCTTCACACTAAAAACAAATGAAACTGGGGATCTTTGCAAAATATTGCGCATGGAACGTTGCAATGTTTTGCATACTCCTAACTAGCATAGAACAAAACATGGAAAGGATTCCCGAAGGCAAAATTTTATCAGTCTCCTGGTGATTGGCTCAAAGTCACTCAGCTGACTTTCATGGCTAAGGCGGGACTAGAACTCACCATCTCCTGGTGCTTGGCCCAAAGTCACCCAGCTGGCTTTCATGGCTAAGGCGGGACAAGAACTCACCATCTCCTGGTGATTGGCCCAAAGTCACTCAGCTGGCTTTCATGGCTAAGGCAGGACTAGAACTCTCCATCTCCTGGTGATTGGCTCAAAGTCACCCAGCTGGCTTTCATGCCTAAGGCGGGACTAGAACTCTCCATCTCCTGGTGATAGGCTCAAAGTCACCCAAGTGGCTTTCAGGGCTAAAGCGGGACTAGAACTCACCATCTCCTGGTGATTGGCTCCAAGTCACCCAACTGGCTTTCAGGGCTAAGGCGGGACTAGAACTCACCATCTCCTGGTTTCTAAACCAGCACCTTAACCACTATACACCAAACTGCAGCTTTCCTCTTTTCATTGGACTTAAGAGGAGGGTGTTTCCCCAGTATCCAGGAGAAGACTAAGTGACTACCAAGGGACATCCTAGCTTATGAACCTATAAATGATCCACCCACCCAGGGATGGGCTTCATAAATTTTAGCAAGGGGTTCTCTGCCCAGTTGTTGGGTGGCTGTGGCCTAGTCGGCCTCCGGCACCAAGGCTGGGGGGGGGGGGCGTTTTTGCCCTCCCCAGGCTCCAGAGGCTTTTCTCGAGCCTCCGAGAGGATGAAAATGGCCTCCCCAGGCTCCGGAAGCTCTCTGGAGGCTGGAAACGGCATTTCTGGCCTTCCCAAACTTCCGGTAGGCCCGTTTTTCACCCTCCCCGAGCCTCTGCATGCACCCTGCACTTACCTGCATCCATAACGGGCCGTGTGGGGACTCCTGTGGGTGGGGTGGGAAGGGCCAGTCAGGAGTGGGATTTGGGGGTTCTCCGAACTGCACAGAATCTTAGCTAGAGGTTCTCACGAACCCCTGCGAACCTCCAGCAGCCCCATCCCTGCACTTACCCTTTTGTGCTGTTTTCTTCGACGATGTGGATGATTTTCCCAGGGAGAAACAAGTGAGGGTATTGAGGGCTGGACCCTAAGGGTGAATTGTCGTCTAAACTAGTGTACAAGGGCGACTGCTGAACCATCAGGTTCTCTTCGGCGAGGAGAGGCTGGGTCAGAGCATCTTGGTTCCTGCCATCCAGTTCGGTGGGGAAGTTATCGGGTTTCCCTCCAAAAACTTCATACCAGCATCCGTGTAAGAGAATCTGGAACTGGAATGTTGTGCGATCGAAAAGACACCGAAAGGAACAGAGAAGGGAAATCGTGAAATTGATTTTCGTTTGGTCCGATTGAGGTGAACAGGCCGTCCTCGACTCAGAACCATTTGCTTAGCGACCGTTCGAAGTTACAATGGCACCGAAACCACCGATTCTAAATTATGACCGTTTTCAGCCCATGGTCATCTGATCAAAATTCGGGCACTTGGCATGTATTTATAACGGTTGCGCTGTCCTGGAGGGGGGGGGGTCACCAAAGACTTTCTCTGCCAGCTTCCAACAGGCCAATGGGGGAAGCCGTACTTACTCAACAACTGAGGTGATTTGAGCTGAGAACTGGGACGCTGAGTTTGATGTAGCACATACGGTAGTGGCCACAATTGTGCAAAAACCTTTTGGGAAAAGTTGTATTTTCTAAACCTAGCTAATACACCACTTTTTTTGGGAGTAGTACCATAAAATTATATATCAATGGAAAGATAATTTAATCAAGAATGTAATGCAGTAGCTTTTATGAAGAGTTTGCTATTAGAATAGCAGTTACAGTATAGAGAAGAAAAGGGAAACAGATAGAAAAAATGAGATATACAAAAATGGCCACCATAGAAAATACGAGATATACAAAAATGATCCCCATGTCAGTTAATCCTTAGTTGGGTAACCTTTAGCATGAATAACAGCCTTATTAATGTCTTCCCATGGAGTGAACCAAGTCTTTTAGTTCTGCAGCTGTTATCATGTGAAACCAAGATTGTATGATGGCTTCGATTAACTGGGTTTTATTGCTGGGTCACTTCTGACTAACCAGTTTCTTTAGTCGGCTCCATAGATTTTCCATTGGGTGAAGGTCTGGGCTATTCCCAGGCCATTCCAACAGCGGAATAGGATTATTTTGAAACTCAAAAAAAAAAGTGGTGTTATTAGCCATCAAACCTCAAAAATACGCTTTTCCCAAAAGGTTTCCACAATTTTGGCCACTACTGTATGTATATGTTAATGTTAATATTTTAGGATTCTGTTTGGACTTTTTGCCAAAATCTGGATAAGGAGAAGGTGTTATTTCTTTTAAATTGGTCTATTACTAACAGATGAATTATGGGATAAAGGGTTTTAGATTTGTTAATTAAGAGGAGATGAAGAGAGCGTGAAACTGTTTATACTTGTCGTGAAGAAGGTAGAAAATAATTTTCCAAAAGGATATTTTTCCCTTCTCAAAATAATCCATACCAGAGGGAGAGAACTAAGAGTGTGGTAGGAACCTCTGGAAACTGGGGTTAGGCTTATGTTCATTCTTATAAATGTGTTGTTACAGAAGACCAGATAAGAGTAACAGCAGAAGAGGCTAAGAGCAGTAACAATTCTTCTATTACTCCCCCCCTCCCCCAATACATCTAGGTCACTAAAGAAACATCATGTTGGGACTGGAAGCCATCTTTTTTGTTGGGCCTTCAGGCCTGCCACATTTACTACTGTGAGAAACTGGGAGGGAGGATTGTATGGAGCCAAGATAATATATACTCAAAATAACATTCCTTTCTCAGGGAGTCAAGGACATCTTGCCCTGCACCTGGAGAGGTATGACTGGGAGGCATCTCCAGATGGGACGATGCTTTGGATTGGACCATGTGATGGACTTGTGGGTGCTGGGCAGGGACTTGAACTTTCCTTTGGGTGGGGAAAACCTGGAAACTTTCAGATTCGGTTTTTCCCAGATGTGCCAATATGACATCACTCATAAAATGTAACTTTGAGGAAGCCTTGGAGTCTTCTTTCGTTTGGGGTGTTACTTGGAACCCTGACACCCCAAAGTGCTGTTTTTTCAAAAGGCAACTTGACTTCGTTTTTCCTTGAAGACGTTTCGCTTCTCATCCCAAGAAGCTTCTTCGCTTCTTCGGAACTGGAGAAGCTGCTTGGATGAGAAGCGAAACATCTTCAAGTCGTCTTTTGAAAAAGGTTCTAAAGCACCTTTAGAACAATCATGGCTTGGGTGACTGAAAAATCTCCATACACATAAAGTAAGAACCAGCAAAAGTTAAAGCCACAGCTTCATTTTCCATCCCAAAACTCCCATTTAAAACAACTGACAGAGGCGCTTTTTTTTACCTTGGGTTTGTTACAGTTGGCAACGATTCTAATAATTCTCCTTTTCAGGTCTTCCAAATTGAGCATGCTTAACCTGTTTCGGGCACAACGACGGAGAGAAGCAAAGATCAAAATTCAAGACCTGACAAAATTCAAGGCGATGATTTCAACCTGAACTACACGCTGTGTAAGGGATGCGGTGGCTAAGTGGCTAAGATGCTGAGCTTGTCAATCAGAAAGGTCGGCAGTTCAGAGGTTCGAATCCCTAGCGCCGCGAAACAGGGTGAGCTCCCGTGACTTGTCCCAGCTTCTGCCAACCTAGCAGTTCGAAAGCACGTAAAAAAATGCAAGTAGGAAAATAGGTACCACCTTTGGTGGGAAAGGAACAGCGTTCCGTGCGCCTTTGGCGTTGAGTCATGCCGGCCACATGACCCCGGAGACGTCTTCGGACAGCACTGGCTCTTTGGCTTTGAAACGGAGATGAGCACCGCCCCCTAGAGTCGGGAACGACTAGCACACATGTGCGAGGGGAACCTTTATCTTTTCCTTACACGTTGTGTACCCTTACCTGGGAACGATGTCCTTCCCCACAATGACTGACACAATAAACTGCTTTGTGTAGTCCGCAAGGGATTTGCTTCAAAGAGAAGAAACAGGAAAGGAAGCACAATTAGGGCAGCCGATGACTGATTCTCACGACCAATATTGATAAAGGCAGGTGTTTTTTAATTACATAATACAGGTAGTCCTCGACTTACACTGCAACCGTCATAATATAAAGCACTGTGAAGCGGTATATAACTCTAAGAGCTACTGCTATCTACCTTCCTTCCTTCCTTCCTTCCCTTCCCTTCCCTTCCCTGTGCAATGATTAGAATGCAGTATTGCAGGCTAACTCTGCCCACAGTCTGGAGTTCGATCCTGACCGGCTCAAGGTTGTGAAGCCCTGTGAAGCGGTATATAAGTCTAAGAGATACTGCTGATTAGCTGTGGTGGCGCAGTGGTTAGAATGCAGTATCGCAGGCTGACTCTGCCCACTGCCAGGAGTTCGATCCTGACCGGCTCAAGGTTGACTCAACCTTCCATCCTTCCGAGGTCGGTAGAACAAGGACCCAGATTGTTGGGGGGGAGGGGTGTGTGATAGGCTGACTTTGTAAACCACTTAGAGAGGGCCGTAAAGTGGTATATAAGTCTAAATGCTATTGCTATCTTTAGTTCGTTGATTATAAGACAGAGCAGAAAGACACTTACTGGGAAGCAACTGGATTCAACCAGCCACCAGGATGACCCCAGGAAGATCCAGGTCGAATCCCAGCTCCGCCTGGCGCCCTGATCTATGCCCCGACGGATCTGACGATTCCCCCACGAAAAGAAGCGACGGGATAATAACGTACCTCAATAAGCCTCCAGGTGGAGAAAAAGCGTAGCATCTCATGTTGGGATAAGAGTTTCTGAGCATGATAGCTAGGATGGAGGCAATGCCCCCTCCTAAGCTGTGGCCAGCGACGACCAGTTTATATTCCTAGGGGAAGAGAGAACAAGTGAAGGAAAAAAGGTAGAAATCCCCAACGGGAAGCAGAGCCAACTCGGCTGCCGCGTCAGAGAGACAGGACAGTCCAAAGGCCACAACTTACGGGTGCGATGCTGAGCGCCTGGTTCAAAATCCCATCGTTTATCAGTCTTCTATAAATATAATTGGCAGCCTGGGTTATCCCCTAAAAGGGAAAAACGGGAAGACGTTAGCAGCTGTTCTGACCCAGCTCCCAAAACAAGACAAACCCCCTGAAGTTTATTCTTTTATTAGGAGCGCCGGCAAAAAGTTTCTCTCTCAACACAAGCTAGCAAGTCTGTCCGGCAGACAGATGAATAGTTATCTGCCACATCTATTCATCTCCGCCCCCTGCCTTTTATCCCCAGAAGTAGGGTGGGGCTTCACTAGTAGCGGTTGCTCTTCCATCCCAAGGACCAGCCCATAGATTTCCACTGCTCTCCTCTCCTCTGCCATCTGCACATATCAGGCACTGGACCCAGCTGTTCCTCGTCTTCCTCATCTCAAATGCCCCTTCCTGCCCCTCCCCTTCTCTCTCCACCCTTCCCTCCCTCTCTCCTCCTCTCTCCCCTTCCCTCCTTCCTTCCCTCCTTCCTTCCTCCCTATCTTTTTTTTCTTCCTTCCTTCCTTCCCCTTCCTTCCTTCCCTCCCTCCTTCCTATCTTCTTCCTCTTCCTTCCTTCCTTCCCCCTTCCTTCCTATCTTTTTCCTCTTCCTTCCTTCCTTCCCCCTTCCTTCCTTCCCTCCCTCTCTCCTTCCTCCCTATCTTTTTCCTCTTCCTTCCTTCCTTCCTTCCCCCTTCCTTCCTTCCCTCCTTCCTTCCTCCCTATCTTTTTCCTCTTCCTTCCTTCCTTCCCCCTTCCTTCCCTCTCTCCTTCCTCCCTTCCTTTTTCCTCTTCCTTCCTTCCTTCCTTCCCCCTTCCTTCCTCCCTCCCTATCTTTTTCCTCTTCCTTCCTTCCTTCCTTCCTTCCTTCCTTCCTTCCTTCCCCCTTCCTTTCTTCCTTCCCTCTCTCCTTCCTCCCTTCCTATCTGGGGACTCTCCATCTGAGAGCTGACGGACAGCCCAGGCTCCACCTCTGTCTCTCTTTCTCTCTCTCTCTCTCTCTGCCAGCTCCGTTCCCTCTTCCCCCTTGGAGCTCTCGGGTTGCCCTGATGCTGACCCTGACTCCCACGCCTCCTCTTCTGATTCGGCTGTTGGAGAGGCTGGCGGCCGAGAGGCCACAACAGCAGCGCTGGTTAAGTCTTCGCTTGAAAGCACAGGTAGTTTCTCATTTACAAGCACAATTGGTATCACTTTTCGAATGAAAATAACTGATAGAGCTTTATCAAACTCCGGGCTCAGTGGTTTGCCCTTATTAATATTCTGTGTTATTGATTTGCTCTTATAAAGATTACTGGTGGGCTTAAAAGTTTCTAATTGACGCCAGGAACGCAAGTGTCAGGGTTCTGGATGCCCTAATTAATCATGAGCCTTGAGCCAAGCTTCAAAAGGAATCCCGTTATTTATTAGGAGCTTCATGATTAATAGGAGTTCCAAATACAGCCAACTCTGACCCCACGTAATTTACGGCCCAGACTTGGCCCTGCCCACTCAGGGTGTGTCATCAGTCACATTCGCCAACGGAGCCATTTAGCAGGTTGTAGAGATCACTCCCCTCCAGCTGCTGTGGGTAATCCTGGGAGACAGCCTTGAGAGAGAGATGTCTGGAATGTGCTTTTGTTTTGGGCTGCCGCGCTGCTTTGCCGTTTTCCCCATCCCTTTCGCCTATGGCAACTCGAGAGCAGGCCAGGGACGCTTTGCGAGTTGACAGCGGGATGGAAGTGCATCCAAACAACAGCAGGCAGCTAGCCAAAGGGCCTTTCTGTGACAATCAAAACCAATAACAGTTCTAAAAGTATTTACCAACCTTATGGACAAGGCCATTGTCTAGGACATCTTCAAGAGTTAAGCTTTCACAGTCTGCTGAGAGGTCCGTTAGGACATCCTGAGTGCAAATAAATAAATAAGTACATACATACATACATACATACATACATACATACAAAACAGGTAATGGATTTTCTTTTGCCTGTCAAAATTATTGTTGCAGTATTATTGTGGTTGGAAAAAATGATAAAGCAACATATTGATTTAAAGCTAGAAATATTTTTGTTGGTTATTTTACCGGATAAGTATAGTAAGGGGAACACATATTTGATTTTACATGTATTAACTGCAGCCAGAATCGCATTTGCAGAACAATGGAAAAGCAAAGAAATCCCTACAGATGAAAATATAATTTTAAAAAATATTAGAATGTGCAGAAATGAATAGATTAACGCTTATAATTAAGGAAAAGGAACAAACTGAATACTTCTTGGACATGGGCTTTATTTTATCAATGGTGAGCTGACAAAAAGAGAAGTTAGAAACATGGAAATAGGAGGAAAAGGACCAACAAAAAGAAGGGAGGTTTGTTTAAAAAGATAAGCAAATATTATTTTTACTATTATAGAATTAATATCAATGTAATGAACATCATTGTAAATGTTTTATTATTTCCTAAAACTGTTTGTTCCCAGACCAACACACTGTTGAATTGAAAATGGAATTTTTATATGTTATAAAATAAAAAAACTTTATGCAAAAAAAAAAAAAAAAGATCATTGTCGCACCTGATAGGAGTGGCATATTCTGAGGGACTTGGTTCACAAAGCAAATCTGATCTAATCACTTTTTTGGGTTCAATCCAGCAGGTTCCGACAGGTTCTGGAGAACTGGTAGCGGAAATTTTAAGTAGTTCGGAGAACCGGCAAATACCACTTCTGGCTAGTCCCAGAGTGGGGTGGGAATGGAGATTTTGCAGTATCCTTCTCCTGGAGTGAGGTGGGAATGGGGATTTTGCAATATCCTTCCCCTGGAATGGGGAGGGAATGGAGATTTTGCAGTATCCTTCCCCTGGAGTGGGGAGGGAATGGAGATTTTGCAGTATTCTTCCCCTGGAGTGGGGTGGCAATGGGGATTTTGCAATATCCTTCCCCCAGGAGTGGGAAGGGAATGGGGATTTTGCAGTATCCTTCCCCTGTCACGCCCACCAAGCCACGCCCACAGAACCGGTAGTAAAAAAAAATTGAATTTCATCACTGGTTCTCGGTATATACTAGCCAAACTTTGAAAAGATTCCATAAGCAGAAGCTTTTATTCCATCATAATCTCACATGAGCCACACGCGGAGAGATTACCTCACATGATAAAGTTCCTCTCACGGCGACCACGACAGCTTCTTTTTGGTGATCCAAGGCCACGAAGAAAGGGATCTCAAAAATCTGAAAGCACAAGCAGCACAGGATCCTTTTCAGGTTGGGCTCTTTTGAGAGTCCTTTCAGCCCTGAAGGGGATCATCTCTCAACGGTTAACCCTGTCTAGGCAGGATGGTAGACGGAAGAGAATATTTGTAACTCAGGGTTGAATTGTGGGGGTCCTTGGTGCTCTCTCAGCCTGATTGTTTTCTTGGAGACGTTTCATGACCTGACTAGGGAACGTCATCAGTGCTAGAAGGGAGTGGGGTTGGGGTTGGGGAGAAGGAGAAAGAGAAAGAGAAAGAAAGAAAAAGAGAAAGGGAGAGAGAAAGAGAAGGACTGTGGGGTCCTTAATTCTCTCTGAGCTTGGTTGTTTTCTTACAGACATTTCGTGATCCAACTAGGTAACATCATCAGTGCTAGAAAGGAGAGGGGTTGGGGGGGGGAAAGAAGGAGAAAGAGAAAGAAAGAAAGAAAAAGAAAAAGGGAGAGAGAAAGAACTGTGGGTTCCTTAATGCTCTCTGAACTTGGTTGTTTTTTTTGCAGACATTTCGTGAACCAACTACCGTATTTTTCGGAGTATAAGACGGCACCTTTTCCCCCCCAAAAAGAGGGTGAAAATCTGGGTGCATCTTATACTCCGAATGTAGCCCCGCCCAGCTTCTCAAATGGAGGTTTCAGAGACTGAAAAAAGCCTCAGAAACGAAGCTTCAGAAAAAAAGCCTCCAAACAGAGCTTCAGAAAAAAGCCTCAGAAACAGAGCTTCAGAGGCTTTTTTTCTGAAGATGTTTCGGAGGCTTTCAGAGGCAGAAAAAAAAAGTTTTTTCTGAAACAGAGTTTCAGATGTTTCAGAGGCAGAAAAATAATAATAAAAAAAAATTAAGGCACAGAGCTCACAACCAAGGAACCTGTTGCTAAAATTCAACTCTGGGAACAGCTGATTGGGGGTATTCCGGGAGGCCGATCCACCTGCCAATCAGCTTTTTTCTTATTTCAAAGCGGTTTTAGATCAAACCTGGACCCAGTTGTAAAATTTCATACAGGTCCTCCACGGTCACACGGCCACTCTAAATCTCTCTTTTCTGTCCCAAGAACTAAACTTTGAAAGGTAGACTTAGAGGCCTGCTAGAGATGCCTTCAAACTGCTTACTTTATTGTGAAAGCTGATGTGGATGAAATCTCTGTTTTGCAGTCCCGTCATCTGCATGATGGAACCGAAGTGCATGTTAAGATAATCTCTCCCGATGATCTCCGTCTGCGCTGAGCTGTTTCTGCAACTAAGAAATCCAGCAAGGAAAAAAACAAAAAGAGTTTAACAGTTTGTCTGAAGTGGTGTAGGGTTTCCTGCCTAAGCAGGGGGTTGGACTAGAAGACCTCCAAGGTCCCTTCCAACTCTGTTATTCTATTCTATTCTGAGTTGAGAATAGCTAGATTTCTATTATTGTTGGAATATACTTATCAGGAGTCAATTTGAGGGGAGGACAATCTATGTGTATGTTTGTTCTTTTGTTTTCATGCACATTTTTATTTTGTTTTGTCTAGTTTAGCTTAGTTTTGTATTTGTTCCTTTCTTTATTTTTTTTACTTATCCTGAAGTTTGTATTTTAACTTTGGAAATAAAACAAAAACATATTTTAAAAAGAGAACAGTTACATCCCTTCTTTCTTCTTCTTTTTTTTACTTATCTTGGAGTTTGTATTTTAACTTTGGAAATAAAACAAAAACATATTTTAGAAAAGAGAACAGTTACATCCCTTCTTCTTTTTTTTTTTTTTACTTATCTTGGAGTTTGTATTTTAACTTTGGAAATAAAACAAAAACATATTTAAAAAAAAGAACAGTTACATCCCTTCTTTCTTCTTCTTCTTTTTTTTTTACTTATCTTGGAGTTTGTATTTAACTTTGGAAATAAAACAAAAACATATTTTAAAAAAGAGAACAGTTACATCCCTTCTTTCTTCTTCTTTTTTTACTTATCTTGGAGTTTGTATTTTAACTTTGGAAATAAAACAAAAACATATTTTAGAAAGAGAACAGTTACATCCCTTCTTTCTCCTTTTTTTTTTACTTATCTTGGAGTTTGTATTTTAACTTTGGAAATAAAAAAAAAACCTATTTTTTAAAAAAGAGAACGGTTATGTTTCTCCATGTCACGGATTTTTAGACTACAGATTCTATTACGAACTTTAAAAGCTGTACAAATTCAGGGCAATAGGACTTGCATTCAAGCACACAAGTTTATAATGAGGCCGGTGGAAGCATATTAAATATACTAAATTATAGCAATAAGTCAAGGACTACTTGGCCACCAGGTGATTTCAGCTCAGGCTCCTGGTTTCCATGTTCTGTTCTAATATTGTCTGAATATATTGAATTATTCCGATATTTTTCTCTTGATCATTTCCTGCTTTCCTTCTTTTTTTCCTCCTGGTTCTATATTAGGTTGAGGGGTTTTTTTTTTTGCATTTTCTAAGATACTATCTATACTATAGTACTTTATCAATCGAAATCTACCCTAAGATGCAATTCTTGTTGTATAATAATGCTATCATCATTCTTTATAATACAGTAATATGATATTGGTAATGTTATAACTGTTTCTATGGAGATTCTCAGCCATCCAGGGTCACAGTTGTCCTAAAGGTGATTTTTCAAAAGGCAACTGGACCTTCTGGGGTTTTTTTGTTTTTTGTTTTGAAAACTTTTCACTTCTCATCCAAGAAGCTTCGATCAGAACTGAAGAAGCCTCTTGGATGAGAAGTAAAACGTCTTCAAGGGAAAAAACCAAGAAAGTCCAAGAAAGTTTGAAAAAAGCACCTTTGGGATTTTAACAGCGCGAGGAGGTCATTTGTGCTAACGAGCCCAGAAGGATAATTTCAAGGTTTTTAAGCTACAGAACAAGTTGGTTTTAAGAAACAATTTGAAATTAAAAAATGCGAAAACATTACAATAATTAAAAATTGAAACAAAAAATTGAAACATTAGAAAAGATCATTTAGTATTAAGGATTCGGTGATGGAGGAAATTACTTTTCACGCACTTAATCCTCTTCAGTTTTACAATTCTCCAACAACCAGATTCTCTCTGTCACACGCAACCTGGTAAAATATTTGGCACATATTCTGCTTTTTAAGAAGGTTAAGTCGACCTACCAGAACCCCCTCAGCTTACAGAGACCCGTAAAAGGATTCGCCAGGACATAGTAAGGCCAGCCGTACGCAGCCACGGCAAACTTCATATAATGAGCCGCGTTTTCTAATTCCACCTCCAAATCGTTCCCCTGTGAAAGAGACAATTTTATAACCTTTTTTTTTGGCGGAGTCATTAAGCAAATGCTGCAGCCATTAAACAAACGTCACAGTTCTTAAGGGAACCCTTTGCTCGCTATGGCAGGTGGGGTTTTGCCCGAAAACTGGAAGTTAAGTGCTGTCGTTTTCAGAAAAACTGTCATAAAATGAAGTCCCGTGACTACGGGATGCTGCAAATGACTGTCAATGTGGCCGAGTACCCCAAATCTGTGGCCGAGTATCCCAAATCTGGTCAGGTTACGTGCGGAGGGGCCCCAGCTTGTGAGATAGGCGGCAAACAAATGTAATAAAGAAATAAAATAATAATAAAGTAAAATAATAAAAAAATAAAATTCAAAAATGAAATAAATGAAGTAAAATATAAAATAATAAAATAATATAAAATAAAATATAAAGTAAAATAATAAAAAAAATAAAATAAAATAAAATAAAATAAAATAAAATAAATAAAATAAATAAAATAAAATTCAAATGAAGTAAAATATAAAATAATATAAAATAAAATAATATAAAATAAATAATAAAATAAAGAAAATAAATAAAAAATAAATAATGAAATAAAATAATAAAATAAAATATAATATAAAATAAAAATAATAAAAAAAAACCTGTTGGAACTTCAAACCTGGGTAGCCCAAAAGGAGGTCTGTCGTTATTTCAAACGGTCGCTAAGTCACCAGTCGTAAGTCAAGGACTACCCTGGCTTCAGTCGCACACACCAAACAGACAGCAGGTGCAACTACAAAACAGCACTGGCCCCAACCTGCCTTGTAACGGGTGCGAGAGACTTACTGCAGGAGGCGACGGGGGCTGAATTAAAACTTCGTCGGGGTCTTTTGAATTTTCGACCTTATCCTGTTGCTGGTGGAGTAGAGTCAGGCCTGCTGCTATGTCGCTCGGCACCAAGTCGGTGTCCTGCAGAAAGAGAGAGGGAGAGAGGACAAATCCTTCTGGATTTATCTGGAAGACCAGGAAGTCAAGCTGAAAAAATTCAGGGCTAAACAAATCTCCGTTTTTTTTTTTCTTGGCCTTGCTCTGCTTATTTTTACCGTTTGCTTTCTTTTTCCGGCTACGCAAATTAAAAATCATTGATTGCTTCTCCAGTGCTAGACTATAAATCGCTGGGAGTGATTACACAAAGATAAATACATACAAGTTGTTTCACGACAAGGCCTGAATCGTAGCATTAACAAAAAGGTGTAAAAAAAAAATTGTTATGGGATTTCCACAACTCCTATAACTGTTAACATACATTTCCACCCAGAAAAAGCTGCCTAAAATCATTCAAAAATTTGACACCGGAAATGAGAACTAAAACAAAATTTTTACTAACAGTGGGAGCTGGATCCTAACTTTCCTCGACTTATGACCACAAGGATGACTTGTCTTTCCATTGCTAAACAAGGTGGTTGTTAATTGAGTCGCACCGGATTTTACAACCCTTTCTTCGCCAAAGTTGTTAAGCAAATCACTGCAGTTGTTAAGTGAATCATATGGTCGTTAAGCGAATCCAGCCCCCCCGTTGACTTTTGCTTGTTGGAAGCCGCTAGGAAGGTCCCAAAGGCCAATCACATGACCTTGGGATGGTGAAGCCAGGGTAAACATCTGCCGAGTATCCAAATTATGACCCGTGACAGCTATAAGTGTGAGGACTGGTTGTAAGTAACTTTTGCTGTAACTTCAATCAGTCGCTAAATGAATGTTCATAAGTGGAGGTTACCTGTAGTGCATTTTATTCTCCCAGAGTTTCGGAGCATAAAGACAAAACGACGCACAACACGATAATTGACCTCTTACCGAGAAGTAGGAACGGAAAAGTTCGGCGATGCTGGTAAAAGCCACGCGGTGATCGTCGTTTTGCACAATGCAACAACACAACAACCGGATTCTCTTTTCCCAGACTCGCGTGGCCCTCTTCTTGATGTTGCAAAACAGCTGCTCCGACTGGCTGCTCTCCAGATTGCGAGTGGCGTAGTCGGCCAGGTAGACCGACTTCCTCCCGAGAGGGTCGAAGAAAATGAAAACGGCCACCAGCATGAAGACCATGATCACCCAGCTGACGTGAAGAACAGAGGAGAAATTCTATAAAAACCTAGGAGACATCACGACCTGCAACCCTTGTAGCTCTTAAAGTTCCCCCAGACTTGTTGTAGTCCACCAGCAGCCTGCGGAGCTGGAAGCGGAGTCGGACAGTGAGGAGTCTGGGGAGGAACATGGACCAGTCCTGGAGTCTGGGGAGGGCTTGGATGAGGGCTCTGCGTCGGAGGCAGAGAGGGGGCCAGGACCATCAATAACACCCAGGTAGATGAATTTAAGGCCTCCTCCATCTTCACAAAGCGAAGAAAATATCTAGTTGCATTCCCAAAAAAGATGAGTATCCTTATTTACGATGCCATATCCAGACCCCCAGTCTAGCAACAGAAGGCAGAAGCGCCTCACCTGACAATAACGGTCCCAAAAATGGCATCGATCATAGCTCTTTCGCAGTTGACTCGCTTGTCGGCTATCCACACAGTTCCAACAACAGCCCAGACAAGCTCTGGGACGTAAAGAGCCAGGCGGACGTACAGAAGTTTCGGAAGGGATTTTCTTGGCCCGGGGTTGGAAATGGTTCCTGGAAAACAGAGTCATTCGACTTAGGGACTAGGACAGGAGCATCAAAATCAATTTCGTTGAGGGCCGCATCAGGGTTGTGTTTGACTTCTGGGGGTCAGAGTGGGCGTGGCTGAGGTGGGCATGTCTAGTTCGACATCACTCATTTCGGGGGTGCCAGGGGTGGGCTGGTGAGCTCCGTTTTAGGCTGTGACGGCCTCCTGCAACTCTCTGCCAGCAAAAACGGGCTGGTGAGCTCCGTTTTCGGCTGTGACGGCCTCCTGCAACCCTCTGCCAGCGAAAACGGGCTGGTGAGCTCCGTTTTTGGCTGTGACGGCCTCCTGCAACTCTCTGCCAGCGAAAACGGGCTGGTGAGCTCCGTTTTCGCTGGCAGAAGCGCTGCAGGCCGGGACTTCGCTATTTCCAGGGCAGCCTCGCGGGCCAGATCTAAGCAGTCTGCAGGCCGGATCTGGCCTCCGGGCCTTGAGTTAGACATCCCTGGACTAGAAAAACAACAACCGTAGCTGGTTTTATTTTAGACTGAAAACATTTGAGGACCCAAACAGGTTCCCTTCCTATAGACTGACTGATGATGGGCCAGCTATAAGTAGTCCTTGATTTACAACAGTTTCTTTAGCGACTGTTCAAAGTTACAATGGCACTGGGAAAAAGGGACTTACGAACATGGCGGCCTCTGCATGTTCTCACATGATCAAAATTTGGACACTTGGCAACTGATTCATATTTATGACGTTTGCAGTATTCTGGGGTCGTAAAATGGGTCAAAACCCACTTAGCAATAGAAATTTGGCCTCCATTGTGGTCATAAGTCAAGGACTCCCTGTAGTGTGTGTCATATCTTAACTACCACATTTTTAAAAAAAAAAATTTCCTAGAAGGAAAACCTTCTTCTAAGATTATAGGCAAAGACATTCCTAAGATTATACTTTTGTGCTGCAAAATTATGACACACCTGTCTATTTACATTTATAATTACCACCTGGACAGACCGATTTCTGTACCAAGCAGCTTCTTGTATGACATTTAGTATGACTGACGTTCAATACCGAAACCACAGTGGATTTGCTTAATCCATAAACTAATGAAGAAGACAAATTACCTTGCATGCTAGTGTATGTAATTGACGACAAAGCAGCTATGATGAACGCCAGGAGGATAAGGAGGATGAGAAGGTAGTTATTCAGAAGACCTCCTCCGGTACAGTTAAATTGTCCTTTGTGTATGGAATACAAAACCAAAATTCCGATCCACCTGAGGAAAGGAAGAAGGAAGGAAGGAAGGAAGAAAGGAAGGAAGGAAGGAAGGAAGGAAGGAAGGAAGGAAGGAAGGAAGGAAGGATAGATAGAAAGAAAGAAAGAAAGGGAAAGAAAGATAGAAAGAAAGAAAAAGGAAAGGAAAAAAGAAAGATAAAGGAGGGAAGGGAGGGAGAGAGATAGAGAAAAAGAAAGAAAGAAAGAGGAAGGAAGGAAGGAAAGAAGGAAGGAAGGAAAGAAAGAAAGAAAGAAAGGGAAAGAAAGATAGAAAGAAAGAAAGGAAAGGAAAAAAGAAAGATAAAGGAGGGAAGGGAGGGAGAGAGATAGAGAAAAAGAAAGAAAGAAAGAGGAAGGAAGGAAGGAAAGAAGGAAGGAAGGAAAGAAAGAAAAAAGGAAAGAAAGATAGAAAGGAAAGGAAAGGAAAAAAGAAAGAAAGATTAAGGAGAGAAAGGAGGGAGGGAGAGAGACAGAGAAAGAAAGAAGAGAAAGAAAAAGAAAGAAAGAAAGAAAAGAAAGAAAGAAAGAAAGAAAGAAAGAAGAAAAGGAGAGCAGGAAGGGAGGGAGGGAGGGAGGGAGAGAAAGAGGAACAAAAGGAAATGAAAGGAAAAAGAAAGGAGGGAAGGAAGAGAGGGAGGGAGAGAAAGAGAGAAAGAGAGGAAACAAAAGGAAAATGAAAGGAGGGAAGGAAATAGGGAGGGAGAAAGGTGAAAGAAAGAAAGAAAGAAAGAAAGAAAGAAAGAAAAAAAGAAAGAAAGAAAGAAAGAAAGAGAAAGAAAACTTTGTCACCCTGAACATTCTCAGCAGAAGTCTTGTCTTTTCAGAAGACAAACTAAGCACAGAACCAACCACAAAAGGTTTCACAAAAGCACAATGACTCCTAAAGCCTCCTTCATTGAGGTTTCCATTGCAAGCAGCCACAAAACAGTCCAAGAAATGAGCTCCATCTTGGAAGTGGTTGAGCAAGTCATCCTCCTTTATATTATGCAAAGAGTCTTGGCAAGTCTGAAGGCTGCAATTCAGCTTCCTAAGTCCTGGAAGTCTACCACCACTAACGCACTGGTGACAGTGTAAGGTCATTATGGATTGTGGCTGAAATTCTCTCCCTTTTTTGTTTACCAGGGGAACATTTAAGGTGGGTATGAAAAGAGGGGAGAAAAGGCCAACGTTCAACCACAATTAGGTGCCCATCACAAGATCGATCTCTTTCCAAATTGGAGACTCAAACATCTACAGCAGGCGTGTCAAACTCAATTTCATGGAGGACTTCATCAGGGCTGTGGTTGACCTCGGAGGAGGGCCAGGCAGGCATGACACTAGATGGGTGTGGCCAACTGGGTGGGTGTGGTCATCTTGACACCACGCCCCAAACTGCTGGCATGTTTCCTCTTTACATTGGATAGACCGGGCCGAAGCCACGCTGGCCTGAACTTTCCTCTTTGCATTGGGTAGACCAGGATGGCCCCATCGCGGGCCGGATCTGGACTATGGACCTTGAGTTGACACCCCTGATCTACAGGAACTGAGCTGCTATGTCTAGTAGCAGCCCTACCTCTGAGAGCAAACATCTTACCAGGTCACTCTGATGAACAACTCAAAGCTTCCAGGGAAGACAAAGTCATCACTGCCGATAGCCCAACGCCGGCCGAACAACATCAATCCAGGCATAGTGGAAATCGGGCTTCAATTCTTCTACCACTGTAGGAGAAGAAGGAGATACAACACAGGTTATCCCTTTCTCGCCTGTCTCTCCCATGGAAAACAACTTGGAACCTATTTACTTAAAAATATTTTTGTGCGTTTTATCTCAACAGGTTTTTACAGAAGAAATTAAGAAGTGCTTTGAAACTCATCAAACTTGATGCAAAAATTTTGTCCCGGGAACTCATTGTTTTGTTTGGTACTCAACGCACAAGCTAGAACTTGTCAGTGTTGGCGAGCTTGTGACTCACTACATTGTTTCTTACGGGGAAATTTTGATACTCATCACACCTCCAGAAACCTATGAATGATGGGTACCGAGGTACCGCTGAATAGGGGGGGGGGGGAAACTACCAAAAAAACAGCTACCAAAGTTAACAGAAAAGAAAACTAGATTTACTTGTAGAAGCTAGAATTAGAAGTTGTGGAGACTTCTAAGTCACCTTAGTCCAACTCTCTGCTCTGTGCTAGAAACTCTAGAACCTCTCTAGCAGATGCCACCAGAGCTTCAAGTGATGGAGGAGATCTACTGTTGTTCTAGACACATCATCTCAGACACAACAGCTTTCACAGTTAGCTTGAACTTTTTGACATGTTTGGGCTTTCTCGACCTCCTTATTGCTCTTCAAGCCTAGATGTCCTTCCAAGCTTCTTGAGGACACCATGGACATCATCCAGTGAGACTTCTATCTCCTTCTTTCAACTCAATTGGTTGCACCTTCCAAAGAAACTTCGGTGAAGTTGTAGAGATTTAAGGTATCACTTCTGTTTTTCATGAACACACACACACACCTTCTCAAGAACGTTTTGGTGGCACCATAACAAACTGAATATTTATCGGCGCATAACGTCTGTTGAACAGTTGAAGGAGATGGGTCCAAGAGAGAACAGCTTGGTGCCTTCTAAATGTTTTGGACAAAACCCACAGGTCTTTCTCACCACCTAAGCTGACCAAGGCTGATAGAGGAGCAAAACATGTAAATACTGAGCTAATTTGTTGTTGTTAGTTGTGAAGTTGTATCTGACCCATTGCGACCCCATGGACCACATTCCTCCAGGCCTTCCTGTCCTCTACCATCCTCTGGAGTCCATTGAAGCTCACGCCAACTGCTTCAGTGACTCCATCCAGCCACCTCGTTCTCCGCCGTCCCCTTCTTCTTTGCCCTCCATCTTTCCCAGCATTATTAGGCTCTTCTCCAGGGAGTCCTTCCTTCTCATTAGGTGGCCAAAGTATTTGAGTCTCATCTTCAGGATCTGGCCTTCTAAAGAGCCATCAGGGTTGATCTCCTCTAGGACCGACCGGTTGGATCGCCTTGCAGTCCAAGGGCCTCGCAGCTAATTTACCTGCTACTACTAATTTATGGGGGAGGGGGGCATGCTGGGCGCTGTCCCCGTGATGCCCACAACAGAACCTCCCATCACCAATGAAGGTGGCCAAACACGCATCTGGGTCAAGCTGCTTTAAATCAGCCTTTTGGGGGGCAAACTTCTGCTTTTTCCCCCCCCTCCCTCTTTGCAAATTCGTTCTTGGAAGAACAAGCATGCCCAGTCTTGCTCCCCTTCTTTTAATATGGGGAAGCCCCCTCCAAGCTGTTCCCCCACCTTTGCAAGGTTTCCCTTCCCGCCCCCCAAAAACCCAGCACCCCCCACCTCTTTCCATTCCCCTATACCCGCCCCCCCCCGCTTCTACCCCATGCCAATCTCTCTCTCCCCCTGGCAACCCAGAGCTTTGCCCACCCAGGAAGGTCCTCTCCCCAGTCCAGGCCCTTGCAAAAACCAAGGACCCTTCCCCAACTCATCGGACCTCCCCTATTTCCAGCCCCCCCCCCCCCCCCCCCCCACCCACTCCAGCGCTTGCAACCCACCTGCCCGGCTTTGCACCCTCCGCGCTTCGGCGGCTTCGCTTTTGCAAAAAAGCAGACTCGCCTCGCGCCCCGCGGAGTCAGAACGCCGTGACGTCACGCCAGGATCCCCGGGCCGACTGCTTTTTTTTTTTTCCTGTTTTGGTGGCCTCTTCCCAAAGAGGCGCATGCGTAGAGCTCTCCCTTGAGCCTCTCGGCAGGAAGACGCATGCGCAGACGGAAGGAGGAGGACGAGCTTTTGGAGTCAAAGAGGTAAGTATCACTCAAGGGAGTTTCAGGCATGCTGCAGTCTCGGTTTCGTTCGGCTGCCTTGAGACGGGGAGTGGCTGGGGTTGCGGTTCCACGAGTCGGGGGGCCAGGCTGGGCAGCCCTCCTTTTGCCAAAAGGGTTGGACTACAATCCCCATCTGTTCCGGGAAAGGGTTTGCTGAGTTCCTCGTCTCTAAAGGGGAGAGGGGGGTTCGGTTCCCGGGGAATTGCATTGAGAACCCTGTAGTGTAGTGGGAATAACGCTTGATGTAATCCTCTTGGGGGTAACAAAATGATGCTCTTTAACGCTCATCCCAAACTTATGCATGATTTTTTTTTTAATTTGATTTTTATTATAACATATAGTGATACAATCGGTACATTTTCGCTTCATTGGTGCAATTATATACATATATACATCTACATGCAATATTGCTGGTCTTTTGTTGATATTGTTTCTTGAAGCTAGATTTAATTTCAAAACACTTAAAGATAATAGTGCTCAAGTCTCTAAGACTAAATATAATACTATTCATATAGATTTTGTTAATTAGTTAATATTTAATCTCTATTACCTTCTTTATTTCTTTCCCCCATCCATTCGTACCACATGTCCCACACGCTATAAAATTCTGAATCTTCTCTGTCATTAATTTCTGAAGTCAATTTGTTCATTTCGGCGCACTCCAATATTTTTCCAATAACATGTTCTTGAGGTGGTATTTGTTTTTCTTTCCAATATTGGGCATGATTTTTTTCTATCTTCCCTCCGATCCGAGTTTCAACAGCTCGTCCCCAATGGTAGAGAAGAGTAAGGCATTGTGAATTGAAATTAGGGCGGCATTTTGCAAGCTTGGGGGATTTTAAGGGGTGTGGATTTCTACTCCCAGGATCCCCAACCGAAGAAGAATTCAAGAGTTTTAAAGTTCTACACTTAACTTTGCAAAGTTTTGGAGGGGGGGGGGGAATTTTAAGGCATAAGGATTTCCTGGGCAAACTCCCCATTGAGGGCAGTTTTCCTGTGATTTGGCCAAATATGTTCATTTGTGTAGTTTATCCAAGGGAAGGAGGAACTCAAGTTTTTTCTTAGTTCTAGGGAAAAAATGTGGCTTGAATATAGCTCTTCAGAAGGGAAGCTTGAGTGGGGGGAAAATTAGGGATGAGAGTAAGCATCTCTCATACTTTGGAAGCCTTTGAAGTTGTGTCCTATCTTCCATCAAGGTGGCTTCACAATGTCCTACTTCTAAGAACTGACTACAGCACAACCACAAAACCAAGTTCTAATCAACTCCGGATCAAAGCATCCCCGATTCATGCATTTTTATTATTATGGCTGCCCATTTTATGCCTGGGCGGGGTTGCAAATCAAGTTATGTTTTGCATTAGTGGAGCTGATGGACCAGTTGTGTGTCTGTAACATACAAAGGGCCTTCAATTCTTAAAATAGCTTTGGGTTTTTACGGACACCGCACCTAATCATCTCTATCTGGGCTTAGCAGAGTTTATGGAAATATTTTGTTTGATTCATAAAGGCAGAAGTTTCTGAAAAGCTACAGCGATATTGGGAGAAAGGTAAAGGTTCCCCTCGCACATATGTGCTAGTCGTTCCCGACTCTAGGGGGCGGTGCTCATCTCCGTTTCAAAGCCGAAGAGCCAGCGCTGTCCGAAGATGTCTCCGTGGTCATGTGGCTAGCATGACTCAACGCCAAAGGCGCGCGGAACGCTGTTACCTTCCCACCAAAGGTGGTCCCTATTTTTCTACTTGCATTTTTTTACGTGCTTTCGAACTGCTAGGTTGGCAGAAGCTGGGACAAGTCACGGGAGCTCACCCCGTTACGCAGCGCTAGGGATTCGAACCGCCAAACTGCCGACCTTTCGATCGACAAGCTCAGCGTCTTAGCCACTGAGCCACCGCGTCCCATGATATTGGGATACTATCATTAATTAAG
This sequence comes from Pantherophis guttatus, assembly GCF_029531705.1. The sequence continues at coordinate 1,490,056 of NW_026844042.1, forward strand.
ATTGAGGCAGAATTAAATGCCACAAGGATTTGAAAAAGGTCTGCTTTTCAACGAATTGCCTCTTTTCCTTCAGCTAATTACACCTTTCCAAACGAGGTGCAGTCCATCCTAGGAACTTCTCCCAGGCCCAAACCATGCATTTCCTGAATAAGACAAGGCGATATAAGAGTGAGGAAAATATATATATATATTTGGAACAGAAAATTATACATGCACAAAATAAAAAAGTGAGGCTTGAGCTGAGGGGCTGCCTTTCTCCAGGTAGTCCTTGACTTGCAACCAGAGTTGGGACCAGAATTCCTGTTGCTGAGCAAGGCGGTTATGTGAGTTGGATCAGGTTTTACGGCCTTTTTGCCAGAGTTGAGCAAATCCAGCTTCCTCCATTGACTTTGCTTGTTGGAAACCAGTTTGGGGAGGTCATGAATGTTGATCATGTGACCTTGGGACGTTGCAGCCATCGTAAATGCCGGTTGCCAAGCGCTCAAATTTTGATCACGTGACACAAAGATGCAGCAACGGTTTCAACGGCAAGAACCAATCGAATGTCACTTTCTTTAGTGCCGTCGCAACCGCGGTTACTAAACGAATGGTTGTAAATCAAGGACTTCTTGGGGATGAGTGACCCTTTTGCAATGTCGACTATTCAAATATTTTTTCTTATTTTTCCTACTTTATTTGTACAGTTCTTTTATCTCTTCGCCCACATCATCATGGCTTCCTTCAGTTTATGAAAGGATTGGGTGATGGGAGAAGATGCTGCCATCATCTTCATTAGAAACCCATTATGCAAATGATCTGAAGGCTTCAATTAACTGGCCGAGAAATAATTATTCGAGCTTTTCTTTCCCTACTGGTGAGAGAGACGATCACATAAAATATGTAAGACTTCTACATTTCATAAAAACTTTCTGCTCCGGCCATTTTATGACAGAGTTATCTTTTAAAAATCGCTTCGGTACATTCTAAACATTTTTTTTGCAGCTCTTGTCATTTAAAAATAAAAATACTGCCCACGTTTTTTACAATTTCAAAGCTACGTCTATTCTGCAGATAAAAGAAGGAAGCTGCCTTTAATCGTACAACGAAGAGGTAACCGAGCCCGGATTTGAACCCTTGCAAGTGACATGGAGAGCAACTGCCACCCCGGTGGGGTGGGGGGAGCATCGTTTGAGACCACCACAATGGAGAACCACTTCATAAAATGTTTATTGAGGATGGTAACACAGGATAAATCATGCAACAGAATTTAGTAAAAAAAAAAAAAAAAAGGAAAGCTAGAGAACAGGATTTGGTGCTGCCGATTCAAGGAAACGAGTCTATAAAAGGAACAACTGATCGTCCCAAAACTGGCACATTCTAAAATTGGTGGAAAAGCTTAAACCAAGACGTTTTTACTTGTAAAAGGATTCTGTATTAAAAAAGATGGAGACACCGTTAAAAATTTGCCACCTATGGATGATTTCAACCCAGACGATGATTGCAGGGGTGGTGTGCACGCTGCTGCTGTCGATAGAAAATGGTTTAGAAATACACACACACACGCCCTTCAAAAAATTGCAGAATAATTTTAGTCTGACGGGGGCACATGCAAACAGGAATGGCTGCTGCAAAACCGTTACATTGGGGGGACGACCCCCCAAACCAGGTGCATTGGCACCCAATAGTCTTAATTCAGGGTCTTCGGGGAGGTGAAGAGAAGTAGTAGAGGGGGAGTTTTTATGAACAGACGCTACCGACGGAAGCATCTTTTTATGGAAAGGAAAAAAGTAAAACGAGTCGCTGAAGGTATTGCTGAAAAACCGTGACACCCTTTCCGGCGAGTGTTTTTCCGACAAGGCTGTTTGGATTTCAGCCCACACAAAACACTCCGGGTTTGGAGGGTTGAGGAACCAAAAGGAAAATAAATACAGCGGGATCCAATTTGAAGTCGAACAAGGAAAGAGGGAGGGAGTTACCATCCGTCAATCAGCCCAGGCCTGTGCGCGCCCAAAAAATCATTCGGCCATTGACAGGAAATCTTTTTGGGGGGGGGGGGGGGAGGAGTTGTTTGCGGCCGCTTCTTGCTTCCCAGGATCCCACAAACCCACCCACCCAAAAAAAAAAAAAAAAAAAAAAAATATCACTGTGGTTTTGTTTGTTTTTTGGAACTACTCCACTTTGAAACTACACGCTGAATTAAATCCACACGGTATTAAGTTTCTCTCGTGTAAAAAATCTTTATACATAGTAATAAAAAAAGAGAGGGGGGGAGAAAAAAAGGCAAGATGCATCCAACAGAAGTCATTTGGTTCTCTGGACCTACAGAGGCCCCCCCCCGCCCCCGCGGGAGGGGTCTCTCTGCAAAAAGAGGGCGGGAGGCCATCTGTTCAAGCATCTTCAGCCTCTTGATGGTCGGGATTGTTCTCTCTATGCATCCAGGATGGACTCACCCTTGGCACTTTAGGCTGGCAAACTCAGCTTCTTCCCTTTGAGCACTGGAAAGCAAAAAAGGGGGAAAACAAGATCAGTTCAACACAGATATCCAAAGCACGGTTGCAGATTGCGTAGCACAACGGCAGTGTCAACTCGCAAAGCATTTCTGGTCTGCTCTCGAGTTGTCATGGGAAAAAAAAAGGGGGGGGAGATCTGTCGGAGCATCTGTTCAGCAGCCATGTTCACAAGCAGATTCCATGCATACCTTCCTCCAAGGTTGGATCTCAGATTACCAGAGCCAGTTTGTGAGAAGTGATTTCTACAGCCCGTGAAAGTGCCTCGTTGGAGAATGTGATTTATGACACAGCCTGAGAGGAGGTGGGGGAAACAGGGTCATAGTTGAGCCCTGCGGCAGAGTTGACTACACTTGGGAAGCTGCCGACATGTTGCTCCTAATAAATAACTGGATTTCTTTAGAAACTTGGCTAGAGACTCATGAGTTAATTAGGGCATTCGTTGGAGCCTTGGCACCCAGGAGAAATTCTCTTCTACAGGTAGTCCTTGACTTATGGGAATTGTTTTATAGTCCTTGACTTATGACAAGGGAATTCTTCTCATGCAGTTAGTCCTCAATTTACAAACAGAATTCTCTTCTTTAAGTAGTCCTCGACTTACGACAGGGGAATTCTCTTCTACAGAAAATCCTTGACTTATGATGGGAATTCTCTTATAGTCCTTGAGTTACAACAGAGACATTCTCTTCTACTGATAATCCTTGACTTATAATGGGGGAATTATTTTCTGTAGGTACTCAATTTACAACAGGGGAATTCTCTCATGCAGTTGGTCCCCGATTTACGACAGAGGAATTCTCTTCTATAGGTAGTCCTCAACTTACGACAGGGACATTCTCTTGTAGAAGTAGTCCTTGACTTATGACAGCGGAATTCTGTTCTACAGGTAGTCGTCAAGTTGTGCCGTAATTATGCTTGGAATTACAGGCATAAGCCATGCCAGTCAACTAGCACGACTGACCAAATTTTACAACTAGTTATTAAGCAAATGCAAATGCAATCCTTACGCGAGCCCACTACCGCTTGTTAAGCGAGGACTACCTGTATTTTCATTGCAAACAAAAGCCTTCACTGTCAGACATAGAGAGGAGCCAGAAGGAAATAGAAAGTATATGTAGCGGATAATTGAATGAAAATTATTGGTCACCCTTGCTTATCAACCACAAACTGAATTCCATGAGTAAATCTTGAACCAGCCAATTTCTCGGAGCCTTGCTTATGAACTGGGAGAATTATGCTGATTTGAGAGGTTGAGCACCTGTATTCTGGCTTGCAGGATGGAAGAGACGCCCACCAAAAATCAAATCTACTTTGTCTGAATTTCTTCAGCTCTCTAAAACTGGGCAATCTTGGGTGTATCAGGCTCTCAATCCCAATTTGAGGCTGAAGCTATATTTCGTCAAGCGAGCCAGCCTTAAGGTGTTGAATTTCCTTCCCTTTTTAAATACGCCCGTACCTGTGGATTAATGGTATATTTGGCGGAATTAAATATGTACGGGAATGGCAACCGAAGCCATCCAACTGGGAGAACCGGTCCTATTATCACATTTTGTATACAGGAAAAGCATTCACTGCACCCTCAACATTTGCAAAGGGAGTAATTTTAGGCTTAGGTCCTTCTGAAAAATGATGGTACCCACTCCATCCCTTTCTAGAGGAAATATACGGGTACCCGAGATAAGAAGTCAGGTCATTCTGCGGCTGCAATTTATTTAAAAAAAGGCATTGAGGGAAACCTTCTATGGAGATTCTCAGCCTTCCAGGTCATGGTTGTCCCAAAAGTGCTTTTTTCAAGAGGCAACTGGACTTTCTTGCTTTTCTTTGAAGACATTTCGCTTCTCAGAGCTGAAGAAGCTTCTTGGATGAGAAGTGAAACATCTTCAAAAAAAACCCAGAAAGTCCAGTTGCCTCCTGAAAAGAGCACCTTTGGGACATGGAGGGAAACAGGAATTAGCCTATTTTTTGGACTGTAAGACGCACTTTTTGTCTCCCAAAAGGGGGTGAGAATGTCTGTGCATCTTATAGACTGAATATTGCCAAAGCCCCGCTCACCCGCCAACCATTTTTTTGCCTCTGCATGCCCCATTTTTGTCCCATTTTTGAGACTTTTTTCATCCTGTTTTCGAGGCTTTTTTCATCCCTTTTTCGAGGCCAATTTTTCCCGGAAAAACAGCCTGAAAAAAGCCGCAAAAATGGGGCAAAAAAAGCCGCGAAAACAGACTGGGAAAAGGCTGGAAAAGGCCTGAAAATGTGGCACGCGAAGGCCAAAAACTTTTTTTTGTTGTTGATTTCCTCTTCTAAATTTAGGTGTGTCTTATACTCCAAAAAATACGGTCCCTAGGATGCTTAACTTATGGAGATGTATCTCCCAGTCTAATCCTAGATCCTCCCAAACCTGTAGGGTGACAAAATGGAAGGAGAGCGACCAGCCCAGAGGCAGCAAAGGACAAGTCAGCAAAAGTCCACCCGTTTCCAAGCTACTTTAATGCAAACGTAGCATGCATAAAAAATGTACCACATTAAAAATCTAGACTTGTTTGTAGATAGTGTGTTTGCATGCACACAAGAACCCAAACAAGAAAGGAAAAAAAATCAAACTATCTTCCAACATTTCTCCCAGATATTTCATGGCCCGGATTTATTGATTTGTGGTTCATGTGGGTTTAGTTTTAAATTGCAGTCGTCAAAAACAGTGTTTTGTCATAGAAGGATTGTGTTCTATAAAGTTGTAGAGAGATACAGGAGACATGGTGGGGGGGGGGGGGGAGGAGGGTGGAATCCTACAGTTTATAGCATTTGAAAATGAGATCTAGAAAAGTCTAGACCGGTGTTTGCCAACTTTACGATGGGTGGTCCCAGAATCCTCCAGCCAGCTGAATTCTGGGAGTTGAAGTCCACCCATCTTAAAAGTTGCCAAAGTTGAGAAATACTGGTCTACGCCCATTCTTGTTTTGATGAAGTTTTAGTGTGAGCCATATAAGGTATCATGGAAACATACTGGAGGGACCTAGATTTCCCTTTTCCATCATGGTGCCCTGTAGGTGAGCAGGACTATAATTCCCAACATTTGCAGCCGCGGGGAATGATGGAAGCTGGAGTCCAACACAACCCCAAGCTATCAAATTGAGGAAAGATGCTACATTATACGTCATAATGCAGAGTTTCTGAACCTTAGCCACTTTAAGGTGAGTGGACGTCAACTCCCAGAGTTGAGCATGGGGAATTCTGGGAGTTGAAGTTCACTCCTCTTAAAGTTGCACAATTATGTGTTACCGTGTGTCTCTTACCTTTTGTAACATACAAATAGAAGAAGTCGCAGTACAGAATGGTCTGGACCACTCCAGCCACCACGGCTATGAGGTCAAAGAACCCCTCAAAATAGTAACGCCAAATCCAGTTGATCAGGTACAAGGCACGGTAGAGGCCCAGGAAGAAGAGATAGTGAGTAGTGATGGTCTCCGCTTCTCCGGTTTTACTGATCATAAAAAGCTGGGGAAGAATCGCCACGGACTCCAAATAGATGGAGAAAGTCCACAAGATCTGAAACCATAAAACACAGACGTTAAAATTATACGCTCCTCCAGATCCCTTGCTGGAACTGGGTATGTCTAGTTTAATGAAAAGAAGGATCAGGGGTGACATGATAGCCGTCTTCCAATATTTCAGGGGTTGCCACAAAGAAGAGGGGGTCAACCTATTCTCTAAAGCACCTGAAGGCAGGACAAGAAGCAACAGGTGGAAACTGATCCCACCTGGATCTGGAATTGAGGAGAAACTTCCTGACAGTTAGAATAATTAATCAGTGGAACAGGAAAAATTAAAATTAAAGTTGCCAAGCTTGGAGACTCCCGAGTTAGAATACAACATGCATCTACATCATGGTACCTTTTTAAAGGGTTTAAATTGTAGATCTTGTTGAGTCCTCCAGATGGCACCAAATGCTTCTCAAGTATCAGAGAGAGAAAGAAAGGGAGAGGGAGAGAGAGAAGGAGGGAAGAGAGGAGAGGGAGAGAGAAGAGAGAGAGAGAAGGGAGGAGAGAAAGAGGGAGAGAGAAGGGGGGAGAGGGAGAGAAGGGGGAGAGAGGAGAGGGAGAGAAGAGAGAGAAGGGGGAGAAAGAGAGAAGGGGAGGGAGGGAAAGAGAGAGAATGAGGAGAGGGAGAGAAAAGGGGGGAGAGAGCAGGAAGAGAGAGAAGGGGAGAGGAGAGGGAGGAGATGGAGAGAGAGAGAGAGAGAGAGGCAGAGGGAGAGAAAGAAGGGAGGGAGGAGAACAAAAGACAAACTCACTTTCCCAATATTTTTTTAAGGAAATGAGCATCTGAGTGACTAAAGTGGCAATCCCTGCATATAGGTTGGGAGGAAGTTCTCTTGAATTCAGTTAAACTATAGGGCTCAAATGAGGAACTGTACCACTCCAACTGAAGCTCAGCTGAATTCGGAGAGAAAAGCCAGCAAAAGTCTCCCTTCCCTGGTGTGTGGGTGGGCGGGTGTATTTAAAGATTAACCGGTGTATTATTGCATTGGTGGTCAACCCAAACGCTGCCGTATTCTGAATTTACCTCCAGAGAAGAGAAATCATGATTGACCAGGAAAGACAGCCCGCCGACAGGGACCACAAGAAACTCGACTCTGAAGGTATCGTGATTCCCGTCGTAGGTGGCCTTGAATTTCATGTAGATCAGGTAGACAGTAGCGTATGCGCAAGCAACGTAGATCAGCTGGAAGGAAGAGATCCAGAGGGGTTACCCAGGTTGATCACCGGGAGGAAGGACAAACATTTTGCGTGTGGGGAAAGGAACTTTTGCGGATTGTTTGGAGTGAGGCGCCTTCCCTTCGTTTGCTCAGCGACAGACAACAGTTTTAATTGTCTCTGAACTCTGACCGTGAGTTCCCCAACTAGACAGGGAGCTCAAACTCTTGTGAGATAAACGAATCAACAATTAGAGATAAGCACCCGTTTCCACAGTCAAATGTTGTCGGTTTGATCCAGGATTCCTGGCGTCTTATGACCAGAGGACAGGTGAGTTCTCTACCTGTTTCATCACAGCCTCTCTGCTACCTTACGCACTCTCATATCATTCCCTGAACAGGTTCTTTCAAAGCACTTTTGACCAGTGGTCCAATACTATTCGGGCCCAACGTTCCCACAACACTGTCAAACTATTTACTAGGACTTTATTACTATTCTTCTTCTCATCCTTCCTAGTACCTATCTCCTTCTCTACTTATGACTATAACTTTGCTGTTTGTATCTTTCCACAGCACCAAATACGGTAGTTTCCCCTTGTGCTTTCTTGAGTCCAGGATTTTTGTCGCTTCCCATCCTGCCTCTGCTAGGGGACAAAATATGTCAGGGCCTCTAGACTTCTTTGTAAGTTCCATGCTAGGTATTCAACCCAAATAGAACAGGAGGTTAGGGGCTTCTATGTAATGTTGATGTAAATTTGTGTATGGTTTTTTTTTTTTAAAAAAATTCGATTTATATGCCGCCCTTCTCCGGAGACTCAGGGCGGCTTACAATGCGTTAAGCAATAGCCTTCATCCTTTTGTATATTTATACAAAGTCAGCTTATTGCCCCCACAAACTGGGTCCTCATTTCATCTACCTTTGAAAGGATGGAAGGCTGAGTCAACCTTGAGTCTTGGAGAGATTCGAACCTGCAGAAATTGCAGGCAGCTGTGTTAATAACAGGGTGCATTAAACCACTGTACTACCAAGGCTCTTTTCTTTTTCCCCCTAGGCTTATCTTTCTCCTGGTGGGTTGGCATGTCAAGGCTGACTCACGAAACCCCTCTTTCTGCTCACAGCTTGACGAAGAAATCCGTGAAGGGGAAGGGGTATTTTTGTTATCTTTTCTAAAAGGCAACTGGACTTTCTTAGGGTTTTTTTTTCCCCCCTTGAAAATGTTTCACTTCTCATCCAAGCTTCTTCAGTTCGGAACGGTCACTAAACGAACTGCTGTAAGTCGAGAACTCCCTGTAATGGCTTGTGGGCCGCTTACTTATTCGGTATACTGTACCTTCATAGAAGTGTTATAAAGTGAAATGAACGAAGTGAAGAGGTCCAGGTATCGAGTAGTGAAGACCAGTGCAAACAGAAGCTGACTTTTCCCAGATATACCTAGAGCAAATTAAAAGAAAGAAAGAAAAAGAGGTAAGTAGTCTTTAAAAACCAAAATTGTGTTATGTATCTTTGCCCTAAAGACTTGTGAGTTCGATCCCAGGTAGAGGCAGATATTTCTCTCTCTGGGCCAGGGTGGATTTGATTTAAATCGAGTTGATTTAAATCACAATTTAAATCATGATTTAAATCACTAGTAAAAAGGCTTGATTGAAATCAACTCGATTTAAATCATAATTTTTAAAGAGCAACTGTCATCTCTGCTACTCCTTTGACCCCACTGTTGACTCACTGATAGTCCCAGTGTTGCAGAATATACAGCCTCATGCTACATAACTAAGCTCCATTTCATGCTGAATAAACTAAATGATTTATATATCTTAAATAGAAAACTATCTTACGATAGATTTTTACCTCAAAAGTTTTTTATTAAAATAAATTTGATAAAAATAAAAAAAAATCCGATTTAAATAAAAAAAAATCTGATTTTTTTGATTTTTTTTTTAAAAATCATTAATTTTTATCCACCCTGCTCTGGGCACAATGAGCATATTATCTGCTGAACAAAACTCCGCACTGGCAACAGGGAGGGCATCCGGCCAGTAAACACTCAGCTCCATTCAGTTGCCCAGACTCCACCCCGCAAGGTCGTTAAAAGAAGATGATCTTTGTCCTAAAGACTTGAATTAGGCAAGGGCATTTTATGCCCCCAACCAAAGTTTATCGAAAGAGCGTATCCATCCATATCTTTAAAAGCCTCAAGGTGGGAACTCTGTATGTGTCACAATGCGACCCCCCTCACCCCCGCTCCCGGCACGCGATGGCACAGTGGGCCCGGTAGGCCCATTTTTCTCTCCCCAGGCTCCAGAGCTTTTCTAGGAGCTTGGGGAGGGCGAAAACGGCCTCCCACCCCCGGAGGGCCTCCGGGGGCAGGAAACAGCTTGTTTCCCTACTCCCAGTGGGCCCAGAAGGCCCGAAAATCAGCTGGCCGTAGCTGAGCTCGCGTGCCCACCAATATGGCTACAAATGCCACAGGTTTGCCATCACGGCCATAGACCTTCGTGCTTTTGTGTTGCATCTGTTGGCGGTTTCTCGAAGAAGCAGTTCGTGGCCCTGTGGAAGAGCGAGGCACACCGGGGGGGGGGGGTTTTTAAGGAGGTGTTGCCAGCTGTGTGCTGTGCACATTCACACACCAGTGCTCTAAATCGCCTTGAACCCGGATGGCTTCGCGGCTCCAACCTGATAAGCGAGAGGTTTAAACAGACACACAAACACAGAGTTTTTTTTCTCACCGCATGGGCATTCGAGGGTCACCATTCTGCAAAGGCAACACTTCCCTGCCAGGAAAGCAGGTGTTGACTGCAATACAGGCCCCATTAACTGAACATAATGTGGGCTCATTGCTCCATTGATCAGGGCTGCCGTGCGTACAGCCTTCCTGTCAACGCAACTTCCAAAACCATAAATGCTGCGTTATTTCAGCAAATCCTCCTTTTTTTTTTATGTGCTGGAGAAGATAAGGCCCTGATTCTACATCTATCTCAGGGGTGAAATGCTACCGGTTCTCCCAAACCGGTAGTAAAAAAAAATGCTTTAAAAAGTAAAAAAAAAAATAGTTCTGATGATTGCTTGGCACAGCTGATCCTCAGAACTTTTTTTTAGCAGTTTTAAAGCATTTTTTTTTACTCCCCGTTTGGGTAATAGGTAGTAAAAAAAATGCTAAAATAAAAGTTAAAAAAAAGGTTCCAACAATCAGCTGTGACAATCAGTTGTGCTGCAGGATCCTCGGAGCTTTTTTTTTTTTTTTACTTTTTAAAGCATTTTTTAACTATCTATTGGGGGTCCGTTTTTGCTCTCAGGAGGCTTCCCTGAGGCCTACTAGGCCAAAAACGGGGGGTGGGGGAGTGGAAAGAAAGAAGCAAGAAAGAAAAGAAAGAAAGAGAGGGAGGGGGGAGGAGGGAGGGGAGACAGAAAAAGAAAGAGAGAGAAAGAGAGAAAGAAAGAAAGATAGAAAGGAGACAGAAAAAGAAAGAGAGAAAGAAAGAGAGAAAGAGAGAAAGAGAGAAAGAAAGAAAGAAAGAAAGAAAGAAAGAAAGAAGAAAAGAAAGAAAGAAAGAAAGAAAGGAAAGAGGGAAGGAGGGAGGAGACAGAAAAAGAAAGAGAAAGAGAGAGAAAGAAAGATAGAAAGGAGACAGAAAAAGAGAAAGAAAGAAAAAGAAAAAGAAAGAAAGAAAGAAAGAAAGAAAGAAGAGAAAGAGGGAGGGAGGGAGGAGGAGACAGAAAAAGAAAGAGAGAGAAAGATGGAAAGAAAGGAGACAGAAAAAGAGAAAAAAAGAAAAAAAGAAAAAGAAAGAAAGAAAGGAAAGAGAGGGAGGGAGGGAGGAGAGACAGAAAAAGAAAGAGAGAAAGAGAGAAAGAAAGATAGAAAGAAAAGAGACAGAAAAGAGAGAAAGAAAGAAAGAAAGAAAGAAAGAAAGAAAGAAAGAAAGAAAGAAAGAAAGAAAGAAAGAAAGAAAGAAAAAAAAAAAGAGGGAGGAGGAGACAGAAAAAGAAAGAGAGAGAAAGATAGAAAGGAGACAGAAAAAGAGAAAGAAAGAAAAAGAAAGAAAGAAAGAAAAAAGGAAAGAAAAGAAAGGAGAAAGAAAGAGAGGGAGGGAGGGAGGAAAAGGAGAAGAAGGACAGACCGCAAACCTGGCACTAGACGCAGCTCCATAGGATACTTTGAAAGAGCGCAGCAATTCAGGGCTGGACATTGTTAAAGTGAGTTTCTTTTGACCCCGCCGTCACATGACTACATAGCCACACCTACCCCATCACATGATCCCCACCAAGCCACACCCACAGACCCTGTAGGAATAACTTTTAGATTTCACCACTGATCTATCTGTATACAGGTAGCCCTCGACGTATGACCACAATTGAGCCCACCACTTCTGTTCGCTAAGCGAGACGGTTGTTAAGTCAGCTTCGCCCCGTTTTACCACCTGGCTTGCCACGGTTGCTAAGTGAATCGCTGCGATTGTTAATAACGCGGTTGTTAAGCGAATCTGGCTTCCCCGTTGACTTTTGCCTTGTCAGAAGGTCGCAACAGGGGATGACGTGACCCCCCCCCCAGGATACGGCGGCCGTCATAAATACAAACCAGTTGTCAGGCATCCAAATGTAAAATCGCGTGACCATGGGGATGCTGCGATGGTTGTTAAGTGTGAAAAATGGTCATAAATCGCTTTTTTTCAATGCCGTTATAACTTTGGATGGTCACTAAATGAAAGGAAGGTCAAAGGCTACCTTTCTGTGACAGCGTCTCCTCCCAGCAGCAGCCACTTACCTGCCAGATGGGATGGGGAGATCTGCTCCCTGCCAGATTCCCGCAAGAAAAATCAATGGGGAAGCCAGCGGGAAGTCGGAAGTTACTCTCACTGCTTAGGGGAAGTATTTCTGTGTAGGGAAGGAAATATCTCTGAAAGGACGCCGAGATATAGTCTCTATATCTATTGAGCTGTCTATCCGCTTTTCTGACATTAAAAAAAGCAAATCCTAAATAAAGATTTAACACTCCCTCGGGTCAAATTCAGCTCCTAGCAACTAGATGGGGGACATTGGTGATACCATTTATGTTTGCGACTTGCAACGATATTTATTTGCCGTCTGTCTTCTTGCTTTTTTGACTTTTCAACTTTACCTCCGCAACCTGAAATATCAACAGTGCAAATACTCACCGGGACCCATCCTATTTCGCTTTTTCGAGGTTCAGTCTGCCTAGCTAAGCATGATCACGCCTGTGATTTATTTATGCTCATATTGGTGTGTTACATGCGTCACAGATTTACAACAACTCACTTAGTGACTTATTAGGGATTTTGCCAGAAATATACAATAGAGAACTGAGATATTTGAATGTGAATGTATTAACAGCGGCTAGAATTGTATTTGCCAAAAATTGGAAAAAGGAGGAAATACCTATGGAAGATGAAGTTATTAAGAAAATTATGGAATGTGCTGAAATGAGTAAATTGACATTTAAAATCAGAGAACAGGAAGATAAGCAATATTCTATGATATGGGATTTATTTTATTAATGGCTAGATAATAAAGCATGGAAATGAAATATGAAATAAATATAATAATATAACACATGAAAGGGACCCTTATGGGATGAAAATGCCATTGTTAAATAAATGATAAATGAGAATAATAATATAAAGAGATATATTAGATTGATAAATATGAGAAACCAGGTAATTAGTAAATTATATGAGAGGAAGCACAAAAGATTTGTAACCGATCGACACACTTTCTGCAATTGTAATGGATGATGGTTGTTTTGTTTTGTTTAAAATAATAATAAAAAAAAATTTAAAAAACAATTCGCTTAGTGACTGTTTGAAGTTACAACGGCACTGAAAAAAGTCACTTGCGACCATTTTTCACACTTACGACCACTGCGGCACCCCCGTGGTCGCGTGATTTACATTCGCATGCTTGACTTACATTTATGACGGTTGCCGAGTCACGAGATCCCCTATCGGCGACCTTCTGACAAGCAAGGTCAATGGGGGGAATCAGATCCACTTAACGACCGTGGCTACTAATTTAACAGCGGCCGTGATTCATTAGACAAATGCGGCAAGAAAAGTGGCAAAATGGGGCAAAAACTCACGTAGCAAATTTATCGCTTAGCAACGATAAATTTCGGGCTCAGTTGTGGTCGTAAGTTGAGGACTACCTGTACCAAAGCTTGCGTGATGTTTGCAGTCGGTAAAACGCCAAGCCGAGAGACAGTTTGGGAATGGCACAATCCAATGGATCAAGAGGCCTGGATTAAACCGGTGGAGAAAGCCCCACCACGCAGCTCTGTGGCTGGGAAAGATTTAAGAGTTGAGAAAAGTCCAGTTTATGAGCTCAGAACCCACTTTGAACATGAGCCTAACCCAGGGGTCTGCAACCTTAAACACTCAAAGAGCCATTTGGACCCGTTTCCCGCAAGAAAACACCGGGAGCCACAAAACCTGGGTGGGCGTGGCCAACATGATGTCACTCACTTCCACCAGTCACATGATCGCCACCACCACCCCAGCCAGTCATTAGGGCAGAGAACCAGTTGTTAAAAAACACCAGGGTGAGAAACACTGGCTTAGAGCAGGGGTCGGCAACCTGCGGCTCTGGAGCCGCATGTGGCTCTTTCACCCCTCTGCTGCGGCTCCCTGTTGCTGGTCGGCTCCACAATTGATAGGGGCAGTGGTGGGTTCCTCCCGGTTCGGCCGAGCCGGTAGCGGTGACAATATGACATCACCGAACCGGTTCTCCCCCCCCCCCCCCCCCCCCCCCCCCCACGTTATTCTTACCTTTTATTTGGTCCCCCCCCACAATCTATTGCTGCCTCCTGAGTCCCAGCTGATGACTAGAGGGAAAAAAACTGTTTAAACTCTTGCCGCGGGGCTTCAAAGGGCCGTCCTACAGCTGATCAGTGTTAAAAGCAAACAAATGAGTCGGGTTGTAAGTGCGAGGACTGGTCGTAAGTGTGAGGACCTTCCAGAAATGACTCTGCCCAGCTAGCCACGCCCACCTAGTCACATGACCTCCAAGCCACACCCACAAAATAAGCCACACCCACAGAACCAGTAGTAAAAAAATTTAGAACCTACCCCTGGATAGGGCTTTCAGTTAGGACAGGTAGAGGAAAAAGGATGCCGTGGTAGGAGGAGACTCTATGGTGGGGGAACCGGACTTCTGATCAGCTCCACAATTGAACAGGGGCTTCCAGTCGAGACCTTTGTGGCTCTTTTGAGTGTTTTAAGGTTGCAGACCCCTGCCCTACATGTAGGACCGGGGTCAGCAACCTGCGGCACTGGAGCTGCATGTGGCTCTTTCACCCCCTCTGCTGCGGCTCCGTGTCACTCAAAATATGCGTCACAACCGCCAATGTGCGACACCTGCCGGCACGCGGTTTATTGAGCTTTTCAACCCCCCCCGGTAGGCCAACGATGGATAAATCCAAGAAAAGAAAAGTTTCAGAAGAAAACATAATCTTTAATTCAACTACATATGCTAGTTTTGTGGCCGTCAGGCACAGGAAGGGTTTTGTGGCTCCCGGTGTTTTCCTTTCTGTGGGAAAGAGGTCCAAATGGCTCTTTGAGTATTTAAGGTTGCTGACTCCTGTCTTAGAGTGATGGACACATAGACATTAAATGGCGATAGTATTGCTTTTTGAGTAGGGGGTTTTGACCATGGCTGAACAAAGTATAGTTTAATGTGATGTGAAAAATGAAAATATTCATCGCCAGTCCTGTTTTCTACTTCATTTTTTTGACTATATATCTATATCTATATCTATCTATCTATCTATCTATCTATCTATCTATCTATCTTTTAATCTTTGAGCCTAAATCTACTTATCTATTTTCTTAATCTATTTAACTTCTATATTCTATCTATCTATCTATCTATCTATCTATCTATCTATCTATCTATATAAATTTTGATCGTTTTGATTTTCTGTAAAATGTGCTCCCTTGAAGTCTCTCATTATACATTTGTATTTTTTTTAAAAAAAACAAGGCAGTAGATTAAAGAATATGTCATTGGGATGATTGATGTCCATTATCTTTTTTTTTTCTCTTAAAACACCTTGTCTCATCCCACTAATTATGTTTCTTGGAAAGTTAATGTTTGAGATTCAAAAGCCTGCATAAATACGATCAAAAGTCTTCATACAATTTGTCGTCCCCCCCCCCCCCCCATTAGCCACTCTTGAAGGTCTGTGTGTAGTCGGCTGTTGCCAATTTGCTTTAAGGTAACTATAAATGGCTATGCTAAAGGAATACAATTAACTTCAATGTAACTAATTTACACTTCACCCTCATGCCTCCAAGTGCTAATGTTGCATTTCAAGGTATTCTGAGAAGAGCAAACAAACGGGAAAACAATAGTGGCAATTTTCTACTTCCCAAATGCTTCCACGAATTGGATTTCCAAAGATAACTTGCATCATTTATTAAAAAGAAACAGGCTTAAGCCTATGCAAATCATTCAACAAAGCCCAAGAATTGTCTCCAAACAGCTCCTTCCAATTCAACAACCACAATTCCCATTCACCGCAGCAACTCCTGTTTATCCTAGCTAAGAATCATGGGCTCTGAAGTCTCCCCCCCCCCCCCCCCTTGGACTGTTGCTTGTGGTAGCTTCTTTTGCAAAAATAATTTTCTGCACTGGTGCCTTTTCCCCCCCCATGGATACAAGGATGACAAGACCCGAATTACGTTTGCTCTCGTTATTTTAATATTTGATGAAACACAAAAGACCCCTCGCATCCTTAAATTGTTTCAACTCCTACCCTCAAAACGACACTATAGAGCACTGCACATCAAAGCAACTAGACACAAGGACAGTTTTTTTCCGTAATGCCATCACTCTGCTAAACAAATAATCAACACCGTCAAACTATTCACTAAGTCTGCATTACTATTACTATTAATCTTTTCATCGTTCCCACCACCCATCTCCTCCCACTTATGATGGCATGGCTGTAATTTTGTTGCTTGTATCCTTACAATTTATATTGTTTCCTAATATGATTCGATTGCTTATTTGTACCCTATGATTGTGTTGTACCTTATGATTCTTGACAAATGTATCTTGTCTTTTTATGTACACTTTGGTGTACATATGCACCAAAGACAACTTCCTTGTGTGTCCAATCCCACTTGGCCAATAAAGAATTCTATTCTATTCTAAAAAGCCACGATTAACAGGACATGGGGGGAAAAAAGTGAACAGCAATGTGGCAACAACACAGCTATTGTTAAAATCGAATGGCGTGTGATTTGTAAAGAGAGGCTAGCTTTTCTTTAAATCTCAGCTGTTCCCAGCCTGCAAAAAAAAACAACACTACAGTTCAAGGCATATAGTTCAGTCCTAATTCTGAATAGTCCTTTTTCCTATAAGGCCACACGTGGCTCTTTCAGGACCTAATCCACAAAAAACTCAAGTCCCGGCTTTTAAAAAAAAATCCTCTTCCAATAAAACGCCAAGGCAGGCTTGATTTATTTCAGCCACCGGCCGCGTGGCATTTCATTCTCCTTAATCTCACTCTTCAAAAAGTGCTGAGCTTGCCTGCCAGGGGTCAAAGCACGGTTTGCAAACAGGAGTAGCCCGGAGACACCAAACCCAGGCAGTTCAGCGTCAAGGCTGGGATGCAAGTTAAAACAAACAAGCCGACAGCGCTTCAAAGGTTTAGCAAGGTGGGTTTGCAAAAGAACCCAAAAGCGTGAAAATGCTTAAAATGCTCGTGCATAAAATGGAATCAAAAGGCCGATTCGCAGGCTATTTATTTCCGATCATCAGCAAATAAAGTTACTCTCAAAATAATAAGGTAACCAGAGAGACGGTGGCATTCGGTTTCTTTTGAGGAAACGGATCACAAACAGCCATCTCTTCCCCCAATCGGATTTTGGCTTTTCTGCGGAGAAAGGAGGTTAAAAAGTATAGGAGGTCCCTTTCCCAGGCCCTTCTGTACACCACACCTTCTCCCAGCTGCCACGTCAGACTAACTCAGGCCTTCCAATTGAAAGCCTATTCTTTCGAGAGCTGGGATTTAAGGTTGCTTTCCAATCTCCAACAGCGGTTGGTTGGTTGGCAGGGCATGGAAAAGCCTCCGACGCGGAGCTGGATCACCGCTCTTAACCCCTTCATGGACAAAAGAAGCCAAGCCTTTTTATACGGAAGAGCTCCTCCGGAGCAAATTGAGACCCGGGAGTGAGTTTCTTGGCCTGAGAAAAGTCGGCAGGAAAGAGAAACGTCCGACTGCTAAAAGGAGAATGGGTGGAGTCCAACATCGTACACAACTCTCAAACTTTTGCTTGGATTTTTTTTTCCCTCCCTAAGTCCATTCATTGCATTTTGGCACATTCGTTCTATGAGGAATAAAAGGCACGTGGGATGACTTAGCCCTGAAAGATTGATTTTATTTATCTGGTTTCACAGTAAAAACAAACAACAACACTAGGATATAACTCATCGGCATGTCGTCTTTCTATGCTAATATAAAAGTACAATTCAGGTAGAACGTATCCCTGCCCCATTAAAATAACCTTTTAATCTCACAAAGGTTATTTTCCCTGTCCTCCTTATTTCCAATTGCTTTTCAAGTAAACCTTTTAGGGTATTTTTAGTAGCCTGCCTAGATTTTTGACCCCTTTCCGAGTCTCTGGATTCAATCACCTTCAATTTCAATTAAGAGTATCTGTATTTGCGACACAGAGCAAGAAATTAAAAAAGCAGTAATATTTCTCTTCCCAGTGAATTCCCACGAGATCTTCCTACATCGGTTTTTCCTTTGTCGTACCCGAGGGAAAAGGTCTCGGTGGAGTTTCCACACGGTAATAAGTTGACAGCTCTCTGCCGTTAAAAATGTGATATAGACAAACTGCAGAAATATCTTTAAAGGTATTTCTAGGTTGCCCTATATTTTTTCTCTGTGCCTGTTTTTTTAGGTTCAGAGTCCCAACCAATTCCCAATACAGCGTAGGTTTTAAAAGGAACACCTCTTCGGCCTTCAAAATAAAGAGAGATAATACTGTATAGTGATAGGGATACCCACCCCATTTTCTATAAGACACTGAATCTTAATCTTTAGAACTGTCAATTCACACTGATTCTCACATGAATTCTGGGAGAGATGCTTAAACTGAGAAAAGTCTTAAGATTATTCAAAAGCCATACTAGGAATTTGAATCTCTCTTCCTAATGTTAACTGGGAGCTTGAATCTTTTTTCTTAATCTACATTAAATCATTTCAATAAGCCCTATCACTTAGCACCCCCAAATCTCTTTTTTTTGTAACTTTGCAACTTTTCCCTCATCTAATGCAATACTCCCCAGCATTTGCACCCACAAGAGCCCCCCCCCCCATTAGCTATATAAGATGCATCTCAGAGACCATGTAATGACTTTACTGAGCGCAGGAGCCCACTCACCCTGGATTTTCACAAACAAGGAAATGGAGCAAATGTACCATTTGCCCTGCTTTCACCTAACTCACCCACCCTCCGCATGCAAACTCAACTGACCCACCACGGATGATTTAAGAGGCATCTCCCCCACCCCAATTCTACATTCCTTAAGTTGTGGTTTCTCGACCTTGGCTGCTTGGAAGTCCACCCATCTTCCATCGGTCAGGGTTGAGAAACACTGCCCTAAGTGCTCCTTTCCAGAATGCAAAGTCCAGTTGACGACAGGAGGAATTATTCAAGCATTGGGGGGGAGGGGGGAAGGGAATCTATAAACAATCCCTCTCAGGAGACCCCCCCCCAACCCTCAAGATGCAGAGCCTCCCCGCACTCCACGTGTCCATGGAAAGCTCTCAATCAACCCCCACTGAAATTTCTTCTCCCTCCAACCAATTACAGGGAGGGGAGCAGCTCCCCAGCTGAAAACAGAGTCTGGCCACCACATGGAAGATGCAAGCAAGGGGATTCTCGCTGCCCCCCCCCCAACTCCACAACCCTGCAAAGGATCAATCAATGAGAATAGAGATGGAAGGGAGCTTGGAGGCCTTCTAGTCCAACCCCCTGCTTAAGCAGGAAACCCCATAACTATATATAAATATATCTGATCCCAGAAGTGTCAGGGACCCCCACCCCCAAAAACAAGCACCAGGTCCCTTCTGAGTAACCCCACATACATGTGGGGGACGGCGGGGGAATGTTTCCCCAACATAATGCCCCCCCAAGATTGAGAGGGAAACTAACTCTAAGGCGAGACCCACCCACCCCCAAATCACTCCCATCCCCAACAAACCCAACCTGCAGCGGGACACAAGAATGAGGGGGGGAGACCCCCTCCCAATCCTTCCCAAACCCCTCAAAGAGAGAGCATTACCCCCTCCCTCCCCTCTAAACGACCCCCTCCCACTTTTTCTCAACCCTCCCCAGGTGGGGGAACATCCCCCACTACCACCCCTCTCAAGGCCCACCCCCAGCCCTCTCCTCTAAAGGATCCTCTCCCACTTTTTCTCATACCCCCCAGGTGGGAAGCACTCCCCCCACTCTCCTCTAAACGCCCCCCTCCATCTTTTCCCAACCTCCCAGGTGGGGGAGCACTCCCCACTCAGCCCCCTTCTCCTCTAAAGGGCCCCTTGTCCTCTAAAGGGCCCCTCCCATCTTTTCTCGACCCCCACCCCGGTGGAGGAGAGGTCCCCCCACTAAAGGCCCCCCTCTCAGCCGCCTTCTCCTCTAAACGACCCCCTCCCATCTTTTCCCAAACTCCCAGGTGGGGGAGCACTCCCCCCACACACCCCTCTCAGCCCCCTTCTCCTCTAAAGGGCCCCCTTGTCCTCTAAAGGGCCCCCTCCCATCTTTTCTCGACCCCCCCAGGTAGAGGAGAGCTCCCCCCCACTCAAGGCCTCCCTCCCAGCCCCCTTCTCCTCTAAACGACCCCCTCCCACTTTTTCCCACCCCCCTCCAGGTGGAGGAGCGCTCCCCCTACTCTCCCCTACTAAAGGCCCCCCTCCCAGGCCCCTTCTGCTCTAAACGACCCCCTCCCATCTTTTCCCAACCTAACACTCCCCCCACTCCCAGCCCTCTTCTCCTCTAAAGGGCCATCTTTTCTCGACCACCCCCAGGTGGAGGAGAACACCCCCCCACTAAAGCCCCCCCTCTCAGCCCCCTTATCCTCTAAACGACCCCCCCCAGGTGGGGGAACACCCTCCCCCACTACCAGCCCTCTAAGGACTCCCCTCCCAGCCCCTCCCCTCTCAAGTAAACGACCCTCTCCCACCTTTTCCCAACCCGCCCCAAGTGGGGGAAGCAACCCCCCTCACTCATTCACTCCCCTCTTAAACGACCC
Organism: Pantherophis guttatus; assembly: GCF_029531705.1. The sequence goes on from NW_026844042.1 coordinate 1,510,505, forward strand.
CCCCTCCCAGCCCTTCCCAAACCCCCACCCGGGGAGGACCCTCCCCTACTTCCTCTCCTCTAAGCGACCCCTCCCCTCAAAGGGGGCGGGGGTCGACCTCCCGAGAGCCCCAGCAGGCTATCCCAGGGACCCTCCCCTCCCCCCCACTGAAGACCCTGGGGCCACAGCGCGCCCCTCCCCCCCTGCCCCCCCGCCCCCCCGCGCCACGCACCGGCGCACGAGCGGGTCTTCCAGATCTTCAGCAGCAGGATGATGATGGCCGCCAAGTGGGAGAGGTCCCCGGTGAGGCGGAAGACGTTCATGGCGATGGCGGCGGCGGCGGCGGGAGAGGAACGGGGACGAGGCGCGACGGCGAGAGCGCACGGCAGCGGGCACGCAGCGGCACCGAGCGACGTGGCCCGGGGACGTGGCCAGAGACAGCCAGCGCGAGCGCGGGGCACGCCGGGAAAAAAAAAAAAAAAGCGCTCCGCCCATCCACCCACCCACCCCCACCTCCCGGGGCGGGGCAAAGGAGGAGGCCGCGCCCACCTTTCCCCATCCTACCTATCCCGCCGCCGCCGCTGCTTTTAGCGCAGGCGCGGAGACCGCGACGGCGGCCGTTGACCTCAGCCAACCGCTTTCTCTTGCCTCCTTTGCTTTTCCCACCCCCCCACCCGGAAACAGACGCATGCGTCTGACTTGGCTTTGGGCAGGCTGGCTCTGCGCAGGCGCGGCGACGGTCGACTCAAGCCAACCGTTTCTTTTTTAATAAAAAAATACCTACCGTCGACTGCGCACGCGCCTCTGCCGCCGCCGCCTGTCTGAAGTCACACGTGGCGCCCACTCTCCCTCCCTCCCTCTCATTTCTTCTATCCATCCATCCATCCAACTATATCTATCTTCTATCTATCTATCTCTATCACCTGTGTCTATCATCTATCTACTTACCTATCTTCTATCACCTATCTATGTGACCTATTAGCTGTCCAGCCATCATCCATCCACCCATGTCTGTATCTGAATTTGTCTATCATCTATCACTATTTCTTTCTCCTTCCTATCTATCTATCCATCCATCTCTGTCTATCGCCTATTATCTATCTATTATCTACTATCTACTATCTTCTTCCTATCTACCCACTTATCTGTCTGTCTGTCTCTCTCTCTCTCTATTTATCTAATTCTCTATCTATCTATCTATCTGTCTATCATTAGAACAATTCATCAGTGGAACAACTTGCCACCAGAAGTTGTAAATGCTCCAACACTGGAAATTTTTAAGAAGAGGTTGGATAACCTTTTCTCTGAAGTGGTGTAGGGTTCCCTGCCTGGGCAGGGGGTTGGACTATAAGACCTCCAAGGTCCCTTCCAACTCTGTTATTCTATTCTATTCTATTCTTTTTATCTATCTATCTTTCTATCTATCTATGGTATCTATATATTGTATCTATCTACAGTTTCTATCTATGGTATCTATCTGTCCACAGTATCTATCTATCTATCTATCTATCTATCTATCTATCTATCTATCTACCTATTTATATCATCTATTTATCATCTACCTACCATCCATCCATCCATCTATCTATCATCTATTTATCTATCATCTATCTACCTACCTACCATCCATCTATCTACCATCTATCTATCATCTACCTACCTTCCATCCATCCATCATTATCTATTTATCATCTATCTACCTACTTACCATCCATCCATCTATCTACCATCTATCTATCATGTATCTACCTACCTACCAACCATCCATCTATCTCTCATCTACCTACCTACCTACCTATCTTCCATCCATCATCTCTATCTATCTGTCTGTCTGTCTGTCTATCTACCGTGTTTCCCTGAAAATAAGACCCTGTTTTATATTTTTTTGAACCCTGAAATAAGTGCTTGGGCCTTATTGCCATGAGCTCAAAAGCCCGATTGGGCTTATTATCAGGGGATGTCTTATTTTGGGGGAAACAGGGTATCTATCTATGGTATCTAGCTACAGTTTCTATCTATGGTATCTATCTGTCTACAGTATCTATCTACCTACCTACCTACCATCTATCAATCTATCATCTCTATCAGTCTGTCTGTTGTATCTATCTGTCTGTCTGTCTGTCTATCTATCTATCTATCTATCTATCTATCTATCTATCTATCTATCTATCTATCTATCTATCTATCTATCTATCTATCTATCTATCTATCTATCTATCTATCTATCTATCTATCTATCTATCTATCTATCTATCTATCTATCTATCTATCTATCTATCTATCTGTCTGTCTGTTCTTTGTCCCTGTGCAAAATTAAAAACCTGCCCTAAATGGATGAGGCAGCCCAGAACTTGTCTTCATTGATATGTACCAATGTTTGTTAAACTTCTTTCTCTAAGGACCCTGCCCACTTTTTAGCAATCACGCAGGATCCCAACAGAGTTTTCCTTTGTATCGGATTTATATTTATTGATAATCATCATATTAAAAAGCTGGACACATTTGCAGAATATTTTACAGGCAATCCTCAACTGAGGAATGCAACTGGGGCCAGAATTTCTGTTGCTAAGTGAATCGTGCAATTGTTCTGTGAATCTAGGTTGCCCGGTTGACTTTGGTTATTGGAAACCAGTTGCGAAGGTTGCAAATGATCCCGGGATGCTTGCAACCATCATACATAATGCCAGTTTGCCAAGCACCCATGACTGGGGACGTTGTAACTGAGGATTGTAAGTCACTTTTTTCATTGTAGCTTCGAACAGTCAGACAAATTCCTTGTGTGTCCAATCACACTTGGCCAATAAAGAATTCTATTATCTATTAAATGAATGATTGTAACTCGAGCACTATTTGCCTTGAACCAAGTTAAAATAACAATGTTAAATCCATTAGATGCTAACATAAATAACGTATTTTTCAAGAAAGAAAACCCTTGAACAAATAATAATGAGAAGAGCGGCACTGCTTTAAATTATTTCCTTCTGGGACTTAGTTCTACCTATTGGCCTCTCCCTGTTTTCTTCAAGGCCATCTCTTTGATTCTCTGTAATCCTAAATTCTGCCAATAGTCTGAACAGGAAGTACCCCAATTCCAAAACTTGATATTTCAACATTTGAATCAAAAGTTACATCCCTGCACTGAGCGGTTTTAAACAAGTAATGCTTGCATAGTCGTCTTCTAAGTTCACCTAAAAGCTATTGATATTCTTTTAGGAAAGTTTTTCAATGCTTCAATAGCCTTTTTTTTTTTTTGCCTCCGTGAACGTAAGATGCTTGCAAATATTGAATGCATTCCTGGAACTGACCGATTCCCCAAGTTTTTTTTTTTTTTTTTTAAAGGCATTATTTTAATTCTTCAAACATCAAGCAGGTTTTTCGAAAGGCCATTCTTCCAAGTTTGCAATGTCAGCTGGGAAACCTCTGGGGGGAAAAAAAAATCAAGGTAAGAATAATGTGGAAGAAATAAATATACTGTATTTTTCGGAGTATAAAACGCACTTCTCCCCCCACCACCACCAAAAGTGGGTGGAAATGTCTATGTGTCTTATACAGCGAGTGTTGTTGAAGCCCCACCCACCCGCTGGCCCCCACCCTTCGGCCGTTTTCGGCCTCCGCAGGTTGCGTTTTTGGCCTCCACACACTCCATTTTAGACCCGTTCTAGGGTGCCGGGATCGCCACAGCACATCGCCGCCAATCACTGGCTCCGTGCGCTGCGTTTTCGGCCTTGCACACTCTGTTTTTGGCCTCTGCGTGTCACATTTTCAGCCAGTTCCAGGCGACGGGGATCAATGAAGTATTTTGGCCGGTTCCAGGAGGCGGCGATGTGTTGTGGCGATTCCCCACAGCCTAGAATGGGTCTAAAACAGAGCATGTGAAGGCCAAAAATGTGATGCGCAGAGGCAAAAAAACGACATGCGGAGGTGGCAATGGGTTGTGGTGATCCCCGCAGCCTGGAACAGCTGATTGGCGGTATTCCGGGAGGCCGATCCAACTGGCAATCAGCTGTTCGTGCTGAATCAGGCTGCGATAACATGCTGAAAATGACCAGGCTGTTTGCTGTTTGCTGTAAGGATGCTAGCCAGATGACTACCAATGGATGCTGGTAGGCAGAGGCAGATTTTTTTCCGCCTTGTTTTCCTCCCCAAAAACTAATGTGCGTCTTATACTCCGGAGTGTCTTATACTCTGAAAAATATGGTAGGTAACCCTTGACTTGCAACTAAAATTGGACTAGAATTTCTGTGGCGGAGAAGTAAGGAGGTTGTTAAGCAAGTTGCACCCGATCTTGTGACCGTTTTTTTGCCACAGTTGTTAAAATGTTCTTCACCTGTCCTTAAATCTGAAGAAAACCACCCCTTCTGGAATTCTGCTGTTCTACTGCTCTATTCCCAGCACATATATCACTACATCATAGAAACAACAATCAACACAATGTAAGTTCAAAGAACATTATTTTGAGAAGTTCCCAAGATCATACGCAATAATTACAATGTGTGAAGTCAATAATAATAATAATATTAATAATAATAATAATAATACAGACTTACTGTAAACTTCAAAAGTGGTCAGTTTAGGAGACCAGATGCAGGACTGAAACAGCAGACATCCAAAGGTTTAACCTGTAGGGTAAGGAAGCACCTGAAAAGGAAATTGAGGGGAAGGTGAAGAGAAGGTCCAAAGAATTAGTAGTTTGGTCTAGTTGTTAAAGCACCAGGCTAGAAACCAGGAGACTGAAAGTTCTAGTCCCACCTTAGGCATGAAAGCCAGCTAAGTGACTTTGGGCCAATCACCAGGAGATGGTGAGTTCTAGTCTTGCCACAGGCATGAAAACCAACTGGGTGAGTTTGGGCCAATCACCAGGAGACGGTGAGTTCTAGTCCCACCTTAGGCATGAAAGCCAGCTAAGTGACTTTGGGCCAATCACCAGGAGATGGTGAGTTCTAGTCTTGCCACAGGAATGAAACCAACTGGGTGAGTTTGGGCCAATCACCAGGAGACGGTGAGTTCTAGTCCCACCTTAGGCATGAAAGCCAGCTAAGTGACTTTGGGCCAATCACCAGGAGATGGTGAGTTCTAGTCTTGCCACAGGCATGAAAACCAACTGGGTGAGTTTGGGCCAATCACCAGGAGACGGTGAGTTCTAGTCCCATTTTAGGCATTAAAGCCAACTTGGTGACTTTTTGGGCCAATCACCAGGAGACGGTGAGTTCTAGTTCCGCCTTAGCCATGAAAGCCAGGTAGATGTCTTTGGGCTTGTCCCTCTCTACTCAACCCAATTTACCTCACAAGGTTGTTGTTTTGGGAAAAATAGGGAGGAGGAAGATGTTTGGATCTGTTGACTGCCTTGACTATAAAAGTAATAAAAGGGGGAAAAGAAGGGGAAAGGAAGAGGTACCTAACCCCTCCATTTTCCATCAAGTAGCAATGAACAAGGACAATCGAACCAAGAAAAATCCCCTCCCCACCCATTTCTAAGTTGTCCAGAGACACATTCACTCATTCATTCTTCACTTTTATTTGCTCACTTTCCAGGATGAGAACGTGGTGAAGGACAGCCTTTTTGGGGAAATAAATTAGGAAAACAGCAGAGGACGGAAAGGCCACTTCCAGCTGGCCTTCAAGATATGGTTCTTCCTTACCGGATGTTCGAATACAGATTAAGATTCTGGCCTTCTGCCACTGAGGAGAGGTGGCACTTGTGAGAACTGGAAGCCACCAGAATAACAGAGTTGGAAGGGATCTTGGAGGTCTTCTAGTCTAACCCCCTACTCAAGCCAGGAGACTCTATACCAGGGGTCGGCAACCCGCGGCTCCGGAGCCGCATGTGGCTCTTTTATCCCTCTGCTGTGGCTCCCTCCTTTCATCCCTCTGCTGCGGAGAGAAGCAGCTGTTGCCACTGCTCCTCCATGGCCTGCCCGTTACTCTCAGAGAGAAAGAGAGACAGAGAGAGAGAGAGAGAAAGAGAGAGACAGACACAGACACAGAGAGAGAGACAGACAGAGACAAAAAGACAGAGAAGGAGAGAGAGACACAGAGACAGAAAGAGAGACAGAGTCAGAGAAAGAGTGACAGACAGAGAGAGAGAGAGAGAGAAAGAGAGAGAGAAAGAGAGACAGAGACAGACGCACAAACAGAGACAGACACACAGAGAGAGAGAGACAGACAGAGACAAAAAGAGACAGAGAAGAGAGAGAGACACAGAGACAGAAAGAGAGACAGAGTCAGAGAAAGAGTGACAGACAGAGAGAGAGAGAGAGAGAGAAAGAGAGAGAGAAAGAGAGACAGAGACAGGCACACAAACAGAGACAGACACACAGAGAGAGACAGACAGACAGAGACAAAAAGAGACAGAGAAGGAGAGAGAGACACAGAGACAGAAAGAGAGACAGAGTCAGAGAAAGAGTGACAGACAGAGAGAGAGAGAAAAAAGGTGAACAACACACCTGAGGCCGGGTGTGGCAAGAGGTAGCTGGAAGGGGAGGGGAGGGGTTCGGTGGGGCCAGGCGGGGCAAATAATTTAGCAACCAGTTCTCTGCCCTAATGACTGGCTGGGTAGGCGTGGCTGGGGGGGGGGGTGTCATGTGACCGGGTGGGAGTGATTGACGTTGAGTTGGCCACGCCCACCTAGGCACACAGGTTGTTAAATTATTGGCTCCCGGTGTTTTCTTTTCTGTGGGAAACGGGTCCAAATGGCTCTTTGAGTGTTTAAGGTTGCAGACCCCTGCCCTATACCATTTCAGATAAATAGTTATCCAATCTCTTCTTAAAAACTTCCAGTGTTGGAGCATTCACAACTTCTGGAGGCAAATTTGTTCCACTGATTTATTGTTCTAACTGTCAGGAAATTCCTCCTTAGTTCTAAGTTGCTTCTCTCCTTGATCAGTTTCCACCCGTTGCTTCTTGTTCTGCCCTCAGGTGCTTTGGAGAATAGCTTGACTCCCTCTTCTTTGGGGCAACCCCTGAGATCTTGGAAGAACAGACCATTTCTGTTGTATCTTGCTGGCATGACTATCAACAGCTGCCCAGCCTAATTTCAACCCAGTGGATTTCCACCCTGATCCTCTGGAAAAGGAATCTGTTCTCGCATTAAAAACAGATGAGGAGGTTCCCCTTGATGAATGAAAGCTGTACAAGAGGTCAACACAAACGACATCGCCTCGGCGGATAAAATAAAAAGGTCAGCTGCTCGCCAGAGCGGGAAGCGGCTGTCCTTCTCGCTGGGAATCGGTCGCGGGAGCAAAGCCAGCTCCCCGACTCATCGAAGCTGTGCTGAAGAAGAGGAATTAATGAAGTGGTTGTCGCTTCGCAGCTGTTTTTTCGCTGTGTGGAAACCCAGAGGGAGAACTTAAGAGGCAGCACCTGCGAGCTCCCAAAACGACAAGGTTGCAGGAGGAAGCAACCGCCGACCTGAGGGAAATGGATCGAATTCCCAGTTGGGGCCAACCTATAAAGCAGTGTAGCCACGCCACACATCTCTACCAGGCGCAAACTGGGCGCTTTTGAAGGCTGGCAGGACCAATCTTAACTTAGACAAGTGGTCTTGTCAATGGTCAATGCCTCTCAAAAATCAATGTCAGCTCTTAATCACTAGCGGTTGTGAACTTCCGCGAGGCCTGTTTTTCGCCCTCTCGGAGCCTCCATGCAGCCCCTGCACTTACCTGGCATCCAAAACGGGCTGCGTGGAGAGTTCTGGGAGGGGAGGGGCAAGGTGGGCGGGGCCAGCCAGTCCTTGCAACTACCAATTTGGCGAACCGGATGTAAAATTAGCATCCGATTCACCAGCACCGGTCCGAACCGGCTGAATCCCCTACCCCTGCATGAAATTATGATGAGAATTATACTGACGATCCAATCCAAGGGTGCTTTTGAAGAAAGAAAGCTCACCGTTCCAAAGAGGTGCCGATGTTGGGTCGATTGTACTTTCATTCAAGGATACTTCTCGGATTCTTCTCCTTCCCCCATCCAAAGCCAATTGGAGGCTCTGAAGCTGCTCTTCATTCAGATGTCGGCGCTGCAAATCCGTCGTCCTGGCTGCGTTTTCAGGACCAAGGTTTGCAAGCTGCTCTGGAGACAGTTCCTGCGATAATAAATACAGGTAGTCCTCGACTTACGACCACAAGTGACCCCCAATTTTTATTTTTATTTTTTTGTATATGTTTTATTTGCAGTTTTCCTTTAACAACCAATATATTTTGTGGACAGAGTAATGACTGGGGTCAATACATTTTTACACAACTCTAACAATGATAATACAATATAGATATATCTTTCTATCCTAGAAAGGCTCTGGTGCCTGGGGAGAGCAAAAAACGGGCCTTCCCCACCCCCTCCGGAGGCCCCCCGGAGGCCAGAAACAGCATGTTTCCTGACTTCTGGTGGGTCCAGAAGGCCCAAAAATCAGCAGAGCTGAGCTCACGTGCCCACCGATATGGCTCTGCGTGCCACCTGTGGCATGCGTGCCACAGGTTTGCCATCACGGGTATAGGGTCTACTGCTTGAGTAGGGGGTTGGACTAGAAGACCTCCAAGGTGTCTCCCAACCCTGTTAGTCTGTTAATTTATAAGCTTCCAAATGCATCTGATTTCATTCCTTGCAGGCAAATGGTGACTTTAGAGCTTTCCATGGTGACACCAGTCAGACAATAAAGAGAATAAAAGTACCTGAGAGTTGATTTTTCCCCCAATTCCAATGCAGAATATTCTACCAAACAGTCATATGATTATGCCTACTTTAGAAGCCAAACCCTATGATTAGAACTGTGCAGTCATTATCTTTCCTCGTATTGTAGAACAATGACAGCAAATGTGAACAACTGACATTTAACAAAAATGCCAAAGAGTTTCTCTGGGTTTTTGTGTTGGATTTGTCTTTTTTTTTTTTTTTCAGAAGGCAATTGTCTCCCAAGGCAGCAAGTAATTATGAGATATAAATTCATCTCTCTCTTTTTCCCCTTTCGGTTCAGGTTTGAACAGCTGCAAAATTTCACTCTTAGATGATGGTGGGAGGAAACTGAGAGTGCGTGGAGACAAGGAAAAGAAAGAGAGAGAAAAAGAAAGAGGAGAAACAGAGAAAGAGAAAGAGAAAGAAAGAAACTAAAAAAGAAAAAGAAAGAAAGAAAGAGAAAGAAAGGAAGGAAGGAAGGAAGGAAGGAAGGAAGGAAGGAAGAGGGAGGGAACAAGGAAGGAGGGAGGCAGGAAGACTGATTTTGAAAAGGAAGGAAGACTAATTTTGAAAACAAAGGAAGGATTTTGAGAAGAAAGGAAAACTAATTTGAAAAGGAAGGAAGGATTTTGAGAAGGAAGGAAGACTAATTTCGAAAAGGGAGGGAGGGCGGGAGGAAGGAAAGGAAGGAAGGAAGGAAGGAAAGAAGGAAGGAAGGAAGGAAGGAAGGAAGGAAGGAAGGAAGGAAGGAGAGATAGTAAATTTTAGTGTCTTCAAGTTGATTGCCTGGATGAGTCCTGCAGTTTTCTTGACAAAACCTTTGGAAGGATTTTGCCATTGATTTCTTCCCAGGGTTGAGAGAGAGTGACTGGCCCAAAGTCACCCAGCTGTCTGCACCCTACACCAAATTGGGTATCTTAAATATGTAACCAGCCGCAAAGCCATACGTCCCTCCCCCTCTCACCTCATCCCCCCCCCCCAAATAAACTTTAAAAAGATGGAGAAGGCAGCAAACCGAACGGAAAGCTTCCCGACTTACTTTAAAGATTTCGCTGGGGATGGACGCGATGGCCGCAGGCTGGAAATAAGCCATCAATTCGTGATCAAGGCCTCTTAATTCCTTCTCGTCTAAGCCAGCTAGCACGGGAGAGGAAAAAAAAGGGGAAGCGATCAGGACACAATTTCCCGCCGTTCCGATTAGACGGAATTTGGAGCCTTTGAGGAGCGCCAGCCCTTAGCGGATCAATATTTGATTCTAAAAATCAGGATTTCAAGCCCCCTCTGGGAAATCAAACCAGAGCTTGCAATTAAATGGATGTTTGATGGGAACCAAATTTAGTAAAAAGGGCAGGCTCAATTAATGCAATTCTCATTTTTGCTGTTTTGCTTTTAATAAGAAGGGCTCCAAAGAGCCCCCCCCCAGTGGTGGGTTGCTCCCGGTTCGCACCGGTTCACAAGAACCGGTAGTAAAAATTTGTAGTAGTTCCGAGAACCGGTAATAACATTGGCTGGCCACGCCCCCGAACCGGTCCCCGGCCTGGTTGCCGCTCACTTACCCCGCCCCATCAGAGGCTTTTTTTTTTTACTTTTAAAAGGAGCCTGAGTGGCGCAGCAGACTAATGCTACTGTTAAAGGTCGTATTTAGCTTCCAGCTGCCTGCAATTACTGCGAGTTCAATTCTCACCAGGCTCAAGATTGACTCAGCCTTCCATCCTTTCTAAGGTAGGTAAAATGAGGACCCAGATTGTGGGGGCAATAAGCTGACTTTGTTTAAAATATACAAAATATGAAGGCTATTGCTTAACGCATTGTAAGCCGCCCTGAGTCTCGGAGAAAGGCGGCATATAAATCAAAATTAAAAAAAAAAAAAAAAGCATTTTTTTCTACAACCTCTTCGGCTGAAAAAATGCTTTTAAAAGTAAAAAAAAAAAAAAAAAAAAGCCTCTGACGATCCCGTAGCTCAGCTGGGATCGTCAGAGGCTTTTCAAAGCATTTTTTCTACATACTCTTCAGCCGAAGAGGTGGTTAAAAAAATGCTTCGAAAAGCCTCTGACGATCCCAGCTGAGTTGCCTGATCATCAGGCTTTTCAAAGCATTGTTTTCTGCAACGTCTCAAGGTTGTAGAAAAAATGCTTTTAAAAGTTAAAAAAAAAAGCCTCTGACGGTCCCAGCTGAGTTGCCTGATTGTCAGAGGCTTTTCAAAGCATTGTTTTCTGCAACGTCTCAAGGTTGTAGAAAAAATGCTTTTAAAAGTAAAAAAAAAAAAAAAAAAAAAAAAAGTTGGCCACGCCCACCCAGTCAAATTACCCCCACACACCAAGCCACGCCCACAAAATAAGCCACGCCCACAGAACCGGTAGTAAAAAAATTTAGAACCCTCTATTTTCTCTTACTTCTTCCGCTGCACAGAAGGTGAATCAGATCAGAATGGAATAACAGAGCTGGGAGGGACCTTAGAGGTCTTCTACTCCAACCCTCTCTGGCCAAGCAGGAGACCATGTACCATTTCAGACAGGTGGCTGGCCAATCTCTTCTTAAAACCTCCAAAAGTGTTGGAGAGCACTCACAACTTCTGAAGGATCGTGCGGCAAATCATGGCTTGGAGTGGTTAACTACACTTTCTTACCAGCGATAGTCCCAATTTCTTGCAGGGTTGCAGGGTTCCATTTCATGGGACTCCCAAATATAGATTCGACTTTCTTTTTAAATTCTCGCAGAGTGTTTGAGCTACACGGCAAAGAACCCAGCCTGGCTAAAACCACACTACGGAGAAAGCAAAAGAACACCTTATCACAATCAGCCATTTTTGACACCCGGTTGCCAACGTTTCGTAGGGAGAAGAAAGAAAAGAAGGAAAGATGGAAAGAAGGGAGGGAGGGAGGGAGGGGAGGGAGGGAGGAGGGGGGGTAATGAGAGAGGGAGGGAGGGAAGAAAGGAAGAGAAGAAAGAAAGAAAGGAGGAGGAAGGAAGAAGAAAGAAAGAAAGAAAGAAAGAAAAGAAAGAAAAGAAGAAAGGAAAGAAGAAAGAAAGAGGAAAGAAAGAAGAAAGAAAGAAAGAAAGAGAAAAAAGTGAGGGAAAGGAGGGAGGGAATGAGAGAGGGAGGGAGGGAAGAAAGGAAGAGAAGAAGAAAAGGAGGAAGGGAGGGAGGGAGGGAGAAAGAAGCGAGGGAAGGAGGGAGGGAATGAGAGAGGGAGGGAGGGAGGGAATGAGGGAAGAAAAGAAGAGGAGAAGAAAGAAGGAGGAAGGAAGGAAGGAAAAGAAAGAAAGAAAGAAAAGAAAGAGAAGGAAGGAAGGGAGAAAGGAAAGCGAGGGAAGGAGGGAAAGAGAAGGAGAGAGGGAAAAAGGAAGAGAAAAAGAAAAGAAGGAAGGAAGGAAATAAAGAAAGGAGGAAGGAAGAGAAGGAGAAAGGAAAGGAAAGTGAGGGAAGGAGGGAGGCAAGGAAGGAAGGAAGAGAAGGAGAAAGAAAAGAAAAGAAAAGAAAAAAGAAAAGAAAAAGACAATGATACAAGAGCTAGGAAGTTTTTGCCCCTTCAGCTGTCGGAGACAATGTAAGAATTAAATAATCAGAGCCTGTAGGATTTCCGAATATTTCTCTTCAGCGGTGTCCAAACACCGTACCACTATCTTTATGAGTAGACTATGAGTAGCAGGGCATCCTGCTGCAACAGATCTAGACAGGGAATGGAAAAACCACACCACAAAAGATAGTTCACATTTTGCTCAAATCGGTTATTTTTATTAATGTGTCTGGTTGCTGTTTTAACAGTTAAACACAACCTTAGAGTCCTGATTGACGAAGGCAACTATCTTCCATATTCTGCAGCTTGGTTGCAATAATATTTTGGTTGCTTTGCAAGCCTGAGAAATGGGTCTAAAAAAACATCGAAGGAAAGCGGAGTTTTTTTTCTCTTTGAAAAAAGCAATAATCCCCCCTTGGATTATCCCATACCTTTTACAAGCATTTCATGGATGAGAGAAGAACAGATGGGTACATGTACCTGAATTCGGTGGCATTGATGGATGCAACCTCTGTCGAGTTTAGCGTGCAAAGAGTGGCGTCAAGAGCTACCAGATCAAAACTTTTGAGACTGGCTATCTCTTGTCCCGAATCATTCAGAAAACCTTGCAAAATAGATTTCGCCTGGGGGTGAGGGGGAGAAATAAACAACAATAACCACAATACATATCCCCGTGTTTCTCTTTCCCCCCACCAAAAAACCATATTACTTTATGCAAACTGATCTCAGAATAATTTGCAGCACAAATACATCCACCACCATAGTGGAGGAAGTGAAGCAGGGGTGGGCTGCTGGGGGTTCGCAGGGGTTCGGGAAAACCTCTAGCTAAGATTCTGTGCAGTTCGGAGAACCCCCAAATCCCACTCCTGGCTGGCCCCTCCCAGCCCACCCACAGGAGTCCCCACACGGCCTGTTATGTATGTAGGTAACTGCAGGGCACCGATGGAGGCTCAGGGAGGGTGAAAAATGGGCCTACCGGAAGTTTGGGAAGGCCGGAAATTGGCCCGTTTCCAGCCTCCAGAGGGCCTCCGGAGCCTGGGGAGGACGTTTTTGCCCTCCCAGAGGTTCAAGGAAAGCCTCTGGAACCCGGGGAGGGCAAAAACTCCTCCCCACTGTGGTGCAGGAAGCTGACTAGGCCATGCCCACCATGGCCACGCCCACCCAGAGAACCCCTTGCTAAAGTTTTTGAAGCCCACCCCTGGAGTGAAGGGGTGGGCTTCCCCCCTTGAGATCCAAGGTTTGAAGGAAAACCTTGAACATTGGGAGTGCCGGGCCCAAAGATTTCCAAAACGTTTCTTTCCAAATTGTATTTTTTTACGCGACCAAAGGAGAGGAGCCAATTCGTCAGCATGATCACTTTGTTTATTTAAGAGTACACATCAAGGGTGAAATCCAGCAGGTTCTGACAGGTTCTGGAGAACCAGTAGTGGAAATTTTGAGTAGTTTGGAGAACCGGTAGCAGAAATTTTGAGTAGTTTGGAGAATCAGCAAATACCACCTCTGGCTGGCCCCCGAGTGGGGTGGGAATTGAGATTTTGCAGTATCCTTCCCCTGCCATGCCCACCAAGCCACGCCTACAGAACCGGTAGTAAAAAAAAATTGGATTTCACCACTGGTACACATGTGAAATCAAAGACAGTTTTGGCCCAACTGCTACCGTACTTTTTGAAGGGAGATATTTAGTTGGGTGGATGCCACTTCACGGACCCTAATTTTCAACTCTGCTTTCAACCTCACCCACATACAATGTGCACAGATTTTAAAGCACACACACAAAGCAACAATAACGAGACTCGGCAGACCTCTCTTAAGCAATGGACTCTCGGTGTGAACTTTTATTAACCTGAGATGGATTCCAAGCTGTTTGTTGGGTCAAGGCTGAAACAGTGTCAATCAAGCTGAGATCCAGCATGGCAATTTCCTTCTCGTTCAACGCCGTGACAATGCAACCCAGGGACACAATGTGGTATCTCTTCCAGCCTTCCGGCAGACCCCAAACCTTTACAAACACACACACATATATATCATAATCAAAAAAATTCTGGAATGTGCAGAGATGGATAGCTTAACCCTAAAAAGCAAAGGCAAAGAAGATTCGGATTATTTCACAACATGGGAACTATTCTATAAATGGTTAAATGACAGATATTGAGGTTAGAGGAATGGATTTTTTTTTTTAAATTTGATTTATATGCCGCCTTCATCCTTTTGTATATTTATACAAAGTCAGCTTATTGCCCCCACAAACTGGGTCCTCATTTAACCTACCTTAGAAAGGATGGAAGGCTGAGTCAACCTTGAGCCTGGTGAGATTCGAACTTACAGTAATTGCAGACAGCTGGTGTTAATCACAATGCTATCAGTCTGCTGAGCCACCAGGCCCTTAGGTGAAGTATGGTTTACACGAGAAAGGAAAACAGAGGAGTAAATTTTGGTTGATGGTTATGTAATTGATACCATAATGGAAGATAATATGAAGAAGATAATATATGTTATAATATGACTGATGTTATTGCATATTTGTTTATAAAGGTAAAGGTAAAGGTTCCCCTCGCACATATGTGCTAATCGTTCCCGACTCTAGGGGGCGGTGCTCATCTCCGTTTCAAAGCCGAAGAGCCAGCGCTGTCCGAAGACGTCTCCGTGGTCATGTGGCCGGCACGACTAAATGCCAAAGGCGCACGGAAAGCCTCCGGAGTCCGGGGAGGGCAAAAAGCCACCCCCTGCCGTGGTGCAGGAGGCCAACTAGGCCACGCCCACCATGGCCACGCCCACCTAGCAACCGGGCAAAGAACCCCTTGCTAAAAATTTTGAAACCCACCCCTGGCCTTCACTAATCTGATGTGTTGGAGAATAGATCCCATCATCCCCAGTCTCTCCCAACTTCAGCAAAGCTGAACCAGAGGGGGAAGCTGTATCAGTTCAATCGCTGAATCGCCTCAACTTGATTTCCCAAATTGATCAAGAGACTATTTAGTGCAGATTGGCAAAGGAGCAATTTATTCTGGAGGCCTGAGAACTCCCCAAAACTCTTTCTACACTCTTAGTAAACCTCTTGTATCGTGCAGTGATTTTGTTTTAGCTTGGGAACAAACATGTAATTGGGAAGATTTTATATATCTATTTTTCATCTTAGGATATGGAATGGAAACTAATGGACATTTTCACTTGCCCGTCTTACTATATATTTCGCGAGTATTCCTAGGAAGCTTTACCCAGAATTATAGATTTATATTTATTTACTTGTACCCCTTGGGCATTACGCTATGAGGACATTAACGTGTGCATTTTCAAATCATTATTTACTTCTACTTTTTTCTACCCTCCGCCTCCCTTGGCCTTGTCACTCCCAGTACAGCTAACAATTCAGGATATAATATTGCAATAATATTTTAATAGTGCAGCTGCAGCCTAAATCAATAGCAATAAAGCAGGAGGACAAGACCGAAAAGAAAACTGGATTTAAGAGCTCATAACAAGCTAACAAAGTTTAAAAACAACAACAACAACAACAGGGAGCTGTTTTAAGACGTTAAAAGACACAGCACTGGTCTGTTTATTTATTTATTTATTTGTTTGTTTGTTTGTTTGTTTGTTTGTTTCTTTATTTATTTATGAAGAAAACCACGAATTTAACTCTCCTCCTGTGTCCTTTTGTGAGTTCTCTCTCTCTCTCTCTTTTAAAGTGCTGCAATCATCGGTGTGATTATGAAACAACGGATCCTGAAACTGCTCTAAGCTACAGTTTAACCATAGTTTAGCAAATGACCCACAACGGGTGGTATCACGGAACAAGATGCACAAAAGCTAAATCAATTTATGGTTTTATATATATTGGGCTAAAATAAACAACCACGCGCTGAAAGACAGAGCAAAAAAATAGCCAGTTGGTCAGCAAGGGAGAAAGTGAGTTGGAATAAGAAGATGTCACTACCCAGGCTGTTCCTGACATCAAGATTCAGAATAGAGCTGGAAGGGACCTTGGAGGTCTTCTAGTCCAACCCACTGCTAAGGCAGAAGACCTTCTATCAGTGATGGCTAACCATCAAGTGATGGCTGGGTGCTTAGCAACATAGATATTTGCCCAATGTTACTCTGCCAAGCCATAACATAACCTGCACCAGGCACTGAGTTGTACACAAAAAACAAGATAACAGGAGTTAGATCACTGGTAGAAGCAAATGGCAGAGGCAATTCCAATTCTTAACAAAGCAATTCTTACAGAAGCAAAACAGCAAGTTATTATTATGTCCCAGTAATTCTACCTATTCTAATATTATTATGTCCCTTCAACCTCTAATGAACTGGGTACATGAATGCATTAGGAGCAGGTCCCTGGATTTGGAAGAGAACAAGGAATTTCCGTTCTGTTCCCCTCTTATCATTCATTACCTGTTTAGCTTTTTCCTTCAAGACAGCAAGCTGTGAGGTGTTAAAATTACGCACTGAGCCAAGGATTTCCACCGTTTGGGCAAACGTCCTCCTTTCCATACAGTTCAGTTCCTGAACAGACCAAAACATGTTTGCTTCTGATAACTGTATAATCTCATCCAAAGAGGGTGCTGTGACATCTTCACAATCTGAAAATGGAATAACATGGAGGCATTTCAATATTATTCACTCGAACAGATCTGGCAGCGATGGACAGACAGGTTAAAACTAATAAAAAAGAAAGTGACATTTGTACCTACACCAAATAGTAACACCAAGAGGAGAGGACCACACTGGGAGTAAAGAATGACATCAATCATAAAATAACTGTCAGGGTTCCGACGGATGCCCTAATTAAATCATGAGCCTCGAGCCAAGCTTCAAAAAAAATCCAGTTATTAGGAGTTTCACGTCAGCACGTTCCAAGTGAAGCCAACTCTGACCCCATGTAATTTACACCCCAATCATGACCCTGTTTCTCCCCTCCCCCCCCAGGGTGTGTCATCAATCACATTCGCCAATGGAGCAATTTTGCGGGTTATAGAGATCACTCCCCTCCAGCCGCTGTGGGTAACCCTGAGAGACAGCCTTGAGAGAGAAATGTCTGGAATGTGCTTCTGTTTTTGGCTGTCGTGCTGCTTTGTCGGTTTCCCATCCCCCTTGCCTATGGCAACTCGAGAGCAGGCCAGGGAAGCTTTGCGAGATGACAACAACCTGGTGACAAAATATCACCTTATCCATCATCCGAAGCAGAGAAATGGCTAATCTTATTACAGCCACCTATTTATTTATCAAATGTCTATGCCGCCTATCTTCTTATGGATCACACAATCATAAAATGTCTAAATGGAAAGTCCAGTTGCCTCTTGAAAAAACACCTTTGGAACATTATAACAATGATTTCCAAAGGGAGGGGATCTATTTAGGAGATCGTTCCACCTGGAAATCTTTGTCATAATGTACCAAAGGTGCTTTTTTTCAAGAGGCAACTGGACTTTTTTATTTTTCTTTGAAGATGTTTCACTTCTCATCCAAGAAGCTTCTTCAACTCTTGAAAAAAGCACTTTTGGGACAACGATGACCTGGATGAGTGAGCATCTCCATAGACATAAACAACAAAAAAATGAAATAGAAGTTTAGCAAATGCCTTTTAGCAAATATTTATTTATTTTGATGCCTCCTAATTAAAAAAAAAAAACAACAACCTCCGAGGAACTCACAGAAGTTTTGACAAATCGATACGATGCCTATCTTAAAGAACAGTGATACAAAGAAATCGACGGTTTGAGTCTTACAAGACAGAAGTCACGAAGAATAGAATTGCTTACCGGGAGTTGAATTAGAGGGTTGGGTTGGAATTCTGGAGCCATAAAGGGATTCAAATTGAGCGAAGAGAAGCTGCTTGGGTACAGAGAGCAGTTGGGATGTTTTCGATGCTATTTCCGAGATGAAGTCAGGAAACTTCAGGAGGGAATGAAAAAATAAAAAGATGAGGATTTTAAGTTCGAATCCCTAGTACAGGTCTCCCGCGTGAGCAGGGGGTTGGACTAGATCACCTCCAAGGTCCCTTCCAACTCTGTTACTGCTTACTTTACTTTACTAATTATAGATGGTTCTCCGTTCTTTTTAGCATCCTTAATACCTTCTCAAGCAGGGCGATCAAGTCATCCTTTGGCAATAACACCATAAAAGCTCCGTGGTCCTTAATTGTTTCAACTGTCCAGTTTCTCGGGGAGCTGGAAAATACAAAATTGGAATCTCGGTGGTAAAAAGAAAGCTTTCCATTTGCCATCAAGTTTGTTTGTTTTTTTAAAAAAATGTACTGGAAAAGATTCCAATGTTGGAAGAGAGAGAGAGACAGGTGAGGGAAGAAGTGTTTACAGTAAAGAGTTTGAGCTAAGAAAAAATGAGTTTCTTTGCACGTAGCGGCTTTTTTGGATAAAAAGATAAAGGTAAAGATTTCCCCTGGGCTGCCATGTTTGATTCTAGGGAGGGATGCTCATCTCTGTTTCTTAGCTGAGCGTTGTCTGAAGACGCTTCTGTGGTCACGTGGCCAGCATGCCCAACACTGTTACCTTCCCAGCGAAGGGGTACCTATTTATCTGCTCACATTTGCATGCTTTTGAACTGCTAGTTTGGCAAGAGCTGGAGCAAGGAACAGGAACTCACCCCAAGTGTCAGGTATATTCTTTTTCAAACCATCCTCTGCTACCAGTGCCACGATCCAGGCAATTACCCCAGGAAGGTAACGGGGCTAATTGCCTCTCACGCACTCGGGTCTCAAACCTGGGCTGTCAGCTTCCAGCTGACGAACTCAGCATCTTTAACCGTCATTAAGCCATCACACTCTTCTTTGGCTGTTGTTACTCAGTGGGACCTTGCAAAGAGCTTACCCGTGCAATTCAATTAGTCTCTGCTGAATTTCTATCTTCTGCTGGTAGCTGAGATGGGGGCACTGGCTGTATCGGTGGAGGATGACTGTCATCACTTCTGGGGAGACCCCCTGACAGATGAACGCGGGGGACAAATGGCAAAGGAGATTGCCCAACAGGTCCACTGTATATTCATCAGCCACCGAGCCTTCCTGAAATGAGCCACATCAATTCAGCAGTTGAACTAAGAGGCAGAGAAACAAGGGAGGGTCCTTTTCTCCATCCATTATGCAACTGTGGGCTCTGCTCCCTCTTATCGGACCATTCCCTAGGCAGCATCTCTTTTCTCCACCTCCCCAGGCCTTTCCCACATACCACTACAGGTAATCCTCGGCTTACGACCACAATTGAGCCCAACATTTCTGTTGCTGAGCAAGACAAATGTTAACTTGGCCACATTTTACGAATTTGGTTGCCAGAATTATCAAGTCAATCACCACAGTTGTTAAATTAGTAATCTTCTTAAGTGAATCTGGCTTCCCATTGACTTTGCTCATCAGTAGGTTGCAAAAAGGAATCATGTGGCCCTGCGACCGTCATAAATGACTCATATTTATGCAGTTTGGCAGGCTAACTCTGCCGACTGCCAGCAGTTCGATCTTGACCATCTCAAGGTTGACTCAGCCTTCCATCCTTCTGAGGTCAGTAAAATGAGGACCTAGATTGTTGGGGGCAATACGCTGACTCTGTAAAATGCTTACAGATGCCTGTAAAGGACTATCGCGTTTTCCCGAAAATAAGACCCTGACTTATATTTTTTTGAACCCTGAAATAAGTGCTTGGACTTATTTTCGGGGAGGTCATATTATTTTGGGGCACATGGAGCAAGATGGGGCTCCTCTTGTCATCTTACCTGATTTCCAGCTCTGTCTCCCTAATCCTAACCAGAGGAAATGGCGGGGACCGGTTGTGCATACATTGAAATATTTTTAGGGAGGGCTTATTTTTGGGGGAGGATTTATTTTCAGGGGAGGGTTTATTTTCAGGGGAGGGCTTATTTTCAGGGAGGGCTTATTATCCGGGGGAGTGTCTTATTTTCAGGGAAACACGGTATGAAGCAGTATATAAGTCTAAGGGCTATTGTTATTGCTATCTGAATTTTGATCATGTGACTGTGGGGAATGCTGCAAAGGTAGAAAATTTGAAAAACAGTCACTTTCGGTGCCGTCGTAACTTCAAATGGCCACTAAACAAACAGTCGTAAATCGAGGACTACCTGGACATCAGCCTGAACGAGAAACAGACTCGTCATTGAAAACAACGGGCGTTCTTACTAAGCAGCGCTGGATTTTCTGCCGAAGAGCTCTTTTCTTTTGCTCGCTCCAGATGAGATGATCGAGGTCCGTCTTTCCCAAACTGATCAGAAAAGGGACACAGCGGGATCCGGTAACAGATTCCAGGAACTCAGCACTACCGAGAGAAAGTTTTCCAAAGCTCACTTTGTGGAAAGGCAGAAACTACAGAGAAGGAGATGGAATTTATTTCTCTCTTCTCTCTAACCTACATCAGCTGAATCAGAAATGCACCCTTATTGTCTTCAGGAAGGTTTATGTCCAGCTGCTCATATAGATTTTCAAGTAAAATTTTATGGAAAGAAAGAAAAAGCGAGAGAGAAAGATAGACAAAACATAAAAGGAAACAAAAGATAAGTTGCAAGTGGATATCCCTATTAAATTTTCAATTGAACATACTCGGTTAGCAAAGCACAAATCTCTTATAGAACATTAAACCGGTAATAAAATTATAGATCAAGTTGAAATAGGATTCTATAAAAAAAAAAAAACATGTTTTGGCTGGGGCACCATATGTAACAGCAAAGTCCAAGAATGGTTTCCAATTTAAAGGAGAAATATTTGTAGCTCAGGGTTGAAATGGTTTCCAGTTTGGACTGGCATTTTGCATCAGATTTAGGAAAGCATATTTCCATAATGTAATTAGCCATTTCCCCAAAATAGAGATCAAAGATCTTTTTTCAATAAAAAAAACATACAGTGTAAGATACCTTGCAGCCTTTAATATAAGTTATATGGATACATTTGAATGTGAAATTCATCCAGCTATTCGTATTCGACTGAGTTTTTATATCAAGAAATTTGAATCGTGTCTCTGCCAAAGAATTAGTAAAACAGCCACTTAGCCTCACATCCAATTAATAATAATAATAATAATAATAATAATAATAATAATGCAAACAAGCAATTTTTTGCAACCGCTAAATTCCTTGGGTTTAAATCTCCATTTCATCTCAGAATTTGAAGTCTAACTTCCATTGTATGTTGATTTGCAGCAATTTTACCATGACTGCAATTAAATATTTTTTTTCCTCTTTCATGTAGTCCTTTCGAATCCTAATGCCAAATGCCATAATTAAAATCCAATCAAAAGGTTTTCATTATTTGAAGACACAGCAGTTATCATAAATACTTTTTTTTTTTAAAACCATGAAAGAAATGAATAAATATTGGCTGAAATGCTATATGCATATTGGCACTGTAAAGATCCGTCATTTTCATGATGTTTTTCATTCCGGTAAGAGAAAAAAAAAAGAAAAGAAAAGGAAGGTAATTAAAAAGAACGGCTTACGGAAGCACAGCTAAGAGGTAGGGAGGGACAGATGCTTCAGAAATTGTCCAGAATTTCCAAGCCAAACAATTGACCTGCAAAAAAAGGATTTTTCAAATGTGATTGCATAGAAACAAGGCAAAAAAGCTATAATCCCGAGCCACTATTTTGTTTCTATATATGCCAGCATAATATCAGTAATTTTAATCCACTGTCAAGTCAATTTCACATTTAGTCGACATAATCTCAAATGAACGTTGTCATTTTTTGGCACATTTGTGATTAAAAAAAAAAAAAAACTTGGCACATTCCACGTAGAGTCCCTGAACGAAATTTACAAGCAGTTTGATATCCACAAAATGATGCATTTTTAGTGTGTTAGATTCATTAATGTGTGCCAAACAAACACACACAGAGAGAAGTGTATGAGATCTCACATCTATGCTTTTATGGATTTGCTTAGATAAAAGTGTGATCTTTTCAAATTCAGAGAAGTGCAGAATTCAGGAAGCAATTGCTGTTTTTCTTATTACATTATTTCCAAAATGTGTTGTGACCTAGGCTCGCTTAGTCATTACAAGACACAATTAGTCCGAAACAAACCTACTTTATTTTAACAGCTGAGATTTACTTCATTCCCAGCTTAGTCCAAATTAATTGCAAACCAAGTTTTTCAGAAGAAGTCCTTCAGGCTTATCACAAACCTTTATCTTCTTTGGCACCCTGCCAAAGGCCTTTCTTGGCAAAGCCCCATGAAGTTCAGAAATAAGAGATGCCGACTGGAAACAGATTTAGTAATGTTGCATTCCTACAAAGAGCCCAAGTGCCTTTGCTGCTCTTTTAAGCCTTATGGGAGGGGCCAATCATCTCCTGGCCTTACTCCCAAGTCGTCCTTTTTGCTTTAGCTGCTCTTGCCTTCTGGCAGCTCTGTGCATGCGTGCACTAGGAACAGGCTCCTCCTGTTCCTCTGCCTCTCTGTTATCCGCCTATGTAGGCTCCAGAGTCCGCGCATCACTCCCAGATGGCCCTGGCCCCATCTCTGCCTCCGACACAGAGCCCACGTCCGGACCTTCCCCTGACTCCAAGACTGGCCCATTGTCCTCCCCAGCCTCCTCACTGTCTGACTCCGCTGCTAGCTCCGTGGGCTGCTGGCGGACCACAACAAAATGCAAAATCTCTTTAAAATGCAAATCACAAGTATTTAATTTGCTCTAGGTGAACTTCTGAAATCATGATCCAGAAACTAAAACAGACCTTCTGTTGGAAATAAAACAAACATATTAGGATATATTCATATTTGACCTGGAAGGAAGACAGCAAATGAAGGTGCTTTTCAAATATGTGGAAAAGGTTCAAAAAAGAGATTGGGCTCAGATTCTCAATGTGCCAGCAGGTCATTCCTTTCAACAGCTGTCCATTACTGGAGGAAAAGGGGAAAAAAAAATACAAAGTAAGAATTGTGTAGGATCCAATTTAATACTGAGAATACTCATTCAATTAGACTCCATGTCTGAAAAAGAACGTTTTCTAAGTTAGGATCAAAATCCTCTCGTTCAATTTGTGTGTCTTTCCAAAGAGTCCTATTACAAGTATCCTTATTCCCAACCAGCATGTAGCCAGTGGGTCAAGGAGCATGGGTGCTGTAGTACCACATCTCTAGAGGATGTTAAGTCTAGGATGTTGTCAGAGGTGAAATCCAGGAGGTTCTGATAGGTTCTGGAGAACCGGTAGCGGAAATTTTGAGTAGTTTGGTGAACTGGCAAATACCACCTCTGGCTGGCCCCAGGAGTGGGGTAAGAATGGAGATTTTGCAGTATCCTTCCCCTGCCATGCCCACCAAGCCACACCAGGCCCACCAAGCCACGCCCACAGAACCGGTACTAAAAAAAATTTGAATTTCACTGTTGTCTTCAACAAGGATCCTCAGTTCTCATTGTAACGTAAGGATTAAAGAACAGAGGATGCTTCCTTACCTTAAGAGATCAGACAGGGAAGTTTTCCTTGACAAGAATTCATACAGAAACAAAGCCTGAAATTAAACAGATAAAGGATCTGTATGTTACAGCAATTTTTTCTTTGTTTTACTTTGGCAACTTTAAGATAGATGGACTTCAGCTCCCAGAATTCCCCAGCTAGCATATAACCACGCAATCCAAGCTCTTTGATAAGTGACAGACATTGATTAAAAAGGAACCAGCTTCCATCGCATAGTTGCGTGTGCCATCTTGATTTGGGGGGGGGGGCGCTCTCTGACAATAGGAATTGGGAGAATATCCAGATTAGGGCCAAACTGTGGGAGACCTGCCCCCTTTGTCCTCCTGTTTGCCCTCTAATCAAAGAGAGAAGCAACCTGGGATTAAGGAGAAACTTCCTAACAGTGAGGACAATTAACCAGTGGAACAGCTTGCCACCAGAAGTTGTGGGTGCTCCAGCACTGAAGGTTTTTAAGAAGAGACTGGAGAGTCACTTGTCTGAGATGGTATATGGGTTCAACTGCTTGAGAGGGGGCTGGACTAGAAGACCTCCAAGGTCCCTTCCAACTCTTGTTATTCTATTCTATTCTATTCTATTCTATTCTATTCTATTCTATTCTATTCTATTCTTTTTCATGTTTTATTTGTTTTATTTATATAACATTCAGTTTTCATCAAACAGTGTGTGTTCTCGGTACAGTTATGTTTAGATAGTTGTATTACACATCTTTGTTGCAATAATTCATCTCCATCACATTAATAATATATATTCTATTCTATTCTATTCTATTCTATTCTATTTTCTATTCTATTCTATTCTATTCTATTCTATTCTATTCTATTCTATTCTATTCTATTCTATTCTATTCTATTCTATTCTATTTATTCCATTCCATTCCATTCCATTCCATTCTATTTTCTATTCCACTCTACTCTACTTTCTCTTCTCTTCTCTTCTCTTCTCTTCTCTTCTCTTCTCTTCTCTTCTCTTCTCTTCTCTTCTCTTCTCTTCTCTTCTCCTCTCCTCTCCTCTCCTCTCCTCTCCTCTCCTCTCCTCTCCTCTCCTCTTCTCTTTTCTCATTCTCATTCCATTCCATTCTTCTTCCACTTCCTGGTTGCCAAACCCAAGATGTCCACAAAGCGCCATCATGCACCCATCCACCTGCCGGTCTGTCAGATTACCTGGCTTGTCCTCAGCTCTCTTTTTTTCACCAATGACGCATTGAAGCTGCCTGCCTTCCATAGATCGAACAAGGAGACCTCAGTAAAAAAGGCACTAGGCAAATCGGTGAGGACCGACGTGAGCGGCGAGGAGGCCAGGATCTGTAGAAAAAAAGGGAAGCGTTTGAAAATTTTCTGTAACCATCTGTGGAAACAACCTTGGGAGGCAGGAAGAAGAACCACAGGCAAGACAATGGCCAGATAAGAGGCAGCTGAGCCCACAGAAGGAATGGGAAGTGGTAAACATCTCAGAAGCAACCCTCCCTAGTTTCTTGGGCTGTAAAGGTGAGGGGAGAGAGACGTCCTTTCAAACATTGGTGGGATTTAAAAAAATGTATTACCGGTTCTCTGGGTTGGGCTTGGCATGGCTTGGTGGGTGTGGCTTGGTGGGCGTGGCAGGGGAAGGTTACTGTAAAATCCCCATTCCCACCCCACTTCAGAGGAAGGTTACTGTAAAATTCCATTAATCTCATTTTGCAGATGGGGGCGGGGCCAGTCAAAGGTGGTATTTACCAGTTCTCCGAACTACTCAAAATTCTCCAGAACTGGTCAGAAGCTGCTGAAACCCACCTCTGCTTTCAAACCTACTCTCAACCCTGAAGCTGACCTAACCGAAGCCATTTTTGACCGCTTCAGTTTTGCCACACTGGAGCTGAGGGATAGGGGGGGGGAGTTGAGCTAGAGGGGATTCTGTAGCCAAAACAAAATATTTTCTCTTGGGAAGTTGCTGTAAAGGTCTGTGGGAATGATCTTTGGAGACAGGAGGAAGAGCCACAGATGAGACAATAGTGAGATAAGAGACAGCTGAGCCCAAAGAAAAAATAGGAAGTGGTAAACATCTCAGAAGAAACCCTCCCTAGTTTCTTGGGTTGTAAAGGTGAGGCGGGGAAGAGATGTCCTTTCAGACTTGTAAGATTCCATTAATTCCATTTTGCAATAAAGTAGAATTAGGGTTCCATTAAGACTTCTGGAGCTAGTCCTCTTGATAAGATTGTTTGAAACATAGAATATGGAGAGGAAATCTTTCTGGTTCTAAACCCGTGATGTCTCCATCTCGTTCACACGTTCTCCACTCCTCAGAAATGTAAGGGCTTACCTTCCGGAAGATTCCTTGTCTTTGAACTGGGGACAGATCCAGTGCCCGTTGTGCCAAGACATTCTGGATGGCCTGAGAGAGTTCATTGGGGTTCATATTGTAGAAGGACAGGGTGTCAATGCCAGGCGCTAAAGCCCCCATTTGACTAACGTTGTGAAACGACAATGTCTGACAAAGGAATCAAAGACGTAAATCAGGATTTATGGCCGAAAGGATCATGTGAACCTAGCCGATTGTCCTTATTTAGAAATAGAATAACAGAGTTGGAAGGGACCTTGGAGGTCTTCCAGTCCAACCCCCTGCCTAGGCAGGAAACTCTACCCCACTTCAGACAAATGGTTATCCAATCTCTTCTTAAAGACTTCCAGTGTTGGAGCATTCACAACTTCTGGAGACAAGTTGTTCCACTGATGAATTGTTCTCACTGTCAGGAAATTTCTCCTTAGTTCTAGGTTGCTTCTCTCCTTGATTAGTTTCCACCCATTGCTTCTTGTCCTGCCCTCAGGTGCTTTGGAGAATAGCTTGACTCCCTCTTCTTTGGGGCAGCCCCTCAAATATTGGAACACTGCTATCATGTCTCCCCTAGTCCTTCTTTTCATTAAACTAGTACCCAGTTCCTGCAACCGTTCTTCATGTTTTAGCCTCCAGTCCCCTCATCCTCTTTGTGGCTCTTTTCTGCACTCTTTCTAGAGTCTCCACATCTTTTTTACATCGTGGCAACCAAAACTGAATGCAGGATTCCAAGTGTGGCCTTACCAAGGCCTTATAAAGTGGTATTAACACTTCCCGTGATCTTGATTCTATCCCTCTGTTTATGCAGCCTAGAACTGTGTTGGCTTTTTTGGCAGCTGCTGCACACGGCTGGCTCATATCTAAATGGTTGTCCACTAGGATCCCTTTCACAGTTACTACTATTGAGCAAGGTACCACATATACTGTACCTGTGCATTTTGTTTTTCTTCCTTAAATGTAGCACCTTGCTTTTTTCCCCATTGAATTTCATTTTGTTAGATAGCGCCCAATGTTCAAGTCTGTCAAGATCTTTTTCTATATCTTAAGTCTATCTTCTGGAGTGTTGGCTATTCCTGCCAGCTTGGTGTCATCTGCAAATTTGATGAGTTCCCCCATCTATCCCCTCGTCCAAGTCACTGATAAATGATTCAGTAAACTACCATTTGCACACACAATCAGCAAGCGTTGCAATGGGCTGGGCATTAACTAACATTCTCATCTCCAATAAATGTAATTAAAAGCAAACCGATGCCTTTGACAACCAAACGCACCTTTTCGTAAAGCAGGTATTTGCTGGATAGAATGATAGTTTGGCTCTTGGCCCAACTGGAGACTTGGTTTAACGTGGAGATGGCGGCATGCACGGCTGTGGGGGACAGAGATTCCAGCTGGCTGGTTGCCAGACCCACGACGGCATCGGAGAGGGTGCCGAGAACGTCATTCAAAGTCTGGTTTTGGACGGCAACGTTGAGAAGCTGGGACTTCAGCTGGAACCATTCCAAGAACACCAAAGGTAATAACAGCAAAAGAAAAAAAAAACCCTGATCAAGCAAGAAACCCTACCCCATTTCAGAAAATGGATGTCCAATCTCTTCTTAAAAACCTCCTGTGATGGAGCATCCACGACTTCTGAATGCACTGATTAATTGTTCTCCCTGTCAAGAAATTTCTCCTTCGTTCTAGGTTGCTTCTCTCCTTGATGAGTTTCCACCCGTTGCTTCTTGTCCTGCCCTCAGGTGCTTTGGAGAATAGCTTGACTCCCTCTTCTTTGGGGCAGCCCCTGAGATATTGGAACACTGCTATCATGTCTCCCTAGTCCTTCTTTTCATTAAACTAGTCATACCCAGTTCCTGCAACTATTCATATGTTTTAATCTCCAGTCGTTTAATGATGTTGTCCCAGTCTCTACTTACCTTCTGCACATTGGCCTGGAAGCTTCTCAACTGGTGACATTTCATCATCTGATGAAGCAATGCCCGAGCCATGGTGGAATCCATCTCTGCCAAATCATGGTAGAAACAAACCAGCAAACCCAGCCTGCGTGAGAAACAGAAGAGGTTAGCTGTCAACTCATGAAAAGCATCCCTGGCCTGCTCTCGAGTTGCCATAGGCCAGGGGAGGATGGGAAACTGGCGAAACTGTTCAGCAGCCGAAAACAGATGCACATTCCACACTTATCTCCCTCAAGGCTGTATCCCAGGGTTACCTACAGCAGCTGGAGGGGAGTGATCTCTACAACCCACGAAATTGCTCCGTTGGTGAATGTGTTTGATGACACGTTGGGGGGGAGGGGGGGAACAGGGTCATAATTGGAGCGTAAATTACGTAGAGTCAGAGTTGGCTTCACTTGGGAACGTGCTGACATGAAGCTCCTAAAAAATAACTGGATTTCTTTTGAGGCTTGGCTCGAGACTCATGATTTAATTAGGGCATCCTTAGGAACCCTGACATTAGCTGCCTGTCCTGTCTTTAGATTTTGTTTTCTTCTGTAGAAACTACATTATCTCAGTTTTTTTTTTCTTCTATCTTCATTAAGCCTATTTCAGTCTTGAAGTGTTTTCCACCTCAAAATAGCAGGCAACTGAACTCCAGTTCAGTTGAACTTCTGGGTGTCCTTCAAGAAGCCAGATGGAACTCTCACACTATGTCCCTGTCTGTTCTGCCCCAGCTCCGGATTCCCGAGGATATTGACACACACCAATTATCCAGTTTATTAAGTAGCAAGAATAAACCAAAGTCCGGCAAAAGTTGGCAACCAGCCCAGAAAGCAAGATACGATAAGACTTTTCCAAAAATGCTCTGATGATAATTGTTTCTAGCAAGAAATTACTAACAGTGTGTGACTTAAATAGGCTAAGGGAATGGCCAATTATCCTCAGCTTTACTCTCGAGGAGACCTCCTTCTCCTCCTGAGTAGCCACTCCTGCCTTTTGGCAGCCCTGCGTGCTCGAGCATTGAGGAGAGGCTCCTCCACTTCGCTCTCTCCACTTGAAGGAGCCTCTGGAGGTCCTGAAGGCCCTGATTGAGTCTCTGCCTCTGGCACCACATCCTCTTCAGCCTCCTCGCTGTCCGATGTGAGCACCGGCTGCGCCGGCTGCTGACACGACACCACACCAGCCTCCTCGTCGTCGGGATCAGCCACGATCTGCACAGGCCGCTGGCGGGCCACAACACTGTCTAGCTGGGATGAGCAAATTAATGGACCCAACTTGTTCCAAATTATCTCAAGCCAAATTATCTTGACATCCAAAATGCTTAATTAAGGGAGGGGCTTTGACCAATTTGCACGCCTCCCCCCAGACAACTTCACAAAACATCAAAGAATTATGGATTTGGAAAGAACCACCAAGACTACCTAGAAGTTGGAAGGAGGACAAAACCTTCTAGATCAGTGATGGCGAACCATCTTCTGCAATGTGCAAGAAGACTAACTCGTCCACAAAAAAAGAGGTCTTCATCAACCTCTTCTTAAAAACCTCCAGATGGAGAACTCGCAACCTTCACGGTTAGACTCTTCCCCTGTTGCTCAGCTCTTCAAAGGCAACCCTGAAGCAGTGGTGAAATCCAAATTTTTTTACTACAGTTCTGTGGGCGTGGCATGACAGGTGTGGCGTGGCTTGGTGGGCATGCCTTGGTGGGCGTGGCAGGGGAAGGATACTGCAAAATCTCCATTCCCATCCCACTCCAGGGGAAGGATACTGCAAATTCCCCATTCCCGCCACACTCCAGGGGAAGGATACTGCAAAATCCCCATTCCCTCCCATTCTGGGGCAGCCGGAGGTGGCATTTGCCGCTTCTCCAAACTACTCAAACTTTCCGCTACCGGTTCTCTAGAACCTGTCAGAACCTAGTGGATTTCACCCCTGCCCTGAAGGAAATAAAAAGCTTGCCTGTACAAAGTGGATACGTTCCTCATATCGAAGCCAGATGCGTTGATTCTTCCCAGGAAAGCTTGTGCAAGATCGGGTGTGATATCGTACACCATATCCAGTTGCTTGGTTGCGTTGTCGTAGCTGACAAACAGCCACATCTAAGCAGCGGAGAAAAGACAAGTGAGATAGAATAGGTCTCCTTGATCAGTAGACAAAAAAAAAAAAAGATATTGAAAAAATCTAATGCTAATTAGATTTATGCTAATTTTACTGTACCGACAGGTTAGTCTTTGACTTACAACCATTCATTTCATAACCGTAGTTGCAACGGCAGTGAAAAAGTGACTTACAAACTGACTGGTCCTCACACTTACAATTGTCGCAGCATCTTCATGATCACATGCTCAAACTTCGGTTGTTCAGCAACTGGCATGTATTAAGCAATAGCCCTTAGACTTATATACCGCTTCACAGTGCTTTGCAGCCTCTCTAACTGGTTTACAGAGTCAGCCTCTTGTCCCCCAAGAATCTGGGTCCTCATTTTACCCACCTCGGAAGGATGGGAGGCTGAGTCAACCTGGAGCCGGTCAGGATCGAATTCCTGGCAGTGGGCACAGTTAGCCTGCAACATTGGATTGTAACAACTGCACCACTATGGCTTCCTTCCTTCCTTCCTTCCTTCCTTCCTTCCTTCCTTCCTTCCTTCCTTCCTCCTTCCTTCCTTCTTCCTTCCTTCCTTCCTTCCTTCCTTCCCAAGCTATAGCAGACTTATATACCGCTTCACAGTACTTTGCAGCCCTCTCTAAGCAGTTTATAGAATCAGCCTCTTGTCCCCCAACAATTTGGGTCCTCGTTTTACCTACCTCGGAAGGATGGGAGTCTGAGTCAACCTGGAACTGGTCAGGATTGAACTGTTGGCAGTGAGCAGAGTTAGCCTGCAACACTGGATTGTAACAACTGCATCACTATGGCTTCTTCCTTCCTTCCTTCCTGCCTGCCTGCCTGCCTCCCTTCCCAAGCTATAGCAGACTTATATACCGCTTCACAGTACTTTGCAGCCCTCTCTAAGCAGTTTACAGAATCAGCCTCTTGTCCCCCAACAATCTGGGTCCTCGTTTTACCGACCTTGGAAGGATGGAAGGCTGAGTCAACCTGGAGCCGGTCAGGATTGAACTGCACAGTGGGCAGAGTTAGCCTGCAACATTGGATTGTAACAACTGCACCACTATGGCTTCCCTCCTTCCTTCCTTCCTTCCTTCCTTCCTTCCTTCCTTCCTTCTTCTTCCTTCCTGCCTCCCTTCCCAAGCTATAGCAGATTTATATACGCTTCACAGTACTTTGCAGCCCTCTCTAAGCAGTTTACAGAATCAGCTCTTGTCCTCCAACAATCTGGGTCTCGTTTTACCGACCTCGGAAGGATGGCAGGCTGAGTCAAGCTGGAGCCGGTCAGGATTGAACTCCTGGCAGTTGTCAGAGTCAGTCTGCAACACTGGATTGTAACAACTGCATCACTATGGCTTCCTTCCTTCCTTCCTTCCTTCCTTCCTTCCTTCCTTCCTTCCTTCCTTCTTCCTCCCTCCCTCCCTCCCTCCCCCCCCCTCCCTCCCTCCCTCCCTCCTCCCTCTCCCCCTTCCTCCCTCCCTCCCTCCCTTCCCAAGCTATAGCAGACTTATATACCTCTTCAGAGTACTTTGCAGCCCTCTCTAAGCAGTTTACAGAGTCAGCCTCTTGTCCCCCAACAATCTGGGTCCTCGTTTTACCGACCTCGGAAGGACGGCAGGCTGAGTCAACCTGGAGCCGGTCAGGATCGAACTGCTGGCAGTCGGCAGAGTCAGCCTGCAACACTTCATTCTAACCACTGTGCCACCACAGCTCTTAATATTAAAATTTGCAACGCTTACAGCATCCTGACTCATACGACTGCCATTTGCAACTTTCCCAAACAGCTCATGACAAGCAAAGTCAATGAGCCAAGCCAGATTCGCTTCAGGTTAGACCTTCCATAACTGGTCTTCATATTCAGAGGTTCTTTTTACTTACTTCGTACGGGTTAATTTTTCTGATTTCTTCAAGGGGGAGGTGAACCATATACCTCCCGAGAATCCACAGGCCTTTAGCGCTGACCCAAGACGTGGAATTGTCTGAAACTTGGAAGCCGCAATATTATAACACCATGCTTAGTTAATTCTCTAGATACATCAGCAACGTAAAAAGCTGATTACAATATTGTCTTTGTTCTAGTGCCCTATACTGAACGTCATCAAAATGCTTAACTTCTTCAGAGCAAACTCAACTCCTGGGGACGTACAAGATACATCCATATAGTTAAGGACTTTTCAATGGGTGAAACAAAATTGATATTGTATATGGTGACAGCAGCTAGGTTACTGATTGGTCAATATTGGAAAAGAGATGTTTTGCCTACTATTGAAGAATGGACTTTGAAGGTGGCCAGTTTTGCAGAAATGGCGAAGATATCAGCATACTTAAAATACCGGACTCAAGAGACTTATGTATGGGAGTGGAAGAAAGGGATAGATTATGTGCAGAATAAATATCAAACTAGGAAGTACCAGATAGCCTTTAGCTAAATGTTGTTGTAGAAATGTATAGTATATAGTGGGTAGAATAGTTGAATGTCATGTAGAAATGTATAGTACACAGGGGGTAGAATAGAAGGGCAGTAAAGTAGGATATAATAATATGATTTGGATTTGGATTACACCTTGGGGAAGTCATGGGAGGAGGGGAGGGCTAGGGAGGGTTAGGGAGGGGAAGGGGAGGAAGGGAAAATTTGTATTTGTAAAACTTTTTCAATTAAAAAAAAAGATACATCCATATAGTTTTCTTGGCAATGGAAAGGAACTGGAAAGTATGTCGCTGGGTTCTCAGATATTATTTTGTCCTTTCCATTCTGAGATTTCCTTGTGGTCTCCCATCCTCACTAGGGCCCCGTTTTCCTTAGCTTTTGTAGTGTCTGTCGGCTGGGTGGGTGCCACTTGCTGCACTTTTGTGTGAATTTATTTATTTATTATTTATTTTACTAGCTTGATTTATATGTTGCCCTTCCCTGGAGACTCAGGGCGGCTTACAATGCATTAAGCAATAGCCTTCATACTTTTGTATATACCTGCTTAGTAGGGCTTTCGGGCCCCCCTAAGCGGTGTTCTTTTTTATACAAAGTCAGCTTACTGCCCACACAATCCGGGTCCTCATTTTACCTACCTCGGAAGGATGGAAGGCTGAGTCAACCTTGAGCCTGGTGAGATTCGAACTCGCAGTAATTGCAGGCAGCTGGCAGCTAAGTGCTACTTTAACAGCACTTAGTCCACTGCGCCACCTGGCTCCTTTGTGGAATGATCCACAAATGCACCCAGAGACCTATGCATGTGTGCAAGCACACACACACACATACAGATAAATAACACATTTCGCTTACCGCTGGCATTGTCAGAGTTTTGTAGGTTCTGCATCATCCACTCGTACACAGCCCTTTGAGTGCTTGTGGTTAATCTGTCGTACAGGTCTTTGAAGACTGTTGATCTGAAGGACCAAAATCACACAAGAATCAGACAGGGTGGCCAATTAATTTGTTTGCACACAAAAAAAAGGGATCCAGCCAAACTATCTCAGGACTAAATAAAACTAAATAAAAGTGAACTAAAAAACCCTAAAACTAAATAAAACCTGGTTAACGGAGAGGGTAACCGATATTTTCCAAGAGCAAGGGAAATAAACCCTGAATAATGATCTGTGGGAATAGCCTTGGAGACAGGAGGGGGAGGCTTAGATTGGATAAGCAGCAAGTAAAATATGTCTCTCGACCTGTTGTGGAGTCCAAAACAGAAATAAATGTAAGGTTAGAAATGGGAGCTTAATTTTACATGAATGGAAGAATAGAATAGAATAGAATAGAATAGAATAGAATAGAATAGAATAGAATAGAATAGAATAGAATAGAATAGAATAGAATAGAATAACAGAGTTGGAAGGGACCTTGGAGGTCTTCTAGTCCAACCCCCTTCCCAGGCAGGAAACCCTACACCACTTCAGACAAATGGTTGTCCAATCTCTTCTTAAAAACTTCCAGTGTTGGAGCATTCACAACTTCTGGAGGCAAGTTGTTCCACTGATGAATTGTTCTCACTGTCAGGAAATTTCTCCTTAGTTCTAAGTTGCTTCTCTCCTTGATGAGTTTCCACCCATTGCTTCTTGTCCTGCCCTTAGGTGCTTTGGAGAATAGCTTGACTCCCTCTTCTTTGGGGCAGCCCCTGAGATATTGGAAGACTGCTATCATGTCTCCCCTAGTCCTTCTTTTCATTAAACTAGACATACCCAATTCCTGCAACCGTTCTTCATATGTTTTAGCCTCCAGTCCCCTAATCCTCTTCGTGGCTCTTCTCTGCACTCTTTCTAGAGTCTCCACATCTTTTTTACATCATGGTGACCAAAACTGGATGCAGGATTCCAAGTGTGGCTTTATCAAGGCCTTATAATGCCATCTTACATTTAACAAAAACCTAAGTCACTTACTGGGAAAAAACAATCTAAGGTAGAGCAGAATATCAGGTGAGCTCAAAAGATGTTGGGCATTCAAAGGTGATGTCCCTGGGCATTCATGGACATCGAGTACTTCAGCCTTCCCTTTCATTGGGCAAATAATATTAAAAGCTGTTTTCCTTCGGCATAATAAACTGTTGGTAAAATGACTTACAGATTCCGGAAAGCCTCTTTCTGAAGATCTTGAGGGAAGCTGGCCACGTTGTGGGCTTGGAGATACGTGGCCGAAGAGGCTCGAAGGATCTGGCTTAAGATGTCCACGCATTGAGCCGAATTGAGGAGCACAAAGCACTTTTCTAATGTGATAAGAACCAAGGTACGGTTCCCTCCGGGACTTTGGAAAAGTTTTTTTCTTATTCCGTGTAGATCGATTAGGATATTTCCCAGATCCTGGAGATACGAGAGAAATATCTAAGCTGTTCGCAAGAAAAATTAGATCTCTAACAGAGGTTAGACTGTAGCTCTGCAGGAATCTTAACATTCAACAGAGGGAAAATAAATTATCGGTGGTTGGAAGGAGGAGGAGAAGGAGAAGAAGGAGAAGGAGGAGGAAGGAGGGTCCTTGATGCTCTCTGACGTTGGTGGTTTTCTTGTATGTTTCATTACCCAGCTAGATAATATCATCAGTGCTAGAAGGGAGTGAGGTTGTGGAGAGGAGGAGGAGAACGAGTACGGATTGTCCTATTTAAGAAAGGTTCAAACAAACTGAAATAATTTAGAGAAGAGTTTTTTGTTTTTGTTTTTTGTTTTTAATTTGATTTATATGCCGCCCTTCTCCGGAGACTCAGGGTGGCTTACAATGCGCTAAGCAATAGCCTTCATACTTTTGTATATTTATACAAAGTCAGCTTATTGCCCCCACATTCTGGGTCCTCATTTTACCTACCTTTGAAAGGATGGAAGGCTGAGTCAACCTTGAGCCTGGCGAGATTCCAACCTGCAGTAATTGCAGGCAGCTGGTCTTAATAACAGGGTGCTTTAGATCACTGTACTACCAAGGCTCTAGTTTGTCAAACTTTGCAACTTTACTTTACAACTTTGCAACTTTACTGTGTTTGTCAAACTTGGCAACTTTACTGTGTTTGTCAAACTTGGTAACTTTACTGTGAGATACATGGACTTCAACTCCCAGAATTCCCCAGCCAGCATGGATTGGTTCAGCATGGTTGGCTGGGGAATTCTGGGAGTTGACGTCTACATATCTTAAAATTGCCAAGGTTGAGAAACCTTAGGTTAGAGATAGGCTTGTGAGAATGCTCAGAAGATTACAGTTCCACGCCACTTGGTACCTTGTCCTTCTTAGGAGAAAAAGTTGTCGGAGGGCACAGAGTGAGACCCACAATAAAAAAAACTTTGATAGAAGAGGGGATGTAAGATACAATTTTTCGGGGTTTTTTTTTTTTTTAATCACACAAAGTAACCCAAACCGGCCTTACCAAATACTTCTGGGTCCTTCCAAAGAGGTACTTCATGGCTGTTTGAAAATCCCCAGGACTCATATCCCGAAAGATGGAAAGGAACATTCTGGGATTGTGGAAAAGATGCTCAAAGTAATTGGTGATTGATTCCTGAAAAAACAGGACAGAAAGTTTTGCAAGTTCAAATATGGGAAGGGGAGACTCAAATCTTTTTTCCCCCCAATGCCAGGGGTCTTTCTGATAATGCTTGCCAAGCAAATCCATCCTCTAGACCAGGGGTCTCCAACCTTGGCAACCATAAGACCTGTGGACTTCAACTCCCAGAATTGCTTTGCTGACTGAGGAATTCTGGGAATTGAAGTCCACAAGTCTTAAAAGTTGCCAAGGTTGGAGACCCCTCTCTAGACCAGAAAAGACCCTCCATGGACAGGATGCTATAGGTCAGTGATGGCTAGCCTTTTCTGGACCGAGTGCTCAAAGCGCACCCGAACCCCCAAAATGCAATGCATGCGTGCCCCCCCCCACGCACGTGCCCCACTCCCTGCGTATGCATGCTTGCCCTCCCCACATGCCACACGCCCCCTGCACATACGTGGCAGAGACCCGAAGACCAGCTATCTGGTCAAGCGGAGTTGAACTGGGGTGATGACTCACATGCCATTAGAGAGAGCACTGCGTGCCACCTCTGGCACGTGTGCCATAGGTTCGCCATCACGGCTATAGGTCCACTTGACGTCCTTTGACCTGCCCCAGGGTGACCCACAAGTCTCCCCTTCCCTTCACCCCAAGGCTAAACATGGCTCCCAATCACTAAACTATAATCACATCAGAGGTGGGTTTCAGCAGGTTCTGACCAGTTCTGGAGAACCGGTAGTAAAAATTCTGACTGGCCCCGCCCCCATCTATTCTCTGCCTCCTGAGTCCCAGCTGATCGGGAGGAAATGGGGATTTTGCAGCAACCTTCCCCTGGATTGGGGAGGGAATGGAGATTTTACAGTATCCTTCCCCTGGATGGGGTGGGAATGGAGATTTTACAGTATCCTTCCCCCTGGATTGGGGAGGGAATGGAGATTTTACAGTATCCTTCCCCTGGATTGGGGAGGGAATGGAGATTTTACAGTATCCTTCCCCTGGAGTGGGGTGGGAATGGAGATTTTTTAAAAAAAAATTTTTGAATTATATGCCGCCCTTCTCCAGAGACTCAGGGCAGTTTACAGTGCGTTAAGCAATAGCCTTCATACTTTTGTATATTTTATACAAAGTCAGCTTATTGCCCCCACAAATGGGGTCCTCATTTTACCTACCTTAGAAAGGATGGAAGGCTGAGTCAACCTTGAGCCTGGTGAGAATTGAACTCGCAGTAATTGCAGACAACTGGAAGCTACAGTAAATACTACCTTTAACAGTAGCATTAGTCTGCTGCACCACTCAGGCTCCTTTTTTACAGTATCCTTCCCCTGGATTGGGGAGGGAATGGAGATTTTACAGTATCCTTCCCATGCCACGCCACCAAGGCACGCCCACAGAACCGGTAGTAAAAAAAATTGAAACCTCCCACTGAACCATATCCTGAATTATGGGGTCATAATGCTTTCGCTAAATTATACACTGAACATCTGAAGCCAATAAGAGATAGGAGCAGGATAAACTCTGACATAACTTCAGTTAGCCGGTCTGTACTGATTTTATGGTTGGTTTTAAAATTTGATACGGATTTTTAAATTGATAAGTTTTAAATTACGGGCCAAATTTATTTAATTATTTTAAATCTATTTTTAACTTTATGTATAAATGTTTTTTATCTTGGCTGTTCACCGCCCTGAGTCCGAAAGGAGAAGGGCGGTATAGAAGTTTGAATAAATAAATAAATAAATAAATAAAATAACTAATCAAGAAGGATAGGATACGTAAAAAACAAAAACCCCAATTTTCCAGGGTTTTATTCCTGAAAAGTCACATTTCTAATTTTTGCTCTTACAGGACATTTAAAGAACTTGGAATGAACATATGAAGGCTATACCACCTGTAAGCTGCCATAAGTAATTGCAAAGTTCTGAGCATGGCAATGTGCCATGATTTGATTGAAGAGATCTTTGGTCCAAATATTGGAGCTAAAAAGAAGAAGAAGAAAAAAGTCAGTAATTTACCCAAAAGAATTGTATAGAAAGGCAATGCTTGTAACAATGCAGCAAAATCATTCAGGAATTAAGGTACAATTCACTCTTTTATATACTGGGAGTGTTTATATTGGATGAATCCGAGCCCTGTGAGAAACTGAACACTGTTTCAGTGGTGGATTGCTACCAGTTTGCCCCGGTTCGGGCGAAACTGTAGTAGCGGCGGCAGGAGGCTCCGCCCCTTGCCCAGATGTCATCAAATAAGATCTGCACATGCGCAGAAGCTTCTGTGCTTGCTCAGAAGTGATGCGTGCGCGAGTGAAGAACACGCGCGCGCGAGCAAACCAATAGCAAAGGTAAGTGAAACCCTCCCCTGCACTGCTTGTTACACAAACTGAGATCATTGGAATAAACTATGGTTTGGATGGAATAAACTATGGTTTGGATGCCATAGTTTATTCCATCAGCCCAATGATTTCGGTTTGTGTAACGAAGAAGGTTAATTTCCCATAAGTTTAGATTCATGCAATGTTAGGTTAAAATATCCTTGGGCTCATTTGTAGATGAGCACGTTCGGTGATTCACACCAAAAATTCAAATGCTGGCAGTGGTTGTTATTTGGGACAAAAGTTCCTTTAATGTGGATGCCAATTTTTGCATTTAGAAAGTAATTACAGGATCTTATTTCAATGAAACTGGGATCCAATCCAGCTTTATTTCTGTACCACCAGCTAAATCATTGAAAAACATAAATCAAATGCCTACCTTTGGAAATTAAGAATATTGAGAAGAGCTGAAAAAAAGGGGAATATTTAAAAAGTTAATAAAAGTAGATTAAATGAGATTCCAAAAAAAGAGAGAGAGACAGAGAAAATTAATGCCAATTACCGTTTAAATACTGCCCTGTTATGATATCTTCCTAAAGAAAAAGAGAAAGAATTGTATACAGTTGAACTAGGGAAACATAAAAATGGTTATTTAATCTATTGCTTTTATTGTTTTAATGTCCTGCGTTTTAGTGTGTTAAGTGTATTTGAATTATTATTATTATTTTCTTCTGTGCAATTTGGGGCTGTCCTAAGCCTCTCTAGGAAGCCCTTGTTTTGAAGGGCAGTGTACACGTTAAAAATAGACATTGCAGAAATGATCAAACGATAGATAGATAGATAGATAGATAGATAGATAGATAGATAGATAGATAAATAGATAAATAGACAGACAGACAGGAGAGAGAGAGAGAGAGAGAGAGAGAGAGAGAGAGATAAACAGAGAGAGACAGAGACAGAGATACGGTACTTTCTACCGTAGGATAGACAGACAGACAGACAGACCGGGGAAAGAGAGAGAGAGAGAGAGAGAGAGAGGGAGAGAGAGAGAGGACATAAACAGAGAGAGACAGAGACAGAGATACGGTACTTTCTACCGTAGATAGATAGACAGACAGACAGACAGACCGGGGAAAGAGAGAGAGAGAGAGAGGGAGAGAGGGAGAGAGAGAAAGAGTGTCAGCGTTCCAGGCTTCCAAAGCTGACAGAGTGATACCGTAGATAGATGATAAGATAGATAGATAGACAGACAGACAGACAGACAGACAGACAGACAGACAGAAGAGAGAGAGAGAGTGTAGATAGATATCGTAGACAGACAGACAGACAGACAGAAAAGAGAGAGAGCGTAGATAGATAGATAGATAGATAGATAGATAGATAGATAGATAGATAGATAGATAGATAGATAGATAGATGGATGGATGGATGGATGGATGGATGGATGGATGGATGGATGGATAGATAGATAGATAGATACTCACCACGGTTCTTTGTAGCTGTGGAGGTAGATCTGGAGAGGAGAGGGGACAAAGCTATTTTTTTAAAAATGTAAGAAATTGCTTCCAAAAAAGTAGATAATAAGGTATCTAAAAGAACTGAAAAGATAGTCATTCATACTGCTGTATATCTTCAAATAGCAGTTAAAAGTTACTGGAGATGAAGAGATGGAAATGGAAATGGAGATGGAGAGGAGGAGGAAGAGGAGGAGGAGGAGGAGGTGGAGTGGGAGACGACATCTCAGGGGAACTAAGCTAGAGAAAAACAGTATAGTTAGTACAACATCCACACATGAGGTCAAAATTAACCTGCAGTAACTTTGGACTTTCTCCTTTTCTTCTCCTTTCCTATGACCCAAATACTCTACGCCAAAGGCCATCATTGTTCTATGTAATCTACATGCAAGTTCAGTTCTTTTCTTCCAAAATTTTGAGATCTATTTCTGTGGAATAGAAGCTGTGTTTGTTTGTTTGTTTGTTTGATCTCACCTTGGCTATCCTTTGAAGGATTCCCGGATTCCACGGTGGAATTCACTAAGGCCCACAGGAGAAATACTCTCCAGTCCAGGGGAAACATTTCTTGAGTGTTTTCCAACAGCTGGGAAGCCAGGTTTGAAAAAAAGAAAAAGAAAAATGGGATGTCACTGAATTGAGAGCCAGGGGTTATCATTAATTAATCAATGGACCTCAAAGGAGGCCCGAGATAATTTCCCTCTGCTAAATGTCTTCTTGATGGACCTCAAGATGTCCTCTTTTGACCACGGTGGTCTCCAAACGGACTTATTCCACCGCGGAGGGTGGAATATAAAACCAGTAGAGGAAGTCCTTGACTTATGGCCAGAGGTGGATTTCAGCCGGTTCTGACCGGTTCTGGAGAACAGGTAGCGGATATTTTGAATAGTTCGGAGAACTGGTAAATACCACCTCTGACTTGCCCCACCCACCCCATCTATTCTCTTCCTCCCGAGTCCCAGCTGATCGGGAGGAAATGGGGATTTTGCAGTATCCTTCTCCTGGAGTGGAGTGGGAATGGAGATTTTACAGTATCCTTCCCCTGCCACGCCCACCAAGTCACGCCCACCAAGTCACGCCCACCAAGCCACACCCACAGAACTGGTAGTAAAAATTTTTGAAACCCACCAGTGCTTATGACCACAATTGAGCCCATAATCTCTGTCACTAACTGAGACAGCTGTTAAGTGAATTTCGCCCCATTTTATAACCTTTCTTGCCACAGCTATTAAGGGAATCATTGCATCTCACCAGGCTCAAGGTTGACTCAGCCTTCCGTCCTTCCGAGGTGGGTAAAATGAGGACCCAGATTGTTGGGGGCAAGAGGCTGACTCCATAAACTGCTTAGAAAGGGCTATGAAAGCCCTGTGAAGTGGTATATAAGTCTTAAGTGCTATTGCTGTTTGTTTCAGTTAGCAACACGGTTGTTAAGTGAATCTGGCTTCACTTGCTTGTCAGCAGGTCGCAAAAGGGGATCACATGACCGCAGGACACGGCAATATGAGCCGAATTTTGGTCACGTGTCCATGAAGCCAGAACTGGTCATAAGTTACTTTTTTCAGTGCCGTTGTAACTTCAGTCACTAAATGAACCGTTAAAAATCAAGGGCTACCTGCAGGAAACTTCGTGGAGTTAAAAATCAAAAGAGAAAACTGAGATGAAGCAACTGAAAAAAAGAAACGACGACAATCAGGAAACCCAGTTAAAGCCTGCAAGTCTTGTGTTGCTCATCTCTATGCCCTCAGTTAAGGTTGGAACCCCTTCCCCACTCCCCACTCCCCCTCCCTGCCATCAAAAGACCCTTGAGATACAGATTAACAGAGTTGGGAGGGACCTTGTAGGTCATCTAGTCCAATCCCCCAATCCAAGCAGGAGACCCTACACCATTTCTGTCAAATGGCAGTCCAGTCTCTTCTCGAAAGCCTCCAGGGATGAAGCTCCCGCAACTTCTGAAGGCAACTTCTGTTCCATCGGTTGATTGTTCTCACTGTCAGAAAATTTCTCCTTATTTCCATGTTGAATCTCTCCTTGGTCAGTTTCCATCCATTATTCCTTGTCTGGCCTTCAGGTGCTTTGGAAAATAGCTTGGCCCCCTTCCTCCTCTCTGGGGCAGCCCTTCAAATATTGGAAGACTGATATCATGTCTCCCCGGTCCTTCTTTTCGCTAGACTAGCCATGCCCAGTTCCTGCAACCGTTCATTGTAGGTTCTAGTCTCCAGACCTTAGATAGATTCAGATTAACAGAGTTGGAAGGGACCTGGTAGGTCATCTAGTCCACCCCACCCCACCCAAGCGGAAGACCCTACACCATTTCTGACAGATGGCAGTCCAGTCTCTTCTTGAAAGCCTCCAGGGATGAAGCTCCCACAACTTCCGAAGGCAACTTCTGTTCCATGGGTTGATTGTTCTCACCGTCAGAAAATTCCTCCTCATTTCTAGGTTGAATCTCTCCTTGTTCAGATTCCATCCATTATTCCTTGTCTGGCCTTTGGGTGCTTTGGAGAATAGCTTGACTCCCTCCTCTCTGTGGCAGCCCCCCAAATATTGGAAGACTGCTATCCTGTCTCCCCTGGTCCTTCTCTTCACTAGACTAGCCATGCCCAGTTCCTGCAACCGTTCTTCGTATGTTTTAGCCTCCAGTCCCCTCATCATCCTTGTTGCTCTCCTCTGCACTCTTTCTAGAGTCTCCACATCTTTTTTTATAGTGTGGCGACCAAAACTGGATTCAGGATTCTAAGTGTGGTCTTACTAAGGCGTTATAAAGCAAATTTGGAAACAAGGAGAAGAAAAAAGTCATACAGGATTACTATAGACAACTGTATGAACAGGAAAAGATAGAGGAGGAAAATGTGATACGATATCTTCAAAATGCAAATTTACCTCGGATTCCTAAAGATATTGAGGAGATGCTAGAGGGAAATATAACGATGTTGGAACTAACTGAAGCAATTAAAAAAAAACAAAAGAATGGGAAGGCACCACGGCCAGATGGATTGCCAGCGGAATATTATAGGACATTTCAGGATTCTTTTGAGTCTCCCACTTTTAGAACTTAGGAATGAAGTGATGACGAAGAAGGAAATACCCAAGTCATGGTCAGAGGCATATATTACATTGATTCCCAAGGAGGACACCGACCCACAACAAATCAAAAACTATAGACCTATATCCCTGCTAAATTCAGATTATAAAACGTTTGCTTCAATACTGGCAGAAAGACTCAAAAGATATTTAAATGATTTTATACATTCAGATCAGGATCACAGGAACCTTTTGTGCGACTGGTGATAAAGATCGGATCCTGGGAACCAGCCTGGTTTTAGATCTCCTCCTGCCCCTGTTAAAAGCTCCCAGGTTGCTTTTTTCAAACCGCTCCGTGGGGAATTCTCCAGCACGTCTCTGCTGTGTCTCGGTGTCCAGTTTCCCTAACAATGAGCCGAGTTGTGTTTGTGGCAGATTTTCCTTGATGCATTTTTGGGAAGGTTTGAAATTACCTGGCGGCGCGGCTTAACAAACCCTACCTTTCACAGACACCTGTGCGCAGGGGGCCCCAATTTTCTTAGAGGCAAAGTTTTCGATTTCAAACCACTGTATTTCCCAAAAAAGTAGACCTTAGAACCGTTCGTTTAACAACCAAACTCCAAAAAATCCCCTCAGAAAAGTGACTTATTACCAGGTTTCACACGGACGACCGTTGCAGCATTCCCACGGACATGTGATCCGAATTGCGATGCTTGGCGCAATCCCGGGGTCACGTGATCCCCGTTTGTGACCTTTTCGAG
Organism: Pantherophis guttatus; assembly: GCF_029531705.1. The sequence continues at coordinate 1,553,976 of NW_026844042.1, forward strand.
TCGGTTTCCAACAAGTAAAATGAACGGGGAGATCAGATTCGTTTAACGACCGCACGATTCGCTTAACAGCTGTAGCGATTTGCTTAACAACTGTGGCCAAAAAGGTCATCAAATGAGGCGCGACTCACTTAACAAGGGAAATTTTGGCCTTGGTTGTGGTTACAAACAGAGGACTAGCTGTGTTCCTTGTGCAATGGTGTTTCACCTTTAATTGCAAATTATTGTTTTCCTGTCCTTTGGAAGATCAGGAGGGAAGGATTTTTATATTTGTTATTTCTTGGAATTGTTTACAAATTGCTTTCTGCCCAGCCTCAGGTGCAAAGCCTACTCTTTAAAAAAAAAAAACAACAGGTACAAGAAAAGCTACAAAGATTTTAAAAAATGGCAACAAGGAAAGTAAAATTAAAAAGATTCCTTTCAGAATGCATGGCCACATTTTCCCTTAGGGAAATCAGACCAGAGAGAGAGGCAAGTTCAAATTATTAGAAAATAATTAAAAATAAGAGTTATTTGAAATAGGAATTCGAATTAGGTCCTTCCTGTGGCACTGCCTATTCAAAAGTCTTCCTCTCTGCTCAAATATGCTTTTTTTGCATCAGGAAGTTTGCAGAAGGCAGAATATAAGCTGTTCAACTACCATGCCATGTTGGCTGGGGAATCCTGGGAGTCCTTATATCTTATAAGCATCCTAACTGGGGAATTCTGGGAATTGAAGTCCTTACATCTTATAAGCATCCTAACTGGGGAATTCTGGGAATTGAAGTCCTTACATCTTATAAACATCCTGACTGGGGAATTCTGGGAGTTGAAGTCCACGCATCTTGAAGCGGCTGAGATAACCATTGATGCAAAGGATTTTCAAGTCTCTCAAACACAGGTATCACTTTAGGGATTGATTTCATGAAGGTTGATGTGCTTTTCACGTGAGAGCCGATGCCAACTCTTCTTGACATCCTAAGGCCTTTGCCGACGAGCTGCATTTCCAGGAGCCGCTGCTACAACCTTGCAAACAACCTTCCAAGTTGCTAGTCCTCAACCTTTTTTTTCTCCAGGTAATATCCCCCCTGTGATTGACCTGGTGTTAGTCATTTAGAGCTGAAGAATCTAAGAAAACTCTGGATTTTGTGTTTTCTCACTTTTCGTCTTGAGGGGATGTTTCTGACAGGCAACCAAGGGAGTTGCATTTTTTAAGCTGGTTTGGTGGTCCCTTGCTTAACCGCAAGGGTAGTAAACAGACCTCAAATCTCAGCTGGAGTTACAAAATTTGCTAACTTCCAAACCATTGTTAACAGGACACAGTGTATGAATTCACATGAATCTAGGAAACCACAAACATGACTGTAGTGTATGAATCTAGCTACGTGATCCTTTAATCTCTTAAAAAATCCCACGTGAAAAAAAAACCAGCTTGATTGCTTACATTTTTTCTGTGGATGCCTTTGGAAAACATTATTTTCCTAACCCTGCTCCTTAAATTTCTCCTTCTCTTCATTAGTTGGGAAAGGAGGGAGAAAATGAATTGCGAACATCTATGCTGTTCATCGGAAGAAACTTCATTCTTTGTACGTCTGGAAAACTCTCTTATTTAACATCCAGTAGAAAAATAAACTTTTTAAACTATAAAGGGAAATCAGAGGATTTTGCTGCTCTGTTTTTGAACAGTTCACCATTCAATCATCTGGGGCAGGGGGAACCCCCCACCTTTATCCTTTGTCTCGGTAACCCCCCTCAAAAGCATCAAGCTATTATCAGACAGAATGAAATCCCAAGGATGAAACTTGCCAACATCAAAGGAAGATTTCTCTACATGGAAACATCCCTCAAATCATTCGCCCCACAGCCCTGATGTAGAACAGGAGAGGTTTCCACTCCTTCCATCAAAAAAAACGAGATGCTGAATCTCAACAGTTTGACTCACCTGAAGCCGAGCTCTTCTCAGATCAAAAAGAGTTTGCGGGAAGAATTGGTTGGTTGGAGGGGAAAGCACAGCTATCGAGCTGGAAAGGGAATGACAGAAAGAGGGTGATGGGGAGGGGCTGAGAAAGAAAGGCTGGGGGGGGGAGAAGGAAGAGGAGGAGGAGGGAAAAGGAGGGGGGAAGTAGAAAGGAAGAGGAGGAGGAGAGGAGAAAGGAGGACAAAAAGAGAGAAAGGAGGAGGAGAAAGAGCAGAAGAAAGGAGGAGGCAAAGAGAGGAGAAGAGAAAGGAGAAAAAGAGCAGAAGAGAGGAGGAGGAGGAAGAGGAAGAGGAGGAGGAGGAGGAGGGGAAAGGAGGGGGAAGTAGAAAGGAAGAGGAGAAGAGAGGACAAAAAGAGAGAAAGAAGGAGGAGGAGGAGAAAGAGCAGAAGAAAGGAGGAGGAGGCAAAGAAGAGAGGAGAAGAGAAAGGACAAAAAGAGCAGGAGAGGAGGAGGAGGAGGAGGAGGAAGAGAAGAAAGGAGAAGGAGAAGAGCGGAGAAAGGAGAAGAAAGCAGAAGAATGGAGGAGGTGAAGAAGAGAGGAGAAAGAGAGAAAGAGCAGAAAGGAGAAGAGAGGAAGAGGGGAGAGGAGAAAGAGTAGAAGAAAGGAGGAAGAGGAGAAGAGGAGGACAAAGGAGGACAAAAAGTAGAAGAAAGGAGGAGGAGGAAGGAGGAGAAGAGGAGGAGGGAGGAGACAAAGGAGAAGAGAGGAGAAAGGAGAAGAAAGAGCAGAAGAAAGAAGGAAAGGAGAAGCTTTGATAACCAGTTTGGAGGCATATAACAGCATTAAAATTATGTGCTCAATCCATAGCATCGATTCACAACATTATTGATTTTGTTTGGGATATTCACGGCTTTTTCTTGGAAGAAAAAAGAAGCAAAGGAAGAACGCCTTCAAAGCCAACGAGGCAGAATTTGCTTTGCTGGTCTGATGCTGGCTTGCTTTTGGCTTGTCCAGCAGAGGGTGACTTAAGCTAGTTTATATTTCAAAGTAAGAGTTAGCAACTCAGCAGCTGATTAAGTCTCTCTAGGGCAAGATAGAAAGATTGTAGATCTTGAGCTCTTGCGCCCCCTCTAGGTGGAAGATGGAGAATCGGGATTTCAAGTTTTGCTTCTTTTTTGCATCTTGGAAAGGTGGCATTATCTAAACGCACAGGTGGCCTTCTGTGCAAACTCAAGGATTAGCTCGATTGGTTAGTGGAGTGAATCCACACGCACAACGTGCTACGCACCAGTACTCTCGTGCGCATGTGCAAACACACATGCATGTGTACTGGAGGCCCAAAGACAGGTGTGAAATGCTCCCGGTTCAGACCGGATCGCCCGATCTGGTAGCGATGGTGGCGGGTGGTTCGGAGAACCGGTAGCAAAAAAATCCCTGCGCCCCCCCACCATGCCCAGGTGAGCCACACGATCATCAGAGGCTTTTTTCCCCTTATTTTTAAAAGCATTTTTTCTACAACCTCTTCCGACGAAAAAATGCTTTTAAAAGTAAAAAAAAAAGCCTCTGATGATCGCACGGCTCAGCTGGGATCGTCAGAGGCTTTTCAAAGCATTTTTTTCTGCAACCTCTTGGCCGAAGAAGTGGTAAAAAAAAGTGCTTTGAAAAGCCTCCCTGACGATCCCAGCTGAGTTGCCTGATCGGCAGAGAGGCTTTTCAAAGCATTAGAAAAAATGCTTTGAAAAGTTAAAAAAAAAAAAGTTGGCCACACCCACCGTCACATTACTCCCCCCCCACCAAGCCACACCCACAGAACCGGTAGTAACAAATTTTACATTTCATCCCTGCCCGAATACCAGCTGGAGCGCACACGCAGGTGCAGCTGGTGAGTTGGGCGACAGCTTGCGTGCCTGGAAAAATGGCTCTGTGTGCCACTTCCAGCACATGTGTCATAGGTTCCCCATCATGGCTTTAGAGAATCACTACCAGTCTTTCTGCAATCTTAACAGCTTTCCGGAATATAATTCAGGTACCCATTTTATTCGAATTTCATTGCTGGAGGGAATGCAAAGTTGGGGGCAGAAGTTTAGGGTACTCGTTTCAATGGCCTGGAAACTGCCCCAAGAGATCCTGGTCCTGGGCACCCCACAGCATTGGAACCCCGATATATTTAGGACAGCTTTTCAACGGCTGGACGTTTGACCCATACAAGCAGTCCTCGACTTACGACAATTGGGATCATCAGAATTCCCATCGCTAAGCAAGGCAGTTTTGAAGCGAGCAGCGCCTGAATTTTAGACCTTCTTGCCACGATTGTAGTTAAGTCAATCACTGCGGTTGTTTGAATCGTGCGGTCGTTAAATGACCTTGGCTCCCCCTCCCCAATGACTTTGCTTGTCAGAAGCCAGCTGGGAAAATTGCAAACGGTGATTATGTGATGACCCAAAAATACATTATGTTGTACTCATCACACCTCCAGGAACCAATGAACGATGGGTACCGAGGTACCGCTGAATAGAGAGGGAAAGAACGACCAAAAATACAGCTACCAAAGTTAACAGAAAAGAAAACTAGATTTACTTGTAGAAGCTAGAATTAGAAGTTGGAGGAGACTTCTAAGTCACTTTAGTCCAACTCTCTGCTCTGTGCTAGAAACTCTAGAACCTCTCTAGCAGGTGCCACCAGAGCTTCAAGTGATGGAGGAGATCTACTGTTGTTCTAGACACATCATCTCAGACACAACAGCTTTCACAGTTAGCTTGAACTTTTTGACATATTTGGGCTTCCTTGACCTCCTTTCTGCTCTTCAAGCCTAGATGTCCTTCCAAGCTTGAGGACACCATGGGCATCAACCAATGAGACTTCTATCTCCTTCTTTCAACTCGACTGGTTGCACCTTCCAAAGCAGCTTTGGTGAAGTCGTAGAGGTTTAAGGCATCACTTCTGTTTTTCATGGACACAAACACAATTTCTCAAGAACGTTTTGGTGGCACCATAACAAACTGAATATTTATCGGGGCATAACGTCTGTTGGACAGTTGAAGGAGATGGGTCCAAGAGAGAACAGCTTGGTGCCTTCTAAATGTTTTGGACAAAACCCACAGGTCTTTATCACCACCTAAGCTGGCCAAGGCTGATAGAAGAGCAAAACATGTAAACGTTGAGCTAGTTTTTTGTTGTTGTTAGTTGCAAAGTTGTTTCCGATCCATCATGACCCCATGGACAACGTTCCTCCGGGCCTTCCTGTCCTCTACCATCCTCTGGAGTCCATTTAAGCTCACGCCGACTGCTTCAGTGACTCCATCCAGCCACCTCGTTCTCTGCCGTCCCCTTCTTCTTTTGCCCTCCATGTTTCCCAGCATTAGGCTCTTCTCCAGGGAGTCCTTCCTTCTCATTAGGTGGCCAAAGTATTTGAGTTTCATCTTCAGGATCTGGCCTTCTAAAGAGCCGTCAGGGTTGATCTCCTCTAGGACTGACCAGTTGGATCGCCTTGCAGTCCAAGGGACTCGCAGGAGTCTCCTCCAGCACCAGAGTTCAAAGGCCTCCATTCTTTGGCGCTCAGCCTTCCTTATGATGTAAAATACATACTGAATGCCAAAAACATGCTGAATTTTGATGACACCCTTTCTCGGGATACTGCGAGGTTCATTAATACAAGAACTGGTCGTAAGTCACTTATTTCAGTGCCCTTGTAACTTTGCATATGGGTAGTCCTCGACTTACGACCGCAATTGAGCCCAACATTTCCGTTAAGTCAAACATGTTAAGTGACGTTTTTGCCTCATTTTTCGACCTTTCTTGCCACGGTTGTTAAGCGAATCATTGCAGTTGATAAGTTAAGTCACCTGGTTGCTAAGTGGAACCTGGCTTGCCCCGTTGGGACTTGGCTGCTCAGGAGGTCGCAAAAGAGGGATCAGGTGACCCTGGGACACAGCAACCGTCTGTGTTGCCAACTGTCAGTTGCCAAGTGCCTGGATTTTGATCAGGCGATCATGGGGATGCTGCAAAGGAGGTCGTAACTGTGAAGAACGGTCTGAAGTCAGTGTCGTTGTAACTTTGGTCATTAAACGAAGTGTTGTAAATCAAGGACTATCTGTATTTGGTAAACAAATAGTTGTAAGTCAAGGACTGCCTGTAATTGGGTAAACCCGAACAATTCATTTCAAGGCCCTTTGCATGTCCATCTGTCTGTCCGTCCCTCCTTCTCATCTCCAAGTGAAACTGAGACCCCCTTCAGCTAAATAGCACTTCGACTTATATACCACTTTACAATGCTTTAAAGCCCTCTCTAAGCTGTTTACAGAGTCAGCCTCTCACCCCCAACAATCTGGGTCCTCATTTTACTGACCTCAGAAGGATGGAAGGCTGAGTCAACCTGGACCTGGTCAGGATCGAACTGCTGGCAGTGGGCAGAGTCAGCCTGAAATTCTAACCACTGCGCCACCACAGCTAGCTAGCTTCCTTCTTTCCCTTGGTATATAAGCAGACTTATATACCACTTCACAGTGCTGAGTCGACCTTGAGCCAGTCAGGATCAAACTACCGGCAGTGGGCAGAGTCAGACTGAAATTCTGCATTCTAACCACTACGCCACCACAGCTAGCTACCTAGCTTCCTTCCTTCCTTCCTTTCACAAGCAATAGCAGACTTATATACCGCTTCACAGTGCTGAGTCAAATTTGAGCAGGTCAGGATCAAACTACCGGCAGTGGGCAGAGTCATCCTGAAATTCTGCATTCTAACCGCTACGCCACCACAGCTTGCTTGCTTGCTTCCTTCCCTTCCCAAGCAATAGCAGACTTATATACCGCTTCACAGTGCTGAGTCGACCTGGAGCCAGGCAGGATCGAACTAACAGCAGCTGGCAATCAGCAGGAATAAGCTGCAGTAGCGCCGCCACCACGGCTCTGAAAACGAAGCTTTTCTACAAGCACCATCTCAAAAAAAGTTTTATTAGCGTGATTAAAAACATGTGCTGAAGACCAACAGATCAAATCATTTTCAGGGACACAGAAGAAAGGAAAGAAGAGTCTCTAGCCTGACGTTTGGCCAACCCAGATTTCAAGTTGAGCGCACAGACGATTCTACTGTCGGTACTCGCTTGAGGAAAACCGGCTGGCGGTATTTCTTGGCAACTACTTTGGATCAGTCGTCCTAAGCGGCTAGGTATAAAAATATTTCCATTTCATTAGACATGTCTCGGGGGGGTTTTAAGAAACCTTAATGGAGAGAACTCTGATCTTTTTTAAAAAAGATGTCCATATTAAAAAAAAAAACAAAAAAAGGAAGGGAAGAGGGTGTTTCCGAAGAAATTAGTATTTTTCTTTTTTCAGTCAAGAAGTCCACTGAAATTAGACAAACCACAAAAATCCCTCTTCCGGGAAGGAATCATTAAAATTCAGAAAAACCAAAACCACCAAAATCAACAACAAAAAGAACAAACAAAAACCCCCGAGCCCATCCAAAGAATCAAAACAGTTTCATTTTGTTGGTGGCTTCCGGTTGGGACTCCCGAGGATTCAGATGGGTCTGAGAACGAAGACGGCGTCGTCCAAGACGTAATAATCGTTGTACATGTCGCCTTCGCACAAGTACGGTAGTCTGGTGAACGCCTCGATGGCGAAGCCGGCTTTCTTGAGGACGTCCGGCAGGCTGTTCACTTGCTCCTCCCACGTCTGTCCTTTGATGTCCAAAATTTCGGATGGTTTATCCCACTTGCCACCTACTGAGAGAACAGAGGCTTTCGTTAGCTGCCGTTCACGGGGACGGACGGGGAACGGACGCCGTAAGCGGAATGAAAACAGGAATGGGCGTTGGGCGTAGGGCAGGGGTGGGCTGCTGGGGGTTCGGGAGAACCTCTAGCTAAGATTCTGTGCAGTTCGGAGAACCCCCAAATCCCACTCCTGGGTGGCACCACCTACCCGCCCCTCCCAGGATTCCCCACGCGGCCCGTTTTGGATGCAGGTAAGTGCAGGGCGTGCGGGGAGGCTTGGGGAGGGCAAAAAATGGGCCTACTGGAAGTTTGGGAAGGCTGGAAACAGGCCAGTTTTCAGCCTCCAGACGGCCTCCGGAGCCTGGGGAGGCCATTTTTGCCCTCCCGGAGGCTCGAGGAAAACCTCCGGAGCCTGGGAAGGGCAAAAATGCCTCCCGTCGCCACCATGCTGCAGGAGGCTGACTAGACCACACCCAGACCCATCCAGCAACCAGGCAGGGAACCCCTTGCTAAATTTTTTGAAGCTCACCCCTGGGGCAGGGGTGTCAAACTCAAGGTCCGGGGGCTGGATTCGGCCCATGGGGTTCTTAGATCTGGCCTGGGGCTGTCCTGGAAACAGCAAAGGAGCAGCCCATGGTGCCTCTGCCAACGAAAACGGATCTCGGGAGAGCTGTGCGTGGCCCTCTCGAGCTCAGTTTTCGCTGGCAGAGGGTTGCAGGAGGCTGTCGCAGCCAAAAAGGAGCTCGGGAGCCCGTTTTCGCTGACAGAGCGCTCGGGCCACCACAGATGCCCCCAACACAACTGACATCGAGATGGCCATGCCCACCCCGGCCCCTCAAGGTCAAACACAACCCTGATGCGGCCCTCAATGAAACTGAGTTTGACACCCCCGGTATAGGGAGATTCTCAGCCATCCAGATCATGGTTGTCTCAAAAGTGCTTTTTTCAAGAGGCAACTGGATTTTGTAGGTTTTCTTTGAAGACGTTTCGCTTCTCATCCAAGAAGCTTCTTCAGTTCTGACTGGATGGTGGGGAATGGAAGGATTTATACTCCTTGCAGACAGCTGGTCATTTGCATCCTTTTAGAGAGTTGTTGAGGCCACTTGGAGGTTTATCTGCAGAAGTTCTAAGAAGGCTCTACACCCATCTGTGTCCTCAGTTGACCCTGAGGACACAGATAAACCTCCAAGTGGCCTCAAGGACTCTCTAAAAAGGATGCAAATGGCCAGCTGTCTGCAAGGAGTATAAATTCTTTCATTCCCCACCATCCAGTCAGAGCTGAAGAAGCTTCTTGGATGAGAAGCAAAACGTCTTCAAAGAAAAACTAGAAAGCACCTTTGGGACAAAATGGGCATTGTACGATAATGGGATTGCAAGAAAAGACACCAGGGGGGCGTCAATCAAGTATGATTGTCGGGTGCAAACAACCATAAACATTTTTTGGGTTCGAAGCACAGATACTGTAAATTATTGTCGCAACCTGTACACAAGAATCTAGTCAGCTAATGGTTAGCACTAAATGGAACTAGCTAAAAGTTGACAGAATTAAAGAGGCAGCTCTCTTGTGGCAACGCCATGATCCCAAACTAATGACACCTTTAACTCTGCCTTCCAGTTCTGCCTGCTCTCCTTCTACAATGATATAACACCCCACTTTCTTTATCTGAACAAGCATTTGATTACAGTAAGTCCTCGACTTATGACCACAACAGCAGGCGGCCTGCGGAGCCGGCAGCAGAGTCGGACAGTGAGGAGGCTGGGGAGGAACATGGGCCAGTCCTGGAGTCTAGGGAAGGCTCGGACGAGGGCTGTGCGTCGGACGCACAGATGGGGCCAGGGCCATCTGGGAGTTATGTGCGGATTCCGGAGCCTCCAGAGTTGGACATCAGCGAGGCAGAGGAACAGGGGGAGCCTGTTCCCAATGCGCGCATGCACAGAGCTGCCAGAAGGCAAGAACAGTTAAAACAAAAGGGGCGACTTGGGAGTAAGGCTTGGAGATGATTGGCCCCTCCCATAAGACATAAAGGAGGAGCAAAGGGACATGAGTCTTTGCAGGAAGCAACTTTGTTTGTTCTGGTCGGTTTAAATTCTGAAGCTCCGTTTTGACTTGCGCTCCGTGTGGCCTTGCAAAGCTAATTGCCAATTAGGTCTTTGGCAGCGTGTCAAGGGAGATAAAAGTGGGTGCTTATCAGCCTCATCCCGAAGGACCGTGGCAGACTTCTGTCGGACTCTTTACCAACTCTTTGTGACTCATGACGGGCTGTGAATGAACAATAATTCACAGCCGTTGAAATAAAAATAGGGTTTTGGGGACTAATCGTGTGCTTTTTACTGTCTCAGGAAGTCTAGGTCAGAACAACTGTGCCCAAAATTTCTATTCCAAAGCAAGGCAGTTGTTCAATGCGTTTGCCTCATTCTACAACCATTTTTGTCACAGTTAAGCGAATCGCTGCTAAGCGAATCACGGTTGTGAATCATGCGGACGTTAAGTGAATCTGACTTCGCCTATTGAGCCTGCTTATCGGAAGCGAGCTAGGAAGGTTATAAAGGGTGATCCCTGGGACAGTACAATCATCATAAATACATGCCAAATTTTGGTCAGATGCTCCTGCAATGGTCATAAGTGTGAAAACTGGTTATAAGCAGTGGTGAAATCCGGCCGGATCTATCCGGCTCGCACGAACCAGTAGGGTCGGCAGCGGGAGGCTCCGCCCACCCGCCGGGACATCATTACGTCCCGTTTTTGACCCTCTGCACATGCGCAGAAGAGGCGCACGTGAGCACACATTTCCGAACCGGTAGTGAAGGTAAGTGCATTTCACCGCTGGTCAGAAGTCGCTTTTTGCAGGTGCTGTTGTAACTCTAAATGGTCGCTAAACAAATGGTTGTAAGCCGAGAACTATCTGTATCTGGGAGACCTTACCATTTTCCACGTACGGATGAAAAGGCAGAACTAGTGCCAGGATGACTCGGCCTCTCGTCGGTTCCAGCACGCTCCTGATATCTTTTAACACCGTCAGTGGCTGGTCACAGCGATCCAACAGATTCAAGCAACTGATGACATCATACTGGAATCCCGTGTTCTGCCATTCGTTAATGCCAAGCACTCTGCCGAGGGAGGGAAAAAAACACAGAGTTAAATACCTGGTAAAGGTTAATTCTTCACTTCTCACTCAACCCGAGTGTTCTGACCTTAAACAGCACAAACGTAGTCCCAGCAAATCTCTTTAATTCATACGGCTGTGAATTGCTTTCATTTACAATCCGCAAGGCTTGATAAACAGTCTTTCAGAGGAAGGTTATCAACACCCACCTTATCTCCCGTGGAAGAGCTAATTGCCAGACGCAGGGCAAGGCCAAACTTGGCACAGAGTCACAAACAGAATTTCTAAATCTTGAATCGGCCGGATGAACTAATTGCTTCCTGCAAAAAGCTCCCGTCCCGTTCACTCCTCTTTTATGTCTTATAGGAGGGGCCAATCATCTCCAAGCCTTACTCCTAAGTCGACCCTGTTTCCTTAATTGTTCCTGTCTTCTGGCAGCTCTGCGCATGCGCACACTGGGAACAGGCTCACACTGTTCTTCTGCCTCGCTGATGTCAGACTCCGAAGGCAGCAAAGAACTACCAGATGGCCTTGGCCCCCTCTCTGCCTCCGACTCAGAGCCATCGTCCGAGCCTTCCCCAGACTCCAGGACGGCCCATGTTCCTCCCCAACCTCCTCGCTGTCTGAATCTGCTACCAGCTCTGCTGGCCGCTGGTGGACCACAACACTGAGAATGATGCAAGAAAAACCTAAAGCGCTCTCTCTCTCTTGGCCTTACTGGTGGGAGCACCTGAAGTTCAACAGCCTCGGAGAAGGCCACAATCCTCCCCATTTGAATGATTCTCCTTAGCTTTTGGCCAAATGGAAGCTTACATTTAATAAGGAAGGAGAGAAGCAGGAAAAGGTGTTCAGCTGGTGTGAGAAGAGACAGCCCAGCCCAGATGTGGAGACCAGGGCAAAGAGGCTCAGACGTAGAGGCCAGGGTAGAGAGGCACGGATGTGGAGGCCACGATGGACAGACAGTGCTTCTCAACCTCAAAACTTTAAGATACGTGGACTTCAGCTTCAAGACACCCTCCTGCGCGAGCTGCACTGGCTCCCAGTGGTCTTCTGGGTGCGATTCAAGGTGTTGGTCACCACCTTTAAAGCGCTCCATGGCACAGGACCCGGGTACCTTCGAGACCGTCTTCTGCCAACAATAGCCTCCCACCGGCCAGTCCGCTCCCACAGAGGGGGTCTCCTCAGGGTGCCATCGGCCAAGTCATGTCGGCTGGCGACACCCAGGGGAGGGCCTTCTCTGTGGGAGCCCCAGCCCTGTGGAATGAACTGCCCCCGGAAATACGTAAGATTTCTGACCTCCGAGTATTCCGCTGCACACTCAAGACCCTGTTGTTCCGCCAGGCTGGGTTAGCAACATAATTTTAAATTGGATGTTTTAAATTTTTGGGGTTTTAAATTAAGCCAAATTTATTTACTATTTTTAAATTATTTTAAATTGATGTTTATTCTGTTTTTAAATAGGCTGTACACCGCCTTGAGTCCTTCGGGAGAAGGGCGGTATAGAAATAAAATTATTATTATTATTATTATTATTATTATTTTATTATTATTATTATATTATTATTATTATTATTATTATTATTATTATTATTATTATGAATTACCCAGCCAGCAAGTCTGGAATTAAAGTCTAAGGAATTGGGGTATTTTTGTTCTCTAACTGCAAAATTCTGCTTTTTTCTGTTTACTGGTTTAGGGTTAGATAGTGCAAGGAATGAGATAATTATCTTTTTGGACACCCGCATTTTCTTACATCAGCCGTAGAAAAACATAAGAGCATCAATAAGGTAGAATGAAGAATTGCTAAACATCTGTTTTCGGAGTGACACGGTGTTGACTTAGGATCCTACCTGTATTTCTTCTTTTGAAGCTGCCAAATCATGGTCTCAGACAACTCGGTCACGTACGTTTCCTCAAAGTGGGGACTCATGACTTTGGTGACTTCACCATCTCCAGCTCCTAAATCGAGAAGCCGACGCGACTTCCAGTCTGGGTTGATTTTAAGCAGTCTCTGAAATTGTTCAGGTGAAAACACAAACATGGAACCTCTTTCCAGCAAGCTGAAAGGTTAAAGATGGGGAGAGGTGAGTTTATTTTGGAAGGGGGCAAACGGGAGGCCATGTTTTCTTCAACGTTGGGGACATGAAGGGGACCTATTGTTACGGAGAAACTAAAAGAAGAGAAGGAAAAGCCTTCTCAGGAATTAAGACACTGATTGATTCATCTCTAAAAAGCTATACGGATGGTCCTTGACTTATGACTGTAATTGAGCCCACAGGCACTTCAATAATTATATCCAGGGCCAGTAACCTTTTCAGGCATGGCTGGACACAACACACTAAGGCCAGACTATAAATAAATATACCTCCCCATAAAAATTGGCCATTTCCTTTTAGAAATTAACTTTTTGTTAATTAGAGAGGGCACAGAAGTCATCCAAACATATACAAGTCATCCTCAATTTGCCACCATTCTCTCGTGACCATCCAAAGCTACGACACTGGGAAAAAAAAGTGACTTATGACTAGTTTTCACACTTACGACCGCTGGAGCATCCGCAGGGCCGAGTGATCACAATTTTGACTTCTCATTTATTTAGGATGGTTGTAGTGTCCTGCAGTGTCCATCCCCTTTTTGCAACCTCCTGACAAGCAAAGTCAAGGGGAAAGGCTTAACCTTCCCCCTTAACAACTGCTGTAACTTAACAACTGCTGTGATTCTTTTAACAACGGCAGCGAGAAAGGTCGTAAAATGAGGCAAAACTCACTTAATAACTGCCTTGCTTAGCAGTGGAAATGTTAGGCTCCGTTGTGGTCATGAAGTCAATGGAAGGCTGTTTTTGCTGGAGGATGCCATTCCTAGCTAGTCTACTAGTAACTGAACATGTGCAAAAAATGTCCGTCCCACCTCTTTAATTAAACCCAAGAGGCCAATGACTCACACTTACCCATTAATAGACGTCCTGGACATGAACAGGCTAAAAACAGATGATACAAAGGAGTGATAAAGTTGAATGAACAACCAGCCAGATTTCTCAATGCTATTGTTTAAGAAGATCCGTGTCCCTTGGTCAAGGTAACTCTGGATGAAGATAGGCTGAAGTGCTTCACACAACTGCTCCGTATTGCACAGATACCACTAGAGAGAGAGGAAGAATTACCGGTAAGACTGATTATTTGAGATCTGCCAAACCAAGAAGGAGCATTCGATGGAACAAGAATTGCAACGCAATGCAATATGTTTTGTCCTGCAGAAAATCCCAGCCTTTATCATCTATAGGTGTTTCTCAATCTTAGCCATTTTAAAAAGGGTGGACTTCATCTCCCAGAATCCCCCAGCCAGCACCCAGTTTGTGTATCCAAAATCTCAACTTCAATTCTCAACATCTCGAAGATCAACGTTGAGAATTCTAATTGGTTCCTGCCAGTCAGCAGGGGCAATGGACCGGTAGCCCCACGACGAGATAGGCAACAAATACATTTAACAAATAAATAATAAAAATAAACAAACAAACTAATCAGTTCCCGTGTCTAAGATGCCAAGATGAGCTACTAGTCAGAGTAGCTAATATTAGGCTATAGGAACAAAGACTTAAGCCAAGGAAAGGATGCCTCTTTTGAACCTTGGTTGATAATTTAAGAGGCAAAAAAATCGCTATTATCCTTCAGGAATCTATTTCAACATGTTTGTAACTCATGTTACAAACCAGAATAAATCAACCAGAATAACAGAACTGGAAGGGATCTTGTAGGCCATCTAGTCCAACCCCCTGCCCAAACAGGAAACCCTACACCACTTCTGACAGATGGCTGTCCAGTTTCTTCTTGAAAGCTTCCAGTGATGAAGCTCCCACGACTTCTGAAAGCTAGCCGTTCCTTCAGTTTATTGTTCTCACTGTCAGAAAATTTCTCTTTATTTCTAGGTTGAATCTCTCCTTGATCAGTTTCCATCCGTTATTCTGTGTCTGGCCTTCAGGTGCTTTGGAAAACAGGCTGACACCCCACCCCCTCTTCTCTGTGACAGCTCCTCAAATATTGGAACACTGCTATCGTGCCTCCCCTTGTCCTGCTTCCAGATTAGATCAGTGGTTCTCAATCTGTGGTCCATGGACTGCTTGGGAGCCATGACATTGTCACAGGAGGGCCACAAAGACTTGGGAAAAAAATGTTATGATTTAAAATTTGGAGTTAAGCCTCGGGGGTTTGTGGCCACAAAAAAGGGTATTTAAATGGCATCGGACATGGGTATTTGCGAGACCACCTTCTGCCGCTGATTGCTTCCCACCGACCAGTACGCTCCCACAGAGAGGGACTCCTCAGGGTGCCGTCAGCCAGGCAATGTCGGCTGGCAGCTCCTGCCCTCTGGAACAATTTGCCCCCGGAGATACGGATGCCAGATCTCCAGGCCTTTCGCCGTGCCCTAAAAACTTTTCTTTTCCATCAAGCAGGGCTGGTGTGAACCCCCCCGCCCTTTTTAGCTTTTTAAGTGTAAATTGGGTTTTAATTGGATTATTTTAAATTGTGGGCCAAAGCTATATAATTCTTTTAATTGATTTTAAATTTTGTATTGGTATGTTTTTATCCTTGGCTGTGCCCCGCCCTGAGTCCAATAGGAGAAGGGCGGTATATAAATTGAATAAATAATAATAAATAAAATAATAATAAAGGAGGTCAGTGCTAAAGAAATGGTTGAGAATCCCTCGTTAGATTATTTGTTAATGTTCTCAGCAAGCTGATATTCCTGCTCCAAAAAAACCAGTCGGGACAGAGGACAGGATGCGTTTTAAAATTTGATTTATTGTTTTGAATTTGAAATTACGATTACAATCCATTCACGCATTTCGTTATTTTTTTTGGCTTTGGCCAAATGTAGAGTCAATATCTGGCCTCCCCAATGATCACTCCTGATGGGATGGTTCCCCCCACCCACCCTCCCTTCTGGCCTAGACGGGGCTACCCGGAATCAGGCTGTTTTAAGCAATCTTAGAAACATCAGCGAGGCCATTTTACAGCTCTTCCTCTTCTTGTCAGGAAATGTATTAATCTCTTGACTGTAGGGCTTCCTGCTGTTCTAATTATCTTCTATAAAAGCTTGTAAGTCTTCGGTGCTTTTCTTGAGAGGGTGGGAGGGAGGGATTACAAGACGGGCTTTGCGTTACAGAAAGGATCCCGGCCATACAAAATTTAGCAGCGAAAAGGCCGAATTACCGTCATAAATTGAAAAAGGCACAATGCAGGGCAAACGTCCAAAGTTTCAATCCCATTGTTTTTCTAGGACAGTGGGGCTTTTAAAAAAAAAAAATTCCCCAAGTTTATAATGGAAGAAATTATAGCTTTCGAATATAATTTGATGGAAGGGGACAAGACGGTATGAGATGTTAATGTTATGATCGGGAGCCTCACATATCAGCCTGACTTGGCGTGTGGGATGTCATTATCTTACAAGAGGTGAGAAAGTGAATTTAGAAATAACAGGAAAGGTAGGACTAGAATCAAGATCATGTGAAGTGTTAATACCACTTTATAATGCCTTGGTAAGGCCACACTTGGAATTCTGCATCCAGTTTTGGTCGCCACAATGTAAAAAAGACGTGGAGACTCTAGAAATAGTGCAGAGAAGAGCAACAAAGATGATTAGGGGACTGGAGGCTAAAACATACGAAGAACGGTTGCAGGAACTGGGTATGTCTAGTTTAATGAAAAGAAGGATTAGGGGAGACATGATAGCAGGGTTTCAATATCTCAGGGGCTGCCCCAAAGAAGAGGGAGTCAAGCTATTCTCCAAAGCACCTGAGGGCAGGACAAGAAGCAATGGGTGGAAACTAATCAAAGAGAGAAGCAACTTAGAACTAAGGAGAAACTTCCTGATAGTGAGAACAATTCATCAGTGGAACAACTTGCCTCCAGAAGTTGTGAATGCTCCAACACTGGAGGTTTTTAAGAAGAGGTTGGACAACCATTTGTCTGAAGTGATGTAGGGTTTCCTGCCTAAGCAGGGGGTTGGACTAGAAGACCTCCAAGGTCCCTTCCAACTCTATTATTCTATTCTAAATACGACTACTAGACACACAAAGAATTGATATACAGTTAGTCCTCAACTTACGACAACGGAGCCCAACGTTTCCGTTCCTGAGCAGAACCGTTGTTAAGTGAATTTTGCCATCTTTCATGACATTTCTTGCCACAGTTGTTACGTGAATTATTGCGTTTGTTAAGTTAGTAACATGGTTGTTAAGTGAATCAGTCTTTCCCGTTGGCTTTGCTTTGTCGGAAGGACGCAAAACACGTGACTCCAGGACACTACTGCCGTCGTAAAGATGAATCAGTTGCCAAGTATCTGAATTTTGATCACGTGACCAGGGGCACGCTGCAACGGTCGTTAAGTGTGAATCCTAAGACTCTTTTTTCAGCGCCATTGTAACTTCGAACTGTCACTAAATGGATTGTTGTAAGTTGGGGACTACCTGTACAGCAGTTGAAGCTTAATACTATACTAATACCAGCTATGCTGGCTGGAGAATTTTGGAAGTTGAAGTCCACAAGTCTTAAAGCTGCCAAGTTTGAAGACCTCTGACTTTGACGGAAGACCACGAAGATATCCCAAGGCGGTAGACTAAAGATTTAGAAGTAAAAAGAAAAATTCCAGAAGAAAAGGGGGAAAAAAAGGAACCGTAAATGACTATATGCTGTTGCCAATAAACCATGCATGGATCCAGTTAAATCTTTCGTTCTCCAGACGGGGGGACTCATTGTTTGGTTATTTGGCGTCAGAACAGTTAAACTTCGCAATTCATTTTTGGGACTTATCTGCATATTGCAGTAATATATATATATATTATATTAAATCCAAATAGGTCATCAAAAAGTCTTTAGCCAAATGTAAGAAGGAGCCTTTAACTCCTTTGATGAATTAGCACAGGACTTCAAACATTGGCAGCGAAAAGGCAAGTGGGAATATTGATCGAGAATGCAGCCCGACATTCATGAAAAGGATTTTCCTGATGAACTAACAAGGAAAACTTGTGTAGCTTGTTATCAATTTAACCTTTTAGGGTACAGGTAGTCCTTGAGTTACGACCAGAATTGAGCTCCACATTTATCTTGCTAAGTGAAACATTTGCTGAATGCGTTTGTCCCATTTTTACAATTTTTCTTGCCACAGATATTAAGCGAATGATTGCAGTTGTTAAAAGTTAGTAACCTGGTTGTTAAGCGAATCTGGTTTCCCCACTGACTTGGCCTGTCAGAAGGTCGCAAAAAAGGGGATTGTCTAACTCCGGAACACTGCGACCGTCATAACTATGAGCCAGTTGCCAAGCATCTGAATTTTGATCCCATGACCCAGTGGATGCTGCAATGGTCTGTGAAAAATGGCTGTTAAGTCACTTTTTTGCAGTGCCGTTATAACTTTGAACGTCACTAAATGAACTGTTGTTGTAAATTGAGGATTACCTGTACTTATTACAGCTGTTAGCATATTGACCCAGTAAATTCTAATTAAGAATCGCATGCCAAATAGAATCATAACCCACAAGCCTGAAGGATAACAGGCCTAATTCAGTGAAGAGTAAAAAGTGAATGTGGATTCCATTTTAAAAATCCATTTTAAAAATCCACAATAGGACAGCTGCCCTTTCTCGGCTCCCCCTTGCCTTTTGACCCATCCCAGCCCCTAAAATTGAGAGATTTCAGATAATATTTATATCTAACTCTACCTGACACAAGTGGAATACCCATAAATCATGTTTCTTTCAAAGTTCCAGCTTTCTAGCAGATGTTGGCCCACGCTCAAGACCTGAAAACATTTACACTTACTCAATTACTACTAAGTGTCAGGCATACAAATAAAAAACAGTATCAAGATCAGAGCTGTCCAGATGTTTGCAGATACAGCTCCCATAATAATACCTGAATTGTAGAATACTTATAAGGAAAAAAAAAAAAACACCACACCAAGGAAGTAGAACAAGATGGACGAGACCAGGGACATCGAATCGGAAAAGAGCACCTAACTTTAAGACTTGTGGACTTCAACTCCCAGAATCCCCCAGCCAGCCATGGGAGTTGGGATAAGTCTTTACAGTCGGCAAGATTGGACACCCTGATCTAACTAAAAGGGAAGAATTAAGGAAGAAAAACAACGAAGAGGGTGAAAAGAAGGAAGTGTGAGAAAGAAACAAGAAAACAATGGAAATATGAGTGAATAGCTGGTATTAATGATATATACAGAAAGTAAGGCAGTCAAATGCTACATCATGGATTCAGAATGCTGAGAGTTGTAGTCCGGAGAATGCTAAATTGGACAAAACAGCTTTCAGAGGACATTTTCATAAGTCAAGATCTTGCAAACTAACATTTGGGGAAATGCAAATTAATTTCCTTCTAATTTACACCACCCCACTATCCATCCACAGCAAGGGGCAACACTAGTGCTCTGCACAAACAGGAAAGAGGAGGCCGTGTCAGGACGTGATCAAATCACAGGGGGATTTGCATGGCAAGAAAATATATATATATATATATATATATATATATATATATATTTCCAGTTCCTGAATTATCGGAGAATTGAGAAGCGAGGCTGTTTTTCTTTTTTTTTTTTTAAAGTCTTAGGGGTCTTCACCAGGACTTGTCTTTCCTGCTCCAGACCCACAAAACTGGGATGAAGGGGAGGGCTGAGAAAACGTCTTACGTTGCCCTAATTGCTTCTCACCCTCCGGTCACGGAGCCTATAAAGACGTGTCATTCGATCTATTCTTTCCCAGTTCGGATTATGTGCTGCTATTGTTGCCCTCTGCACATTTATTTCTTAGGCTCTGCTCTTAGCATTTGGGAGGGGAGAAAGGAGAGGGCAGGTGGTGGGGAAACCCTGGGATCACCTGCCCTCTTCTCATCCCGTCCTTGATCCTGGCAACTTTTTCTTGCCTTGCCTGTGCAGATTTCTCCCTCATCCAGGTCAGGGTTGTGCCAAAAGTGGTCCCCGCCCCCCAAAAAAGGCAACTGGACTTTCTTGGATTGTTTTTTTCCCCCCTTGAAGCAGCTTCTTGGATGAGAAGTGAAGCATTTTCAAAGAAAACAAAAAAAAAAGTCCAGTTGCCTTTTGGAAAAGCACTTTTGGGACACCTTCCTGCCTTGCACGCCAAAGAAGGAAAACAGCTGGATCACCACTCTACAAGAAGAAATACCCCAATGCAGGCTTTCTTCCCTCTCCCTCCCTTTCTCCTTCCTTCCTTCCCCCTCCCTTCTTCCTTCCCCCTTTTTTTCTTTCTTTCTTTCTTATTTATTAGTTTGATTTATATGCATCCCTTCTCCAGAGACTCAGGGCGGCTTACAATGCTTTTAAGCAATAGCCTTCATACTTTTTGTATGAAAGCCCTGCTTAGTAGGGCTTTCGGCTCCCCGTAAGCGGTGTTCTTTTTTATACAAAGCCAGCTTATTGCCCCCACAAACCGGGTCCTCATTTTACCTACCTCGGAAGGATGGAAGGCTGAGTCAACCTTGAGCCTGGCGAGAATTGAACTCACAGTAATTGCAGGCAGCTGGCAGCTAAGTGCTACTTTAACAGTAGTTTAGTCCACTGCACCACCAGGCTCCTTTCTTTCTTTCCTTCCTTCCTTTCCCTTTCCTCCCTCCCTCACTCCCACCATCCCTTTTTCCTTCCTTCCTTCCTCCCCATCCCTTCCTCCTTCCTTCTCTCTCTCCCTTTTTCTTTCCTTCTTTCCCTCCCTCCCACTTTCTCCTTCCCTCTTTTCCTTCCTCCCTCCCTCCCCTTCCTCATTTTCAGACCTCTGACTTTGGGTCTTCGCTCTTAGACCAAGGATTGGGGGGGGGAGAATCTCCCCTTCCTGAAGAGGACACTGCTGAAGGGGAGGGGGCATTAGGGCCAGACCAGGCTTGACACCCCAGGCTGGGGGGTGGGGTGGGTGGGGGTATCCCCAACCCTCAATGGGCAGCGTCAGGAACTCCTTGGGGAGGGGGGGGCTTCGAGTTGCAAGGGGCATCCTAAGGGCTCCCCCCACCCCCTCCTAACAACCTGTCCCAGATACTTCAGATATTCGGTACAAAATAAGGCTGGGGGGTCTTGAAACCTCCTCCTCCCCCTTGGAGGAAAGGGGGGGTGTCTGAAGACCACAAAAGGGAGGGAGGGAGAAAAGGGGCGTCTGTCTTGGTAAGCCCCCCCCCCTTCCCCAGGCTCTCTCCTCAGGCTGACCCCCTCCTCGCTTTCCCTCGTGGGGGGGGGAAGAGGGGGGGGGCTGCGGGGGGGAGGGGCCCCTACCTGCTGGTTCTCCTTGTCGCCCGGCGCTGCGTGGCCGGGGCCGCTCATCATGTTCGCGTAGAGAGAGCGGGATAAAGGGCTCCGGAGGTAGCGAGCGGGGCCAGACCACATCCTCCTCCTCAGCAGCCACAGCGAGACGGCGCAGCAGCCCAGCCAGGCCAGGCAGAGTCTCATGGGGGAAAGGGGCCGCGGAGGAGAACCGAAGAAAGGGGCGAGCGATCACCCCCGCCCGCAACCACCGCCTCCTTGCTCCATGGCGGCGGCGGCGGAGGAGGAGGAGGTGGCGGCCAGAGCCAGCGCCGAGATCCCCATTTAGCGCCCTCGCCGGCGCGCAGCCGAGGCCGGAACCCGAGGCCCGCGGAAGGGGGGCCCGGCCGGACAGGATGGCCAAGGGACACGCACGCGCCCGACTACCGCCCGCCCGCTTGCTCTTTCTCGCGCACGCGCAGACACACGCGCGCTCGCGCTCTCTCTCTCTCTCTCTCTCTCTCTCTTCCCCCTTCCCCGGCGAGCCGCCTTCCTTCCGCGAAGCCCTCGGCGCGCGCGTGCGCATTCGGCGCACTCGCCCCCGGGGTGGGTGCCCGCGCGCGCCCCCTCCCCTCTGGCCCAGCTCCTCCAATCCCGGAACGGCCCGAGCAGCGCCGCCCCGCCGCACAATGCCCTTCGCGGGGGCGCGCCGCTCGAGGAAAGGGGGGGCGTGCCCGACGGCGCGCGCGCGCGCACGCCCCGACGCGTTCCTTTCCTTTCTTCCCCCCCCCCCCCCATTTTCACCACCCCCCTCTCGGACGGTATGCAGAGTGGTGGTCGTAAAACGAACTCCCCCCCCTCACTCCCGGAGAAGTCCCGTCGTTAAAACGATGCTTTCCAAAGCCTGATCTCCTAAGGTAGACTTCACCTATACGGGGAGGTTCCCTTTCTTTCACACATCAACATTTTTTAAAGATAATTCTTATATGTCTTTCCAGCATCCCTTTCCTTTTATTTATTTATTTATTTATTTATATTGATTTAACAGCCCGTCCTTGTCAACGCCGGGGAAGAAACCACCAAAAAATACCTCACGAAGAGTTCATCAGCTAGACTGCGCCTACACAAGGAGGTTCTACCTGCAGAACCAGAAATTTTAAATGAGATGAACGACTTGATCTTTCACCGCCGAAACAGCCGCTTGTGCGTCTGATGGAAGAGACATCTCCGTATTAAATGGAAATAATGGGAAGGAGTATTTATTTTTCGCCCCGGGAAAGAAAATCACTCAAAAGGAAGTCTCACTGCGCCTGCATGGATGAGAACAGCTGTCATGGCTCATAAGGAAGCTAAACTGTTGTACCTATTTGGGAGACTTTTCCCTAACTGTTCATTTTCACACTCCATGTTTAAAAATAAAACCACTTTTACGGAACAATAACTTTAAGCACCTGGAAATTACTTGCAGCCCACAGCAAAAATAAAAAAAAGGCCTCTTATTTTAAATGGGAAAACTTAATGGACGATAGTGAGTTTCCACGTCACTCCACAAAAAAACCCTATGAAATATTGAACTTTTCCGTATTCTCCATTGTAAACGTATTCAAAAGTTAAAGATTGTATAACTGGGAAGTCATCTTATTTTTTTTTAAAAAAATTTATCTACTGCTGGATTGGCATAATTCCCAACTTTAAAAGAGCTTTAAATTATGCCAAATGGATTATGTATTATGAAGGCACAAACTCCAGGGCAATATATACTATTGATTAGGATCTGTCTTATTCTGCCAACATAGTTTTAGGATGATTAGTGTTGCAGTAAATAAATAAAAAGCCATTGGCATCAGCAACTATTCTGGCAGATAACTGGGGGGGGTGTGGGGAAGCATTATAATGTTATTACAGATGACAAATTGTACCTTAGCTTTGTTCGATCAGTTGAGCTGTACTGAAAAATACCATCATTTATAACAAGAATGTTTGGAGGAAGTGTTTTAAATAAATGTGGGTGTTTTTCCAATTCTTAAGCAGTATTCCTGATTGTAAGCCTGTTCTGTTACCAGTTCATCCAGTTTACCAAGCAAGCAGGAAAAATGATAGATTGGTGTTTATACAATTTATACTCCACCAAAAATATTACCTATAAAAGCCAGTTGCATTACGTTCCCTATAATATGCCCAACAAGCAGAAAGTAATTTGTAAGGATTTAAAAATGCAATCCATTAATTCATAATGAAAGGCACTAAGGGTTTATTAGATTATTTATTAGATAGTGTATTAAAAGGACTGGGAAAACCACTGGACTGGAACAGATGAATTTGATAGACCAGACCTACCTCAACATAAGAAAAAAGCTAAAGCCCAACTTAGTTCTAAGAAGTTCCTTCCTCCAATGCTGTAATAAGAATGAAAAGAAAAAAAAAGTTGGCTTGCATATATGCATTATAAGAATAAATGACACATTAATCCATTGGACAAAAGATAGTACAATTTATTTTGGTTGTAATTCAGACTTCACCTTATTAAGCAAAATTTGTTTTCCATTCATTACAAATACTATTGAAAAAAGTAAAAACGGAAGACTTTTATAGAAAGAAAATCCCAAATCGCATTTTAAAATAAGGCAGAAAAAAAAATCATCAGCTAAAACAAAATACAGAAATCGGATGATATTACAAGTAAACACAAGATTATCGGTGTGGCACTTAAGGCCTATTTTCCTAAGAGATATTTTTCCTAAACTGTCAAGCTCAATATTAAGCTTGACAGCTTGAGAAAAAGTTCAAGAAAACAGCTTTTCTTTCTGCTATCAAACCTTTCCATCAAGTTCCTACTGAAATTTCTGCCCTTCGCTTCGATTTTTCCACCATGTGCATTTTTCCACAGTTCCCCCTTGGCCACCACTGACAAACTACACTCTGGTGTGCCAAATCACCACTGCCCTGTGGAACATGAATACACCAGTGTTGATGGTCTCTATAAAGTAACAGCTTCTATGATATTGTCAGGCTTAGTTTTCCTAGTTATGCAGCCCTCCATATTTCCTTGTGTGCTTCAACCTTCAAACAACCATTCATGGTGGAATGGTGTTTAGATACCCCATCCTAATCGCCCCATTTTTTGGTCTTAATAGGTAGAAGGCATTTTATTCATCCCTTGCGTGTTAAGGCGAGACAGAAACTTAAAAGAGTATGCACCCAGTTTACCTGCAAGGTTGAATTTGTCTCCATTTATCTGGTATATCAATGGAACTTCGAAAAAGATTCCCACTTCATAATAAAGAATGATAAGATTTAAAATTACAGAGAATCACAAAGTGGCACAGGCTGCATTTGATTGGCTCGTTCAGAGAGTTAGGAAAACCCAGTGTTCTTGCTCTTCAGCAATGCTCGCATTGATCCAGTTCATAGTATCGGCGTCAGGTGAGTATTCTGGATGGAAAAAGGGGTCCAGGTCAGGATCTGTATGGCCGCAATGCAAAGTGGCACCAGGCAGATCATGTAGAACATGGCATCATGGAGACCTAAGTACAGACTAGGAGAAAACATTTTACAACTTTCCACCGGGATTATAGAACCGAGTGTCGCTACGGCCTGACCTCTGCTGATTTATTTTCCACCCTTCAGGATGATCCTGCTGTCTTTTGTTCGCATTTGGAACCCAGCTTTCTGAGCGAAATCTTGTTTATGGCTCAGAAAAATCACCCCAAATTGCATTATTGATTTTATACATTGATTACCAAGGTTATGTTCATCTTTTGCCAGCAAAACCAAAAAGTTGTCTGTCACCTTCAAGACTGATTGATCGCCCTCTCTCCTTCCCTCTCCTCCCTTTTCCTCTCCTCTTCTCCCTTCTCCTCTCTCCTTTTCTCCACTTCCCTCTCCTTTCCTTTCTCCTACTCTTCTCCTCTCATCCACTTTCCTCTCTCCTTTCCCCACTCTACTTCCCTCTTCTTCTGTCTCCTTCCTTCTCCTCTTCCTTCTCCTCAGGGAAGTAGAGAGGGGAGAGGAGAAGGAGAGAGGGAAGGAGAGGGAAGTGGAAGGGAGAAGGGAAGGAAGGGAAGGAAAAGGAAAGACGGAATGAGATGGACTGTCGTTGTAAAACTGAAAATATGTTGTATTACAAAGGAAAATGTATAATAAAAACATTTTTTTTAAAAAAACAATATAATGCTCTGGTTAAAACAGCAAAAAAAAAAAAGACTGATTGATCACTTCAAGCAGAATTAAGATCCATCATCAAAGAGCCTGTAGTACAGTGGACTAAAGCACTGTTATTAACATCTGCTGCCTGCAATTACTGCGAGTTCAATTCTCACCAGGCTCAAGGTTGACTCAGCCTTCCATCCTTTCAAAGTAGGTGAAATGAGGACCCAGATTGTGGGGGCAATAAACTGACTTTGTATAAATATACAAAAGTATGAAGGCTACTGCTTAACGCATTGTAAGCCACCCTGAGTCTCTGGAGAAGGGCGGCATATAAATTAAAGCAAAAAACAAAACAAAACAAAACAAAACAAAACACAGAGTCTAATAGCAATAGCTTTTTAGACTTATATACCGCTTCACAGTGCTTTACAGCCCTCTCTAAGTGGTTTACAGAGCCAGCCTCTTGCCCTCAACAATCTGGGTCCTAATGTAAATCAAGAGTCAAACTATGTGTGTAAAAAAAACCTATACAGGCAGTCCTTGACTTACAATTATTCACTTAAAGACTATTTGCAGTTACAGCGGTGCTGGGGAAAAAAAGTCCTTGCTCTTATGACCGTCAAAGCATCCCCATGGTCACGTGTTGAAAATTCAGGCAACTGGCATGTAGACTCCCAGGATCACATGATCACCAGTTACGATTTTCCCAAACAGCTTCCAGCAAGCAAAGTTAACGGGGGAAGCCAGGTTTACTTACTGATTGTCTGAGTCGCTTAACAACTATGGCAAAAAAAGGTTACAAAATTGGGTACGACTCACTTAACAACCGTTGCTCGCTTAGCAACGGAAATTCCGCTTCCCAGCTTTGGTCGTAAGTCAAGGACCTCCTGCAAAACTTTAAAAAGCCTTTTAGGCAGATACCCGGGGGCTGACTTTCATAACAACCGGCCACTTACCTGGAATCAGGATCGACGGCTTTACTATTCAGATCCGCGTAGCCAAATTGATTTAGTACAGAAACCACAAGCATAGGAGCTAAAGACTGAGCTGGCTTTGTGAAGAGAGCGTTGGTTCCAAAGACCATTGACGAGAGCGGAGATCTGAAAGGTAAAAGAGACCAGGTTTTACCTGACATAATAATGGAAACAACACTGATGTCTTGACTCTGAAGGCAGCTGATAACTGGCATAAGGCCCTGATCCCCTCTCTGCCTCTGATGCAGAGCCCATAGCAGAGCCTTCCCCAGACTCCAGGACTGGCCCATGTTCCTCCCCAACCTCCTCTCTCTCTGAATCTGCTGCCAGCTCTGCTGGCCCTTGGCGGGCTACAACAGCACATACTCACTTTCGTTTATGTTTCTTTAAATCTGCATCAACGATATCGGCCAGTGGTAGATTTAACAGACTGAAGGAGGCCTGAACCATCACCCTGAAGGAATAAAATAATCTGGTGAATCTGGCCCACACAATTTTTATTTATTTATTTATTTATTTATTTATTTATTTATTTATTTATTTAATTAATTAATTAATTAATTAATTAATTTATATACTGCCCTATTCCTGAGGGACTCAGGGCGGTGAACAGCGAACGATAAAAATACATGTAATACAAACGTTAAAAAAACCAATTAAAATATACTAAACACTCTGGTCCTAGATAATTCAAGACATCCCAGTTTAAAATAAAATCAAAAAGCAATATAAAGGGAAAGTTAGGCCAGGCCGGCCTGCTGAAACAGGAATGAATTCAATTCAATTCAAATCTTTATTGTCAGTGCACAACATATGCGCAATGAGATTGGTTGAGCTCCCTCAGTGCACACCCCCCCCCAACACAATACAACTCACAGTGAAGACAGAAAATCCCTAACCCAATAAATCATATTAACAGAATGCCCAGTCCTATTGCACCAGTGTCAAGTCAAATTTGTTCATTACCATAAAGTATATCTTCTTGGTCTCCCCCATTTTGGCAGCCTAACAACTGCCAGCAATATTTTTCAGCTCCTAGAACGGATGGTAAATATTTACTTACATGTTGACAGTGAGATAAATAGCCAGGAAATAGTAATATTCTCGACCCAGAGCGAGCATAAGAATTGCAGCCATTCCTTCCAGGTAGAAAGAAAGTAAGATGATCTTGTAGTAACCAAATTTCACTAACAAAGTGTGGCTGAGGAGCACAAGACACTGAAACAGAACAGGGATAAAAAGAGAGAGAGAGAGATAGAGAGATAGAGAGGGAGGGAGGGAGGGAGGGAGGGGGGGGGGGGGGGGGAGAGAAAAAAAGAAGAGAGAGAGAGAGAGAACGACATTAAAACCAAAGTTGAATTGCATGCACAGTGGTCGTTTTTTTTTAAAGGTAAAAAAAATTGGGAAAGAAACCCTATTTTGAAAGCAAACAGGCCAGAGATGCTGTATCTGAAGGGATAACTCTCAAATCCTATTTCTTGTCATGATGGCGTTATTGAAACGGAAAACAAAATTTCCACAAAAATGCTTTTGGGAAACTATTCATTATATACCGGTTAGGTAGAATATTTTACAGGTGTATGGGTACTATACATGCGTACGAACCAGCTGCATTTGGTGCTGGGAACAAGTGAGCAAAACCCCCTTCATTAATTAGATCATATACAGTGGTACCTTGATACTCATCTTTAATTAGTTCCAGGAGGTGTGATGAGTACCAAAAACGATGAATTCTAAACACACGTTTACCATAAGGAATAATGTAGTGAGTCACAAGGCAGCCAACAGCGACGAGTTCTAGCCCGTGAGTCGAGTACCAAACGAACAATGAGTACCGGGACAAAATTTTCGCATCAAAAGTACCAAATTCAGTGTGTTTCAAAGCAGTTGAGTACCAAGGTACAGGGGTAGGCTGCTGGGAGTTCGCAGGGGTTCGGGAGAACCTCTAGCTAAGATTCTGTGCAGTTCGGAGAACCCCCAAATCCCACTCCTGGCTGGCCCCACCCACCCCTCCCCTCCTAGGAGTCCCCATGCAGCCCCTTTTGAATGCAAGTCTGTGCAGGGTGTGCTCGGAGAGGGCGGAAAACGGGCCTACCAGAAGTTCAGGAAGGCCAGAAGCCTGGGGAGGCCGTTTTCGTCCTCCTAGAGGCTTGAAGAAAGCCTCCGGAGCCCGGGCAGGGCAATCACACATCCCCGCCATGGTGCAGGAGGCCAATTAGGCCACGCCCACCCAGCAACTGGGCAGAGAACCCCTTGCTAAAATTTTTGAAGCCCACCCCTGGCAAGGTACCCCTGTATGTAAAAGTCAGGCAATTTTAAATGAAAACAGCAGTGCCCAATCTTTGATCCTGGATCATGTTTTTCTCCAAGATCCTCCCTAACTTTTCCCAGTAAGAAATATGACTTAAAATATTGGTTGATTGAGGTTGACTCAGCCTTCCATCCTTTCTAAGGTAGGTAAATTGAGGACCCAGATTGTGGAGGCAATAAGCTGACTTTGTATAAATATACAAAAGGATGAAGGCTATTACTTAGCACATTGTAAGCCGCCCTGAGTCTCTGGCGAAGGGTGGCATATAAATCAAATTTAAAAAAAAAATGTTAGGACTCAACATCCAATTTTTTTTAAAAAAAATTGACAAAAAGAGCACGGGGTTTCCTGCCTACCTGTGGACAAATGAAACCTGCCCCATACATAAAACTTCTGACGGAGGAAGAAAGGACTCCGTTCGGGATGAGATTATCTGCAAAGATCATCATGAAATTGTTGCAGAAGGCTAAGTGGAAGACTTGAAAAAAGTTCATGACGACAAAAAGCAGGAAGTTTTTCTGAGTCAGGATCTGGCGGGTCAACGAGAACACCGAAGACCAAGAGAGGGAGGGGGGCTTGGCGCTTTCTGGATCAGACCCGTCCATCAACGGTTCCCTTTGCTCGTACTGAGTGGTGCTGTAGAAGCCGGTGTAGGACATGCAAGCCGTTGCGGTGACCGCTACCAGCACCGTGAAGGCCTGGAAGTAGGCGAAGCGCTCCATGTTGGCCGAGATCAAACCGCAGAACAGGATGCTGGTTGAGCCGACCAAGCTGGCCACCTGGTTGTACTTAATCAGCTGCAGGCGACTCTCGTGCCGGGTGGAGATTTCGGCGAAAAGGGCGCACTGGGCCAGCAAGACGAAGGTGAGCAGGCCGTCAAAGGCGCACAAGGCCACAATCAGATGCAGCCCGCAGAGCCAGTCGTCTTCCTCGTATTGTTTCCAAGGAAACCACGGGAGGAGGAAAGCCAGGGCGTACAAGGGGGCGCCGTACAAAATCGAAAACTGACGGCGGGAGCAGCAGGGCACCTGGGAGTTGTCCTGAAGGTACCCGAAAAGAGGGTCGTTGATGGCATTCCAGATCATGAAAAGAACCTAGGAGCAAACGGGACAGGTCAGGTTTTCCCCAAGCAAGCAAGACTGGAAACTCACGAAATCCAAGGATACAGGCAATCCTCGATTTACAATCAGTGGCTTAGTTCAAACTTAATTTATCTGCTTTGTCATTTTGCATCTGAAAATTTTAATATATATTTTTTAATGTTTTAGTGCTATAAGCTTCCCAGAGTCGGTTGACATGAGATGGGCAGCAAACAAATTTTGTAACTAATTAACTCATTTACGACCTATCCAGTGGTGAAATCCTCTGAGGTTTGCCACCGGTTTGTTGCGCAGGCATGCACGCAGCACGCCAAACACATGCTGCGCGCATGTGCAAAGTGTGCACCAAATGCGTGCTTTGCGCGCAGGCGCACCGCAGGTGCTACCCTGCACTGTGGAAAAAGGAGGCTTAACAGGGTAAGTAGAAAAGTGAGGGGGGGGGAAACAGCTGTGCCGCGTGATTTAGATTCGCTAGAAAGCAGATTTCCTGCTTTCTAGCGTATATAAATCGTGCAGCACAACTGATTGTCGGAAATACCGGTTTGGACCAACTGGTAGCATTTTTTTTTTTTTACTATCAGTTCCCCTGAACCGGTAGTTTTTATTACTACCGATTCGCCCGAACCCGTGCAAACCGGTAGCATTTCACCCTTGGACCTACCTGAAAAAGGGGACTTATGATCTAATCCAACGTTCTGATGGTTGCCCCCACCATCACACCTATGGTCATGTGACTGCATTTTGGGCCCTTGGCAACACAGCTGCATTTATAGACATTTGCAGCGTCCTGTGGTCATGTGACTGTGTTTTACAACAGTTTTGACGAAAACTTCTGGTTTCCAGTAAAAGTGTGCCCATAATGGATTCGCACTTACGACTGAAGCATTCGCTTAACGACTGCTGCGAAAAAGTAAAAGTAAAATCGGACGCGGTGACGTGACGCGCTTAATGACTGATTTGACTTATAGCTGTAATTCCGGGCTCAATTACGGTCCTAAATCGAGGACTACTTGAATATCACAATTATTCTCAAAAACCAAGTGTCCTGTTGAATTTCAAACCATTTGGGTTACAAAGTGAATATTTACTAATGACAAGACTCTATGGCAGTGTTTCTCAACCTTGGTAGTTTGAAGATGGCTGGGGGATTCTGGGAGTTGAAGTCCACCCATCTTCAAGCTTCCAAGGTTGAGAAACACTGCTCTATGGCTACTTTTGTTTAATAGGTCTCATGGCAAGCTGTTCATTTCAGTTGTACAGTAAAAAAATATAACCTGCTTTGAAACCAGTGGTGGGATTCAGCCAGTTTTCTCCGGATCGTGTAGCGGTGACTGCAGGAGGCTCCACCCACTCGCCCGGACGTAATGCGTGGCTACTGCGCATACGCGCACACTCATTTTTGCGAACCGGTAGGGAAGGCAAGTGAATCCCACCTCTGTCTGAAACAAAATATAAATAGTTACATCAATACTATTTCCCGTTACCTGCCCTTGATGGAACGCTGCTTCTGAGATCTTGTACTTGTTTAAAAAGAGTTTAACGTAATAGAAATTGAAGATGCTGTTCATCATTCCAGCGCCTAACGTGGTCATCGAGTAGGCGAGAGCATTAGGGTGAAGTCCTAAAAAGGTCCTCATATTTCTGCTGTGATATTTTTCTTCTTCCCTGTGGAACAGAAAGAATAGCCATTGGGGGGGAAAAATAAGTATATACGGCTTGCAGTTCTCATGGCACAGCTCGGAATATGCTTTCTGATTTTTTAAAAATCTACGTGCAGCTGGAACCAGAACTTCCAGAGGGTTAAGGGTGAAGCGCCTCAGTTTAAAGCGTAATCATAATTTTCTGGAATTTAGGATTTTTTTGTGTAATATTTAATGGTACTTAGAGACAATCAGTGGATGACTGAAACATAACACAAATATGACACTAAAGTCTTAAACACCACTATGTTTGAATTGGAACAAATGACAGAAACATTGCTCTTGGGAAAAAATAAGGTTAATTAATACCAAACATTGTTTTCACAAAATGGTAAGTATGGTATAGGTCAATGGTGGCGAACCTATGGCACGCGTGCCAGAAGTGGCACACATAGCCATCTCTCTGGGCACGCCAGCTGTCGCCTGTTGCTCTTCTGGGTTCCAGTGCGCACATGTGCGCCAGCCAGCTGGTCTTTGAGCACGCATGCCAGAAACCGGAAGGCCAGGCAACCGGCTTGCATGCGCACGCCGGAAACTGGAAGCTCATTTTCCCAGTGTGTGCATGCACGCTAGGGACGTGCTCTTCCGGTTTCCGATGCTCCCCTGCATGTGCAGGCTCCCGTTTCGGCACTTGGTGCCAAAAAGGTTCGCCAACACTGGTATAGGTGATAATTCAAAACAATCTGGTTAATCTGATCAGTTTAGCATGGAAAAAAAGTTTTGCATTATCTAATGCACCGTGCTGAATTTTTAAAAGAAATTAATTTGTGACTATCAGCTGCACAGGGTGTGTTCCTTTCTCTGTGGGAAAGGAATTAATGTATTTTTTTTTTTAGAAGGGCTGTGCTACCAACCTGTAATTTGGTAATGAATAAGTTCAGAAAGGATTTATTTATTATTTGCATGTATAATAACGAAAAAGAACAAGCAAGAGTACATTGGATTTTGGCCAATATACGTGAACACAGCCAATGAAAAGAACAAAAGGTGGGTGATTTATATACATTTGAATAATAAATACATATATATATATATATAAATACAAGCTAAAATAAGATGGTGGGTGTTAAGCTAGATTTTAATACAGGGCAGAAACTGAGTCTGTTACGAATCAAAACATTTTGTCCTCAGCTAGCGCATAAAACCGTTGATTAAATTAGTTAAAAGGACAAACAGTGTGCCTGCCTGAACAAAGCTAAATGCTGACAGGGAATATAAATCTTCTTTTAATTAGAATATAATTCACACGAACCGCTAGAGGGCAACATTTTCTCACCTACATTGGTCCACGCCTAGTCAAAGAGCTTAGCAATTGGACAAGATTTAACAACAGAAAATAAAGAGCATCATCGACTTTCATGGACCCATCCGGAGGGAAAAAAAGGACATTTGCCTTCCAACTGAGATAACACAGAAGGAGCACAAAAGAGTCTGCCCCGCTCTTTTCACCTACGTTTTTATTTTATTTTTTTAATTTTAATAAACCAGGATATGGACCACAATCCACTGTATATACAAAAAAATAAAAAAAAATAAAACACCCTACAATTCAACAGACGTACAAAACCCCTGTAAAAGGATATAGTTAATCCACCTATTTGTACAGTATGTTACAAAAGCAAACTAGAAATCAGTTAAGCAGAGAGAGAGAGCAGTGCTGCCCTTTAGTAATATTTATTTCAAAGGAATCCCAAGATTGATGCAATTAATGCCTGGGGTAAGATTAAGAATGAATGGCATGCAACACACGGAATATTTAGCAGGAATCAGGAGCTGTTGTCTGCGTGTGAGGTCCACCTCCAATCTTTGGTCCGTTCCCACATCTTGGCTCCTAGCACAATAACATCCATTATACGGCACGTTTTCTTTCTCATATATTTTCATGGATATATTCATAGTGCCTTGTCCAATCAATGCAAGATTTCTACAGGACCAAAGGTTTGCTTCGTGTTTTCAAACACAAATGCCTCTTTGATGCTGTAAAAGGGCACCAAACAGCCCCCTATTTAAAAGAGCGGATAAGGAAGCAAGTTCGGGGCCTTTGCAATAAAGCATAAAATAAGTAATTATCCCCTCTTCAAAACGCTACACAGAATGATTGTGGTTTCTTGCTGTAACCAGCAAACCATTTTTTAAAAATATTGATTAGACTCTATCTGGAGATGTTTGTCATTGCCCATACACGCACTTTTAAAAGCCTTAAATATTTACGACTTGGAAAGCTTCGGTGGATTAAACCCCATTTCAAAAGATATTGTACCACCCTGTTTAATTTTTTTTTTCTCTCTCTCTCAGAACTCCTTCCCATTTTTGAAAATTGGGAACGACGACCCCAAGAAAGCTTTGGTTGGTGTGCTTTATGTCAATATTTACTATATTAAAAATTAAAATGGATGCAGTTGCCGCTGCTACTACAGTTCCTGAGGGTTGTTAGATGGGATTTTTAATATGGTATTTCTTTTCATCACAGGCTGGCAAATGACTTATGATTTCACAAAGCCCAGAGAGGGTCTTGGGGACATGCAGGGGTCTTCCCACGTTTTTTGAGAAACCCTGATACAAATGAGATTTTTAGCCAGAAAACAATTTCTGAGCGAGAAGTTCCTGGTGCTCTTCAGGGATGCTATGGGAGAGGGGCTCAAGGCACAGCAGTACAGTGGCCAAAAAGCCAGAATCCTATTATTAAAATGGCTGTTACAGGTAGTCCTTGACTTACAACCATGGATTTAGTGGCTGCTCAAAGTTACAACGGCACTGAAATAAGTGACTTAGGGTCTTTTTCACACACGGGACTGTTGCAGCATCCCCATGGTCACATGATCACAATTCAGATGCTTGGCAACGGACTCACATTTATGTCGGTTGCAGTGTCCTGGGGTCACGTGATTCCCCTTTAGCGACCGCCTGACAAGCAAAGTCAATGGGAGAATAAGATTCACTCAACCGTGTTGGTACTTTAATAACTGCAGCGATTCACCTTAACAAGCAGTCATAAAATGGGGCAAAACTCACTTAACAACCATCTTGCTTAGCAATGGAACTTTTGGGCTCCATTGTGAGTCACAACCAGAGGACTACCTCTACTGTGAAAGGTGGAATTCTGCATTTACCAAACGCCGCAGAGTTAAGCAGGATTCAGCACGGCATCGAACAAAAATAAACACTTATTTGTTTCTCAGCACTTTGGCTAAGATCAAGTGATCCCATTTTTTGCTGGACACTTATGTTGAACTGACAGATAGTACCAGAATTCTATGTATTAGCATAGAAAGCTTTCAGGCTGAGCATAGTGACTTTCCAGAAAAGGGACTTAATATTTTGGACCTGTATAAATGGAACACAAACTGCTTGGGGAAAAGTTGGTGTTGCAGTTTAGAATAAAAGAACAGTTGGAAGTCCCAAAGGTGGGTTTTATTTTGTTTTTTTCTTCAAGAGGCATTTGGACTTTCTGGTTTTTCACTAAGTGTTGTACCTTATGATTCTTGACGAATATATCTTGTCTTTTTATGTACACTGAGAGCTTATGCACCAAAGACAAATTTCTTATGTGTCCAATCACACTTGGCCAATAAAGAATTCTATTCTATTCTATTCCTATTCTATTCTATTCTGCATTTCCATTCCATTCCAATGTTCTGTTCTGTTCTACTCTATTCTATTGTAATATTCTATTCTATTCTATTCTATTCTATTCTATTCTATTCTATTCTATTCTATTCTGCATTTCCATTCCATTCCAATCCAATGTTCTGTTCTACTCTATTCTATTGTAATATTCTACTCTACTCTATTAATATTCTATTCTAATGTCATATAATATGAATCTATTCTATTCTCTGAAGACATTTTACTTCTCATCCGAGAAGCTTCTTCAGCTCTGACTGGATAAATCTTTCCATTCCCCACCATCATCCAGTCAGAGCTGAAGAAGCTTCTCGGATACATCTTCTTCAAAGAACCACCAGAAAAAGTCCAGTTGCCTCTTGAAGAAAAATAAATAAATAAATAAATAAATAAAGCACCTTTGGGGCAACCATGACCTGGAGGACTTGAGAATCTCCCTAGACAAGAGAGTTGGAAGGGACCCTGGAGGTCCTCTAGTCCAACCCCCCTCAAGCAGAAGACCCTATATCACCATTTCAGAAAAATGGTTGTCTATCCTCCATTCTAATTAATAGTTAATATATTAAGAGGAATTAGGAGCATTTGGGACCTTTTTCTTTTGTAGTCCCGTTTGATGCCGGCCAGGAGCTCCATTCCCCGTCCGCCTGCTTTATAAGGGGGGGGGGTCTAATTCCTGCACCCCCCCGACCTCTAACCCTCCTCTCCCGTCACCCTCCCCACGGCCACCCTGCCCGTGTCCACTCCGCAACTTCTTTCACAGGACCCCCGAAGGGCCCTCGGTCACCGGGACGCCATTCGTTCCCCTTAGCAACCGACCCCTAGCAACGGCGACCGCCTAGCAACGGCGCGACCCCCCCTCCCCCGCCGACGCCACACTGACCCCCCACACTTCAGCCTCGGGCAGCGCAGAAAAGCTCGGAGGGCGGGTCTTGTTGTCGTCGTTACCACCACCACCACCACCCCGACTCCTCTCAAATCGCTTGCCATTGGCCGGCGGCGGAGCCCCTCTTGCTCGCCATTGGCCGGAGCGTCCGGGAGCGCCCGTCGAAGGAAGCGCGCTCATTGGCTACTGCCGGCGTGGGTTCCTGGTTTTGAATCGCGCCGGGCGTCCTTTGCCACGTTGCCTCTCCGGCTTCATGGACACGCCCCCTGAGCCCTCCGGGAGGGGCGGGGCGGGGCGTTCGGGAGAGTCCGGAGACGCTCGGAGGAACTCGGGAGCGGCTTTAAAGGCAGCGCGCAGCCCGGCGCCCGCAGGGACGGTGAGCGGCGGCGGCGGCGGCGGCGCCGAGATGCTCACCGACAGCCTGGTGGAGGAGTTCGAGATCCGAGAGGATGAGCCGTGGTACGACCAGCAGGACCTGCAGCAAGGTGAGCGGCACTGGCGGACGGCTTCTTCTCCCTTGGACTACACTCCCCATTATCCCCAGCCGACGCAGCCTCTCCCCCCCCACCCCCCCCAAATATCTCTTTGGCTTGGTGGGGTTGGAACTCCGACGCTCTTATTATCATCCTCCCGCGTCTCCTCTCCTTGCTGAGTTCAAGCCCTGGACTACACTCCCCATTATCCCCAACCTCCCCTTCTAGCCAGTGTTCTCTTTGGGTGGGTGGGGGACGGACTCCAGCGCCTATTATCCTCCCCCTTCCCATCTCCTTGCTGAATTCAAGCCCTGGACTACACTCCCCATTATCCCCAACCTCCCCTTCTAGCCAGTGTTCTCTTTGGGTGGGTGGGGGACGGACGGACTCCAGCGCCTATTATCCTCCCCCTTCCCATCTCCTTGCTGAATTCAAGCCCTGGACTACACTCTCCCTTATCCCCAGCCAGCCCTTATCCTTTCCATCTTCTCTTCTTGCTGAGCTCAAGCCCTGGACTACACTCCCCATTATCCCCAACCTCCCCTTCTAGCCAATGTTCTCTTTGGGGGGTGGGGGATGGACTCCAGCGCCTATTATCCTCGCCTTCCCATCTCCTTGCTGAATTCAAGCCCTTGACTACACTCTCTCTTATCCCCAGCCGACATCCTTTCCATCTTCTCTTCTTGCTGAGTTCAAGCCTTGGACTACACTTTCCCTTATCCCCAGCTGATGCAGTTTTTAGCCAACATCCTTTCCATCTCCTTGCTGAGCTCAAGCCCTGGACTACACTCCCTATTATCCCCAACTAGCCCAACCCCACCTTCTAGCCAATATTCTCTTTGGGTGGAAGGACAAGGACTCCAGCACCTATTATCCTCCCCCTTCCCATCTCCTTGCTGAGTTCAAGCTCTAGACTACACTCCCTATTATCCCCAACCAGCCCAACCCCACCTTCTAGCCAATCTTCTGTTTAGCTTGGGGGGAGGAAGGACTCCAGCGCCTATTATCCTCCCCCTTCCCATCTCCTGTCCTCGCTGAGTTCAAGCCCTGGACTACACTCCCTATTATCCCCAACCGACACAGTCCCACCTTCTAGCTGGGTCCTCTGTGGCTGAGTGGGACGGGGACACCCGAGCTTATTATCCTCCCCCTTCCCATCTCTTCTCCTTGCTGAGCGCAAGTCCTGGACTCCGCTTCCTATTGTCCCCGACTAACCCAACCCCACCATCCTCTGTGGCAAGGGCTTGGAGGGTTTGGAACTCCAGTGCCTATTATCCTCCCCCTTCCCATTTCTCTCCTTGCGCTTGAAGTTCAAGCTTCAGACTACACTCCCCATTGTCCCCAC
Organism: Pantherophis guttatus; assembly: GCF_029531705.1. The sequence continues at coordinate 1,591,487 of NW_026844042.1, forward strand.
CCAACGCAACTCTACCTTCTAGCCAACATCCTCTAGTCTTGGGGGGGTGGAGGAGGGAAGGGTGTAGAGTGGAGCTCCCAACACCTATTCTCCCTGTTATCTTGTGTGGGAAGGCTCCCCATCATCCCCAGCACGCTCCTCCAGCCAAGGGACCCCGCTCCCATCATCCCCTGGCTAATCCAGAGGGGAGGGTGTGAGTGTGGGGAGGATTCCAGCTGCAGAGAGTTCCCTGCCTCCTCTCTACTCCAGTCCCCATCCTCCCCAGCTGGATGGGTTGGGTAGCTGTAGCATGGGTCAAGGCTGGTAGGGGTCACCCCTTCGCCTCCTTAATTGAGTGGGGGTTTCTCGCCCCCTTCCATCCCTCCGTCCTTCCTTAGGACAATGGCTTTTTCTTTTTTAATTCTTCCTGCTCACCTGTGCGGGCAGCCTCCCCTCCCTCCTTCCCTCCCTCGTCTTTTGTTGTTTTAATTCTTACCCACCTCCCTCCCTTTCTGCTGAAAGGAATTCCATCATCCCCAGCCAGAGTCTTCCTTTCTTCCTTCCATCATCCTTCCCCGTTTCCTTCTTCTTTCTCACCTTCCTTTCTTCCCTTCGTCAGTCACCCTTCTCCCCTTCTTTCTCTCCTTCCTTTCTTCCTTTCTTCTATCAATCGTCTCCTTCCTTCTTCCTTCTCACTTCCTTTCTTCCCTCTCACCCTTCTCCCCTTCCTTTCTTTCTTCCCTCTATCAGTCACCCTTCTCCTTCCTTCTTCTTTCTCACCTTCCTTTCTTCCCTCGGTCACCCTTCTCTCCTTCCTTTCTTCCCTCTGTCAGTCACCCTTCTCCCCTTCCTTCCTTTCTTCTATCACCCTTCTTCCTTCCTTCCTCCCCACCTTCCTTTCTTCCCTCCGTCACCCTTCTCCCCTTCCTTTCTTTCTTCCCTCTGTCAGTCACCCTTCTCCTTCCTTCTTCTTTCTCACCTTCCTTTCTTCCCTCGGTCACCCTTCTTCCCTTCCTTCCTTCCTTTCTTCTATCACCCTTCTCCTTCCTTCTTCCTCCCCACCTTCCTTTCTTCCCTCCGTCCCCCTTCTCTCTTCCTGTCTTTCTTTCTTCCTTCCTTCCACATCTGTCCTGCCCTGCTTTGTTCCTCCACCCCCATCCCCTGCTGTATTATTCCCACCAGAATAACGCTCCAAGGGGAACCAAATGGCACCCCCGCCTTATAAAAAGGCATTTCACCACGCATAAAGGGGGAAATGCGAACCTTGAAAGAGTCAAAAGGAGAATGGCAGGGAGGGGCCCCGAAAGCAAGAGAGGCGGGGGGGGGGAGGACAATGAATAGAGGAGGGGCCTAGCTGGGAAGCCCCTTTAAGAAGAAATGATGGATGTGAACTTGGGTGGAGAACGAGGGAGTGGGAAGGGAGGCTGGGGAAGAATAGGAAGCGCTCAGGAAAAGAAACGAGGCTTTAGAAAGCATCAATAAATGTGGGCAAAAGACGCTAGACCTCAACAACTTTACAAACGTGTGGACTTCAACTCCCAGAATTCCCCAGCCAGCCAGCCTGCTGGCTGAGGAATTCTGGGAATTAAATTCCAACCCTCTTAAAAAGTTGCTGAGGTTGAAAAAACACTGCCCTTGAAGACAACGTTCTTCGAAAGCCTAAGGAAAGACTTTTAAATGCAATTAAAGATGGCTAAGCCTGATTCCTTGCTGTGTTTAATTTGGAAACTAAATCCTTGGGTTCAACCAGAGTACTTACTCCTTGCTTCGGAGTAATAGAGCTAAACCCTCCAAAAAGCAATTTCCAAAAGAAAAGGTTAGGCTTCTGGGAAAACTGCAGATCAATGAACTTTTAACTTTTTGGGGATATTCCCACAGTTTAGCACAGATACGCAAAGAGAATTTGACTTTAGGGCGAGTCTAGATTCCGAATCTAGGTTGATTACAAATAAGCAATGCAAAAATAAATAAATAAAAATAAATAAAGATGCCTTATTACTGGACTTTCTTGGGGTTTTTTTCCCCCTTGAAAACGTTTCGCTTCTCATCCAAGAAGCTTCTTCATTTCTGTTCTTCAACCATGACCTGGATGATTGAGAATCTCCATAGACATGTCTTACTACTGTTTTTAAATTTGCAATGAGGGTTATCTGATGTTCCATAGGATTGGAGTGGGGGTGGATTTTCTCTAGAATTTAGACCTTTCCAAATGACTTTGTTTGGATGTGCCCATAAAATTGCCAAGGTCCTCCGATGGTGCGTACAGTGTAGACGGGATTTGGGTGCGAAGTCCAGAGACACGTTTTGTGCAGATAAAGAAAATAAAGTGATTTTATTACGATACTGGTACCTCTGCTCTGTATTTAGTTCCGTTTAAAGTCCAACAAAAATTACATTTTTGCCTTTCTGTATTTAGCAGGTGTCTGTCTACTTTTGGATGTTGGAAAAAAATATTGAAATGTTTTGGAAGGGAAATATTCTGTACCTGTCTTTCAAAGGTGTAAAGCTGATCTGGAAAACCTCTCTCCGTCACTTTTAGCATTTCTAAAAGCCTGCCGTTTAAAAAGGCATAGCTTTAATTTGAGATCATACATTGTTTTATGAAATGCTGTACGCAAAGGACTTTCTTCAAACGGGGCTCAAACTTTTCGCTTTTCCTGACTCTCTTGATCGATGATGCAATATCCGAGACATATATTCATTTAATCCAAGATTCTTATTCTCCAAATTGTTGTACGGTACCGGGTTTTTAAATTATGAATCACAAGCCCTGCTTTCTTGGAAAAAATCTTTGCATCTTTGGATGCAATGAAAATGTAGCTGTTGTCACATACTGTCATTTCAAGTCAGGTTTAGGTCAGTTTCAAAGCGTGAAAAAGGCATCTTTTTTTTTTTAAAAAAAAAGAAAAATTCATCATAAATCATTTGGACTATTGTTGTTGCTTAAAATGGCAGGTTAGAAATATTGCATCGGTTTCAACATCTAAATTGCATACTCAATTACAAGATTATATTACCTGAGAGCTAGAAATTTATCAATCATGCACACTGTTTCCTTCACAACAATCAACATTGCAAACCTATTTTCTTTTATTGTACTCTGAACTTTCGCCTAATTGTTCCAGGCTGTTCATGTCATTTAATATTGGACTGTGGCATTTATGATTAATTTTCCAGACATGGTGGCAGGCCATATTCTAATATTATGGCTTTACAAGATATCTCAGACTGATTATTTCTCGTGCGGTACAGGTAATCCTCGACTTACAACAGTTCATTTAGTGACCAAAGTTGCAACAGCAGTGAAAAAAATGACTTATGGCTAAGTTTCACACTTACGACCGTTGCAGCATCCCCATGGTTACAAAATCAAAATTCAGACGCCTGGCAACTGACTCATATTTATGACTGTTGCAGTATCCTGGTGTGTGTGCTATGTGTGTGCTCCCTTTTGCGGCCTTCTGACAAGCAAAGTCAAAGGGGAAGCCAGATTCACTTAACGGCGTGTCGCTCGCTTAGCAACGGTGGCAAGGAAGGTCGTAAAATCATGCAAAATTCTCTCAACAAACGTCTCGCTTTACCACAGAAATTTTAGGCCCAATTGTAGTTGGAAGTCAAGGACTGTCGGTAGGGAAAGAAGGAAGGCAGTTGAATTTCTGAATGTCTTTTAAATTTCAGAATTTCTTGCTTCAAGCTTTCCGACCTCCAAGCTGCAGAAATCGTACGATAATGAGAAGATGAATTCCTTTGCTAGTTATCCACTCAAGATTACCGTATAATTTTGCTGAGTACCTTCAATTGAACTTCAATTCGCCTTAAAATTGATAGGTTCTGGTAAAATTACTAAGACGTGCAGCTAATTTAGCTTCAGTATTCTCCGTAGGAAATGTTTCATCTGAAATACCTAGGACTTTAGCACAAGCGATGTGTTGGAAGAGAGATACACAACTTCGGTCTGTAGTATATTTTGGAGTACGCAGGTGGATTGTTTTTTGTAGTAGTAAAAAATGGACTTAAGGGATTTTTCCATGGCTTTGCAATGAATGATCAAAGATTCTATCAAAGCATCACTGGAATTGGAAAAGTAGCTATGAAATGATGCGTAATGTTGAAGTAAACCTGGGAAAATAGATTTCTGGCTACCAGGTGTATCTGCGTAGTACGGAGCTCTTGACTCCCATAGTAAATTTAGAAGTTGAATACATCTGGAGGAGAATCACGTTGGGGAAAAGGATCTCTCATCAAATACAGTTCTCAACTTATGGCCAGAATTGCCATCGCTAAGCAAGGCATTATTAAATGAATTGCACCCAATTTTACAATCGTTTTTTGGCCACGGTTGCTAAGCGAATCTCTACAATTCACTGAATCCTGCAGCCGTTAAGTAAATTGGGCTTCTCTCTTTGACTTTGCTTGTGGGAAGTCGATGTGAAGATCACAACGGGATTGCATGATCCTGGGACATTGCAAACACATGCCTGTTCATGAGCACCCAAATGTTAATTGCGTGACCATGGGGATGCTGTTCAGTGGTGAAATCCAATTTTTTTTTTACTACCGGTTCTGTGGGCGTGGCTTGGTGGACATGGCAGGGGAAGGATACTGCAAAATCTCCATTCCCACCCCACTCCAGGGGAAGGATACTGCAAAATCCCCATTCCCACCCCACTCGAGGGCCAGCCAGAGGTGGTATTTGCCGGTTCTCCGAACTACTCAAAATTTCCGCTACCGGTTCTTTGAACTGCTCAAAATTTCCACTACCGGTTCTCCAGAACCTCTCAGAACCTGCTGGATTTCACCCCTGATGCTGTCACATGTGTGAGGACACACTTTTTTCACTGCCCCTGCCCTGTAACGCTGAACGGTTGCTAAACGAATTGTTGTAATTTGAAGACTGCCTGTCCTTACTTTGATAATTTGATGGGGGGGAAAATATAGCTTATGAACTTTGAATGTTGCTCGAGACCGATCATAGAATATAATAATAGCGTGGAAGTTATTGGGTACGCCAGCAATGATCTTTGAACTATTAAGCCTGGGCACCTGTGTTCCTGACAATTCTGCCGATTGTTAGAAAAGATTACAACCTAAATTCTGGCTCGAACGTTTGGCAAAAAAGCATCCGTGATTGTTTTACGGTACTTCTGAGATCAAGCTTGTAGTCACCGAAGAAGAGAAATTGTCCTTTGAGGTCTCTGACATTTTATGAAGCCCAAATATGTTTCCAAGAATTTTTACACCAATAAGTGCGATAGAAAAATTACAACGCATCAGGGTGTTTCAAGGTTTGATGTTTCTTGTTTCGTTTCCAGTCAACATATATATTTTTTTTATTTATTTTTTTTAAATTTGATTTATATGCCGCCCTTCTCCGGAGACTCAGGGCGGCTTACAATGCATTAAGCAATAGCCTTCATACTTTTGTATATTTATATAAAGTCAGCTTATTGCCCCCACAAACTGGGTCCTCAATTTACCTACCTTAGAAAGGATGGAAGGCTGAGTCAACCTTGAGCCTGGTGAGATTCGAACTTACAGTAATTGCAGACAGCTGGTGTTAATCACAATGCTATCAGTCTGCTGAGCCACCAGGCCCTTTTCCCCCTATTTCAAGTTGTCAAAGTTGTAGCAGTTTTTGTAGCGTCAGTGAGCTTCTTTCCAAAACATTTAACTTGCAAAAAATTTTAGGTGTAAAAGTTTGACCAAAACAGAGCAAATGGAGATCTTAAAATTAAACACAAAGATGTGTTGAGGTGTTTAGTTTCCCGCAAGAGATTGTCATTCTGTTGTGCTAATTGTCAACATGACAACCTTTTGAATGAATTTCGGTCAGCCGGTCAGCCGAAATATTGCTAACAGCAAAAGTTCTTTTGCATGTTATACAGGTAATGGGAAAAGATTTTAAGGTCCTTAAGTCTTAGCACCCTTTTTTTTTTTTTTTTGCAATCTGCCAATTCTTTGCGTGATGAAACTTGTACCAACTTAATACTAGCAAAGTTGGCCTGTTTAAAAATAACTTGCATTCCCTGGGACCAAGCCAGCGTTTTAACACCAAACATTTTAGGCAAGGAACAAAAGCACTGTTTTGAAACCGTGTGTTATGAGGGCCACGCAGTAAAAATGTTATCTTGTTCGTTTCCTTCTTTTGTGGCTGTCAATTCTATGTCGTTGTAGTTTGGTTAATTGAATACAAAAAATAAAATAAAATAAATAAAATGGGTGAAAAATAGAATTATCTGATGCATCTGTTTTCAAACTCTTATCCTGAAAGGACTTCACTAACTCTGCACCTTTTCACATTTCAGTGAGATGCTGAAGGGCAAAATAAGAAGCATAGATTAAGCTTTAGATAATAAATTCTGTTCTAAAGAATTCTATTCTATTGTAAAGCAACTTTGATAACTATTACCCCCCCCCCAAAAAAAAACCACTATGGAGATTCTAAAATGTGCCATTAATCTCCACGAATGAAGCAAACCTTTATTCCTTTAGAAATTATACCGTACTTGACTGTAATGCCTAGACGCTATCTTAAAATAAGGTGGTGCAATTAGATTAAAGTCATACCCACGATTTGTCGTAGATCTTCATCTGGCTGCTGAACTGGGAAAGACCCTTTTGGACCGAAACACGGAATTGGAGTCCTCTCTGCAGCAGATGTATTCCAATAACCAGGAGCAACTGCAGGAAATAGAGGTGACTGAAGACTGCCCTATAAAATTGAATTATGTACCCCTTCAACTCTGCATGTTTGCTGTTACGATGTAGACGCAGGGGTGGGCTGGTGGGGATTTGCAGGGGTTCTGAAGTACCTCTAGCTAAGATTCTGTGCGGTTCGGAGAACCCCCAAATCCCACTCCTGACTGGCCCAGCCCACCCCGCGCCTCCCAGGAGTATACACAGTATACCCATACAACGAAATTCACATTAGCATGAATGATGGCCTTACAACGTCTTCCCATGGAGTGAACCAAGTCTTTTAGTTCTGCAGCTATTCTAATGTGAAACCAAGATTGAATGATGGCTTCTATTAACTGGGTTTTATTGCTGGGTCACTTCTGACTAACCATTTTCTTTAGTCGGCTCCATAGATTTTCAATTGGGTTGAGGTCTGGGCTATTCCCAGGCCATTCCAGCAGTGGAATAGGATTACATTGAAATTTCAAAAAGAAAAGTGGTGTTATTAGCCATCAAACCTCAAAAATACGCTTTTCCCAAAAGGTTTCGACAATTTTGGCCACTATTGTATGGTTGTATAATTGGTCAGCTAAAGTTGAATTTCAGCCATGACTAAATATTGTCCGTCCTAGATTTAGGAAGTGACTTTCACTGTAGCTTCAAACAATCTGATTTCTTAAGTGATTTACAGGCAGCAGAAAAAGGGAGGACAAATAACATTTGAAACACTTCCAAAACTCTTTGATGGATGCCTCAACAATTCGTTCATTTTTGTTCCAGTCCTTTTATTTTTCGTTTCAGCATGCCATTTTCCCAGAACATATCCACGACTCCTAAAATTGAGTGGTGAGGAGGTGGAGCTTTCGCCTCACAATCAGTAGGCTGTGAGTTCGATCCTAGGTAGAAGCAGATTATTTCTCTCTCTCTCGGGACACACTGAGAATATATCTGCTGAAAAGTACTCCGCATTGGCGACAGGAAGGGCATTTGGCCAGCTCCATTCAGTTGCCCAGACTTCATCCCGCAAGGGATTATGGGGTCGTTAAAAGAGGATGATGATGTCCCGAGTCCTAACATTAAGACAACGCTCCGTGTTTGAAATGACGAAAGTCACTGCGGAGAAGCTGGTTTAATAACTGTAATTTTGTTTTCGTTCTGCAGTATCTTACCAAGCAGGTGGATCTTCTACGTCAAATGAACGATCAGCACGCCAAAGTCTACGAGCAACTGGACGTCACGGCGAGAGAACTAGAAGATACTAATCAAAAACTGGTTGCCGACAGTAGGGCCTCCCAGCAAAAGATAGGAAGGTAATTAAGTTGGCTGCTGGCAGGATAAATTTCCCCTTATCTGCCAGGTTATTATAAATCGATTCGTCACGGACCTTGTCCGATTCTATCAGAGGATTATCTAAGCAGGACCTTTGAGTGGTGGAATGGATTGTAGGCTGGCATGCTTCTTCCTCCTCCTCCTCCCCCCGCTCCTTTTCTCCACCCCATCCCACTCCTGAAAATCTGGGGGAGTCCGGAGGCCCTTTTTCTGAGTAAGAAATGGTGTTAGGAGGCCTAAGTTTTTCGTGAGCTGCGGCAACTTCATCCGATGCAGGATGAAAAACGAATCCGATAGCAGTGCCGTGATGAGTTTATCAGATCCATCAACTGCAGATTGCAAAAGGTTCCGTGTTTTATAAATTTTGCAACACTGAGGGTACTTTTCAACTTAACAGCCATTCGATCAAAGTCACAAGGGCACTGAAAATGACCGATAAAAAGAATTCTATTCTATTTTTAAAAAAGGCTGTTTTATGGCTGTTTTTCACTCTTACGACCTTTGCAGGATCCTTGCGGTCACGTGATTCAAAACCCACGCGCTTCGCAACTGGCATGCGTGCCCGGCGGTTGCAGTGTCTTTGGATCACGTGATCGCCATTTGCGACCTTCCCAGGGATCGGAACAACGTCAATGAGGAAAGGTGGATTACATTAATGAACATGTGATTCACTTAACTGCACCAATTCATTCAACGACAATGGCCAAAAAAAAGAAGAAGAAAATTGGCCGCAATGCACTTAACACAACTGCTTCACTTAGCAGCAGAAATTCTGGTTTCCATTGTGGTCATATGTCAAGGACTGCCTGTAGTTCAGAAAAGGGGCTAGCAGAGCAGTGTTGCTTTTTACTCATACCCAATCTGCTCCCAAAAGTTCATTAAAATTAAGGAGAAATGTCTGTACCATGCTTACTTTGGCGCTAATTCTTCTGAATCTTCCAATCTGGAACCTGATTTTTTTATTTTTTTTAAAAAAGACTGTCTTTCTCTTGAACATGGAGATGTGATGTTCACAGGACCCCTTTTGTTAGCTGGTAGCTGTGGGAGAAGGAGGTCTAAGTCAGGAGAATATCAAACTATACTTTTGAGAGGTCCAAGTCAGAAGAACATCAAACCGTGCTTTGAGAGGTCCAAGTCAGGGGAACATCAAACTGTACTTTCAGGGGTCCAAGTCGGAGAACATCAAACTGTACTTTCAGGGGTCCAAGTCAGGAGAACATCAAACTGTACTTTCAGGGGTCCAAGTCAGGAGAACATCAAACTGTACTTTCAGGGGTCCAAGTCAGGAGAACATCAAACTGTACTTTCAGCGGTCCAAGTCAGGAGAACATCAAACTGTACTTTCAGGGGTCCAAGTCAGGGGAACATCAAACTGTACTTTCAGGGGTCCAAGTCAGGGGAACATCAAACTGTACTTTCAGGGGTCCAAGTCAGGAGAACATCAAACTGTACTTTCAGGGGTCCAAGTCAGGAGAACATCAAACTGTACTTTCAGGGGTCCAAGTCAGGAGGAACATCAAACTGTACTTTCAGGGATCCAAGTCAGGAGAACATCAAACTGTACTTCGAGCAGGTGCAATCTTCTCAGATACCTGAAGGAGTTTGACAGCTCTATCCATGTTGGTTCATGTGCTTTCTAAACTTTCCTTTTAGTCTCACGGAGACCATTGAGAATCTCCAGACTCACATCGATGAACTGCAGAGGCAGGTGGAAGAGTTGAAGACCTCTGGGCAAAGCCACGTAAATTACGAAAGACCCGAGCAGCCCAAATCGGTCCAGAGTTTTCCATGCCTGAAAGAACTGTACGATCTCCGCAAGTAAGTAGCAAACTCACCAAGTCACAATGTGGAAGACGCTGAAAAATTAGTACGGATCGCATGCCACGTTCCCGCCAAAAATTCCCAATGGTTTATTTTCATATAAGGAGGACGCCATAGCGTGTTTTGATTGAAAATTGATGTTTAGAACTGAAAATGATGTCATGGCGATACCAGTCGCAAGGGAACAGAGCTCTTTGTCCCTGTGCTGGCTTCTCCCTGTGCCAAAACCGCCTTGGAGGGGTGGCGAAGCTAAGGAGGGGCGTCCTGTGAGGTTGTAGGTGAGAGCGCAACTCTCCTGCAGAACTCCAGGACTTTTTCTTCCCTCTATGCCACGGCGAGGAGAAGAGGCAGCCTAAGATGGCTGCCACAGAGCCAGAGACAGCTTAACATCTAAGAAGAGTGCTGGAGCGGATTTGGTGAACAGTGTTTGGAACTGGGTGAAAATTGATATTTAAAATGCTTAACTAATATTCCAGGTTTAAATAAATGCACCCAAGTCTTTTACTTTGGGGTGATTTCTTCCCGATGTGATGTATCCATGCAATTGATGGTTTCATATGCGATGGGAATGAGATTTATCGGGCAAAACACGCTAAGCATTTTCCTTCTCTCTTTCTGTGCTACACCTAGGTATTTTGTCTATGATCATATATTTGCAGAAAAGATTATATCAATGGATAGTCAACTAAGTCCCGTAGAAGAGGAAAACCAGAATTTGAAGAAGGCCATAACTCTCTTGCAAACTCAGCTCAATGTGGAGAAAGAAAAGAGATTGTCTATGGAGGAAGAGTACAGTTTTCTGCTGAAGGAAAACACAGATCTGGAGCAACAGCTGGTGGACATCCATCTGTACCAGGCGAGAGCCGAGGAACTGGAGACAGAAGTGGCTGAAATGAAGCAGCTCTTTAATTCTGGAAGCCCCTGTCTGAATAGAATGGAGCAACTTCCCCCCGAATCTTTTTTCATTTCTCTCAAAGACCCCTTAGAAAAAGAACTCAGCCACGGTCCTTGGGACGGGATGTCCTTCATCCTTCCTGAACTTGAGAAGAGGTCCCTCAAAAGAAGCACCAGCGAGAGCTTGCTCAGCAGTGGGGCGGGCGAGGACCTCTTCAAAGGCCACGAAGAGACCTGCATCAGGAGGGCGGAAGCCGTCAAGCAACGGGGCGTCTCTCTACTCAACGAGGTTGACGCCCAATACAACGCCTTGAAGGTCAAGTACGAAGAACTTCTGCAGAAGTGTCAAACGGACAAAGAATTGCTGGACCACAAGGCCGTGCAGACCTCAAAACAGCGTCCCAAAGATGTCCGTGGTGGGTGCATACCCCTGGAGGGGGGTCTTAGGGAGCCCCGTTCCCCGACTGCTGATTCAGCCAACTTCTCTTCCAACGCTTCTCCTGAATATAAACTTCTCTTCAAGGAGATCTTTAGTCGTATCGAAGAAACTAAAAAGGAAATTGATGAACATCGGGCAAAATATAAGTCTTTCTCTTCTCAATGTCCTTAAAAAAGTATGGCGGGGATCAAAAATAATAATATATTTTTTTTCATGATGTTATCCTTTTAATGTTTCTTAGGGAACAAAAGATGTACGTTTGGCTCAGGATTGGCAGATTTTCTGTAAAATGGGTTGGATCCATTTGGTTAGTTCTACCGAGTTGGAATCTGGTTGATTCCGTCTCGCCCTGAACCAAGTTCTCTCTGGAGGGCGAAATCTTTGACAACCAGTTCGCAAATTAATTTTATTATGCAACTCCAAATTAACAATTCTAGTTCTGCTGGAAAAAAACCTGACGCGTTATAGAAATGAAAACCACAGAGTTATTACGCACAATAACAATTCTTCTGAACTTAAGACACTACCTGGGATTGAAAACCAAAATATAGATTTTTGGTAGTGTGCCATTGTCATGTACAACTGCAAGCAAACAGTTAAAACATTGTGCACTCTGACATTCCTTAAGTGAGGGAATTTTACAGATCTGTCACTTATTTGATATGCTGGGATGCCATTGTCTTATTTTAAAATCCAGCGTGGCCTCTCATTTAAACAAACAAAAAAATGAATTCAAGGATTGGAATATAATATATATATATTGGAGAGTATAATTTGGCTGATAAAACTCCTGGTGCGTCAACCTTCCGCTGCATTAGAAGACTGAATATTACAAAACAGCCTCCATATAAAAGGTAAACTGATTAGCATAGAGCAAAATAAAAAACAAGAGAGTCCCCTATTTCACTTTAACTTAAATCCTTCCAGCGTGTTTTCAAGGATTTGATATTCTGGAAATGGTCTACCACACAGCCAACTTGAGGCTAAATTGGGAAGGATTTAGAGCAGCTTAAGCCACAAAGTCCCTATGATCACACCAGCAAATACGCTGTATGTAGAACGGGCCAAATATTTAATATATGCTGTGATCATATTCCATCCTTTCCTGCAGAAACTCGCATCTGTTGCAAAGTCCAATAACTCTGTAGTTTTAGAGCAAGCATTTTACTATTTTTTGTCGGAAGAAACGCTTGGGAACAGAAGTGGAGAATTTAAAGTCCCTTCCCTTTAGTTCCACGTTTTTAAGAAAAATTCAATAGGTCAGTTGCCAACCAGTGTCACAAAAGGGGACTTGTTATTTTTTTTTTCCAAAGAAAAGGGATCTGTTTCATATTGCATTCCTAATTTAAAAAGAACAACTTGAGCTGCCTGCAAGAAGAAGAAAAAAAACAACACAATTGCAGTTTTAAAACTCTTGCCTGCTGTTACAAATTCACCTGCCTTATCTACTGAGGGTGGCTTGTTCTCCTTCTATTACGAGATTCCAGGTGGAAACTCAACTCTGCCACATGGTGTATTTCCACTTACTACCAGTTTGTTTGGTCTTATTGGGTGTTTTGCAATTAAGGGCAAATAAATCCTTTCTACAATGAAGTTTGTGCTGGTTTCTGGTGGGTACATTTTTTAAAAAAAAATATTCAACATTTTTCACCTTTAAAATCACACTTTTACAGCTTTCCGTAATCGGAATTTTTTCTTAATTCCAATTTATTGTGCTTATTGTGTACATGTATATTCTTATTTCATAAGTACTTATTTATATAATATATACAATATATACATATCTACTACACACTAAATATATATTTTTTCATTATATTATCTTCTCTTAACATTCACTATGCATTAATTTTAGACTTCTTTTCCAGCCAGTTAGATCACCTATTCCATGTCTCATAGTATACCGTTTCTTCTCTGTCTCTTAATTCCATCGTTAATTTGTCCATTTCTGCGTATTCTAGCACCATTTTTATAATCATTGTGTTTGATGGAGTGTGTTGTTTCCAATTTTGGGCAAATGTAATACTGGCTGCGGTGATTATATGGAGCATGAGATACTGAATTTCTTTATTCATCTTTCCTTTTATAATACCCAAAAGAAACAGCTCTGGTTTCATATCGATTTTTAGTTCAATAATTTCCTCCAACCACTTTTTAATTTTTAACCAATACACTCCTGGCTTTGGGACATGTCCGCCACATGTGGTAGTATGTCCCTTGTTGGTGGTTGCATTTCCAACAATTTGTTGAGCTATTAGGAAACATCTTGGCCAATCTCGCCGGGAGTAAATGCCATCTATAAAACTGGTCGGTGCATTTTATGCGCTTCCGACTCAACCAAAGGAAGGGTGCAGAAGGGTGTAATAATGTTTATGACTACAGATGTGTATTAAAGTATTCTGCATTCACAACTCCTGCTGAAGGAGGTGATGGTGCATCGCTTATTTTTCCTGGGTTGGGAAGTCCTGTTCACGGTTCCACCTTTGTCCTTACTCACTTGGACTTCTGCAGTGTCCTTCATGTGCCGCTCCTCGTTTAGTACATCTGGAAGTTGCAGTTGACACACCCAGAACAGAGAGGTCCAAGTAGTTATGGATGCTGGTTGAATGAACCCATGGAAGACTAGTTGACTTCTGATGCCCACTGTCTTCTTGAAGGTCCTTCATGGTTTGGGACCACCTCAGCCCATCTGATAAAATTCAAGGGTGACCTTTGGGCTTCTTGAAGTCACGGCATCAATGGGATTTTGGAAGCAGATCTTTTATTGTGGTTTGCCTTCCTTGAAATAAGATGCCCCTGGAAATTTGAATGTCCTCCATACTTAGCATCATCACCATCCTCTTTTAAATAATTCCTGGTGGGGTGGAGTCTGGGCAACTGAATGGAGCAGTGTTTACTGGCCGGATGCCCTTCCTGTCCCCAGTGCAGAGGGTTTTTTCCCAGCAGATATATTCTCGTTGTGCCGAGAGAGAGAGAAATATCTGCCTCTACCTAGGATCGAACTCACAGCCTCCCGATTGTGAGGCAAGCTAGGCCATCGCACCACTCCATACGTACGCTGTTCCATAAAGCTATTAAATCTTGGCTGTTTCGGTAGATCTTTGGAGTTGAAAGATGGGACAGTGTCTCTGGGAGAGGGGAAGTTGTTAAGCGATTTCCCAGGGTTGTGTGTTTGTTCTTGATGAATTATGGCGACTGTGAACGCTTTCACACATTCTAAAGTTACCAAACTGAGACATGTGATTTATGCCCTTGATTGCCACACGCTGTAAATCAAATTTAAAAACTAGAGCGCTGTTTTGGTTTTAAAGCTGGCGTCCTAAAGGAAGGGCAGGAGCTGATTTACATATATGCCTACATAACACAAATTAATGTCTCCTTTTGCAAATGGCTCACCTATGGCCGCCTTCTAGTTTGAAAATAAAGAGGATCACGTTGCAAAAAGACGGTTTAAAAGTTCTTTTTAAAAGACTTCTATACAGGTAGTCCTTGATTTACGACCATTCATTTAGAGACTGTTCGAAGTTAGGACTTGGACAAAGTTCTGGCCCCTAGGCCACTAATGGCGAACATTTTCGGCACCGAGTGCCCAAACTGGAATGCACGTATATGTGTGCGCGCCAAAGTGCCGGAAACCCAAAAACCAGCTGGCTGGCGCACGCATGCCTGGTTTTTGGCCATTTTTTTGACTGTTTTTAGGCAGTTTTCCAGGTTTGATTTTTTGGCCTGTTTCTGGTGCTCCGGTGCCTGCAAAGTCCAGTTGGCTGATGCGCGTGTGCATGCCAGAAACCAGAACAGCTGGTGATGGCACGTGTACCCAGAGAGTATTCTGCGTGCCATCTCTGGCATGCATGCCATAGGTTCGCCATCATAACTCTAGGCCCTGTGCAGTCACATAACTACAATTTGGGCCATTTCCAACAAACAAATGTCCCATAGCAAACAGTGGGTTCGATTAACTAGGTTAACTACAGTTTGTTTAACCACCATTGCAAAAAAAAGGCCATGACGTCACCTGCCTAATGACGGTCGCAACTTACGGCCATAATTGCGGGCTCAATTATGGTCATAAATGGAGGTTTACCTATAGTTTCCATCGTCTTCAGAATACACGGCACTAATCTTCCATTTCAACTCGCGAAACAGGTTATAAGGGGGTGTCTGATTACTTGTTTCCTGATATGCCAATATTTTCACTCCCTACGCCAGCTTCTCTGAAGTATCATTTTGCCCGACCTGTGCAAAGCCAAGAATTCCACCTGCTTCATTACAGAATAAAAACGGGGGGAAAAATATATGAGTGGGTTTAGCTGCAACGGAGATCTGTATTGTTAAATCTGAACAAAGCCAGCTTTCAAAAGGAAACAGGATAGTTTAAAACGAGTTAGCAGTTTTGGTCTGGATCCGGCAGTTTGATGTCACTCACAACCGAGCCCCAATCTATGCCATGCCGTCCGAGAGGTGCCCACAGTTACACAAAGAAACCTCAAGAGGCCGGGCAGTGCAGCGATGAGAAAAAGAGACCGCAACGCGTAAAGATAAAAATCCGGATCTCCTCCTGCAAACTCGAAATTTATTGGCATTCATTATAAAATGAACCGTCAGATCATGATTTCGTAACAGTTCAGCCACCGTATTAAGGATTGTTCATTTCGTGGTTCCTTCTAAGTAAGATTGAGAAATATAGATATATTAGGGATCCAAATTAAGCTAGGGGGACATACAGATTCCCCTGTCCATTCAAGATTAGTGGTTTGGACGTCGTTGCAAATAGCTAGTACAGCTGGTAGATCTTCCATCTGGGAGAGCTGTTTTTTTTCCTTTCCTATTCTATCCTTCTGCATTCTCTTTGTCCATCCTGGGATGAAACCAGATGCAACTGAGGCGAGTCCCATCGTCAAGAGGTGGGCTGCTGGACTGTCCCTTTGAGGTACCACATGCCTCCTTGGCTTACACAACAATCCTGCAGGAAAAGGAAGAAGCTTGATCAGAGGTATAGAATAGAATAGAACAGAATTCTTTATTGGCTAAGTGGGATTGGACACATAAGAAATTTGTCTTTGGTGCAGATGCTCTCATAACAACATAAAAAGACAAGATACATTCGTCAAGAATCATAAGGTGCAACACTTAATGATAGTCATAGGGAACTATGATCTCCGTGCTTTCCGCCGTGCCCTCAAAACCCTGATATTCCAACAAGTGGGGCTAAACATATGAACATGTGAATGTTTTTAAAATGTTATCTAACTTTAGGTTCTATTTAATTGGGCCAAACTATGTTATAATAATAATTTTAATTAGCAATTTTATGATGTTTGTGTATCTATATTTTTCTTGACTGTACACCGCCTTGAGTCCTATGGGAGAAAGGCGGTATAGAAATATAAATAAATAAATAAATAAACAAACAAACAAATAAACAATTGAATCATATTAGGAAATAGTCAATATAAATCATAAGGATACCAACAACGTTACAGTCATACAGCCATAAGTGGGAGGAGATGGGTGATAGGAACGATGAGAAGATTAATAGTAGTGCAGACTTAGTAAATTATTTGACAGTGTTGAGGGAATTATTTGTTTAGCAGAGTGATGGCATTCGGGAAAAAACTGTCCTTGTATCTAGTTGTTCTGGTGTGCAGTGCTCTATAGCGTCATTTTGAGGGTAGGAGTTGAAACAGTTTACGTCCAGGATGCGAGGGGTCTGTAAATATTTTCACAGCCCTCTTTTTGACTGGTGCAGTATACAGATCCTCAATGGAAGGCAGGTTGGTAGTAATTGTTTTTTGGTTTGGTTGCAATCAACCAAGCTTACCCTGAATTGCATTCTGCAGCAACTGAAGCCACGGGTGATGAAAACAGAGAGTTGAACCCAGGTAACATTCATGTTTTTTTTCAAAAAACCTCCCACAAATTATACAACCCACAACCTTGAAGGCAGGTAGGTCCTGGTTGAAGGATGCTTCCAAAAAACAGCCACGATTAAGAACTGATCTGGTTCTAATAGGTTGGCTAGGGAATTCTGGGAGTTGAAGTCCGGATGCAGGGGTGGGCTTCAAAAATTGGTCGGCCTCCTGCACCACAGCGGGGGGGGGGGGGGGGGGGGCATTTTTACCCTCCCTGGGCTCCCTAGGCTTTCCTCGGAACTTCCAGGAGGCCCGTTTTTCGCCCTCCCCAGGCTCTGGAGGCTTTCCTCGAGCCTCTGGGAGGGCGAAAATAGCCTCCTCTGGGCTCTAGAGGCTCCCTGGAGGCCCATTTTCGGCCTTCCAAAGCCTACGGGAGGCCCATTTTTCACCCTCCATGAGCCTCTGTACAGGCCCTACACTTACCTGGCATCCTAAATAGGCCGTGTGGAGACTCCTGGGAGGGGCGGAGTGGGAGGGGAGGGGCCAGCCAGGAGTGGGATTTGAGGGTTCGCCGAACTGCACAGAATCTTCGCCAGAGGATCGCCCGAACCCGGGCAAACCCGAAGCAACCCACCACTGTCCATATGTGTTAAAAATGGCCAAAGTCACTGATCTGGGGTCATTACAAAATCCAGAACCACCACCAGCTTCCAAGTAGAGAAGATTAATAAACCTGTGGACTTATTTAGCAGTTATTACCGGAGGGTATATATAAAAAAAAGAAAATATTGTGGTGCGGTTAAGGCAACGACTGATAATTCAGGGACACTAAACAAGCCGCCTTCAAACATTTCCGAGGGGATTTGATGTGATCTCATTTCCCACCTCTGAAAAACGCACAGTGCTTTTAGCTCCCTATCTGCCTGGAAGTGTAATGACAGGTGTCCCCCCCCCCAAAAAAAACACGAAGTCGCTAATTGCTGCTATTAAATAATTAACACCGTGCCTACAGATGAAAGCAAACAGAGAATCTGTGCCTGCTGGGTTTTATTTTTTTTGTGTGTGTGCAAACATCTGGGCTCTGCTGTCTCTTCAACAGCCCTTAAATCACTCTGAGTTTTGGTATCTAGACAGCATTTTTTTTTTTAATTTGATTTATATGCCGCCCTTCTCCGGAGACTCAGGGCGGTTTACAATGCGTTAAGCAATAGCCTTCATCCTTTTGTATATTTATACAAAGTCAGCTTATTGCCCCCACAAACTGGGTCCTCAATTTACCTACCTTAGAAAGGATGGAAGGCTGAGTCAACCTTGAGCCTTGGAGAGATTCGAACCAGCAGTAATTGCAGGCAGCTGGTCTTAATAACAGGGGTGCTTTAGACCACTGTACTACCAAGGCAAGCATTCAGATTGGAAGGACAATCCTGATTCAACAACTAAAAAACCAGATATAACCAGGTACCCATTTAAATACTAGACGTAGACTAGATCGAAGTACGCATTCCGGGGGAGAGAGATATTCTCAGAGGATGGGCTCCAGCACGAGTCTGAAAGCAACTCAACTCAACTCAACTCAACTCTTCTTTCTCCATCATTCTTCTGGGATTCCACAGAGAGAAAAACGACTGAGGGAGGGGCCAGACCGCCAGTTCCTCACATACCACCCCTAAAACCCTGTGGAGAGCAGGCTGATGGCTCAACCTCGTGAGTTTGGTCAACCTAGAGAGCTGGGAACACCGATGCCTTTTCAGGAGTGCAACCAACCCAGGGCAGCTTCTGAATTGCTTCACCAAGCAAATATAGAAACCTTTTAATTAAAAAATACCTTCCCAGTGCTTCAGGTCAACCGGCAGTTCTGTTACACAAGAGAATCAGGGGAAACGGGTGGACTTAAAAGGCAGCGTCCTGTGAGAACCTTCCTTGGGCTATCGTAACGCTAAACACACACCCTTAAGAGTTCAGTTCAGATTTATAAGTAGGTGTGCAGGTACGTACAGGTTCTCAGAAAGGTTTTAAGTTTCGCATCCAAAACAAAAAGGGCTGCTCCGTGTCGGGTTTATTTTTGCCCGGGGTCAGTGAGAGCGAGCGGGCCGGCGGCCATACAAATTTAGAAATAGAAATGAATAGAAATTATTTATTTAGAAAACACAGGTAGTCCTTCACCGACAACAGCTTGTTTAGTGACCGTTCCAAGTTACAACAACGGCACTGGAAAAAGGGACTTAACAATCGTTTTTCAGTTATGACCACTGCAGCATCCCTACGATCATAAGAGCCGAGGTGGCGCAGTGGTTAGAGTGCAGTACTGCAGGGCTACTTCAGCTGACTGCTAGCTGCAGTTCGGCGGTTCAAATCTCACCTCAAGGCTCAAGGTTGACTCAGCCGTCCATCGTTCCGAAGTGGGTAAAATGAGGACCCAGATTGTTGGGGGCAAGAGGCCGACTCTGTAAACCGCATAGAGAGGGCTGTAAAAGCACTGTGAAGCGGTATATAAGTCTAAGTGCTACTGCTATCGTGTGATCGGAATTCAAGACGCTTGGCCACTGACTCCTATTTATGACGGTTGCAGTGTCCCGGGGTCATGCGATCCCCTTTTGCGACCTTCCATCAAGCAAAGTCACCGGGGAAGCCAGATTCACTCAACAATCGTGTTACTATCTTAACAACTGCAGGGATTCACTTAACAAGTGTGGCAAGAGAGAGCATAAAATCGGACAAAATTCACTTAATAAACGTTTCACTTAGCAACGTTGTGGTCGTAGGTCAAGGGCGACCTGTATTTATGTTTGATTTCTATGCTGGCTGGGGAATTCTGGGAATTTTGGAAGTCCACAGGTCTGAAAGTTGCCAAGGCTGGAGACCCCTGATTATGTCATCCTTAAAGAGTCCACAATGACATGACAGCACATCAGGGGTGGGTTCTAAATTTTTTACTACCAGTTTTGTGGGCGTGGCTTATTTTGTGGGCGTGGCTTGATGGTCATGTGACAATTCTTTAGGATTTAGCAGAGGTACTGGTCTACCAGGCTTTTAACTGCTTCCAGAGCTGTATCCATCTACCCATTTATTTTTTGCAGGCACTGGGCTACTCATGTATTTTTGCAGGCACTGGTCTACCCATTTATTTTTGCAGGCATCTGTCTACTCATTCATTTTTGGAGGCACCGGTCTACCACCAAACTGCCTTTTACCATTGATCAGCTGTAGGGCGGCCCTTTGAAGCCCCGCGGCAAGAGTTTAAACAGGTTTTTTCCTTATAGCCCATCAGCTGGGACTCAGGAGGCAGCAATAGATTGGGGGTGGGGCCAAGTAAAAGGTAAGAATAATGTGGGGGGGGGCAGAACCGTTTCGGTGACGTCCTATCTTCACCGCTACCGGTTTGGTGGAACCGGGCGGAACCCACCACTGCAGCACATCATCCAATCAACAGTTAGACAAGACCCAGGGCGTTTGAATCGCAGACATTGCTTTAAACAAAAGTAAAACTTTTACCTTCAAAACTTTATCCACTTCCTGTTTGTCTAGATCTTCGCCATATTCCCGGGCTAGTCGGTTCTGAATGATGTTTCGACGCACCCGGTAGTTTTTGGAAAAGATTTCGAGCAAAATTTGCCGATGCTTGAGGAAAAAAAAAAAAGACATTGAAACAGCAAGAAAAATATCAAGCAAGCGCGAGAAATATCAAACCGGGGTTGATATAAAGCACCGTTGGTTTCATTGGCTGAATTTACTCGTTAATTTAGCTTGAATTTGGATGATCAAGACTTCTGCTTAATCAGCAGACTCCCGGAAAAAATAAAACCACCTCATGTTTCCATTACTTTGAACTAACAATTTGTTAATTTAATTTGTTTTTAAAAACAGGGGTGTTTTAATTAGTATGGGCCAAATTTATTTAATGTTTTTAAATTGTTTTTTAAATTTTATATTGTATCTGTTTTATCTTTGGCTGTTCACTGCCCTGAGTCCTTCGGGAGTAGGGCAGTATATAAATCTAAATAAACTCAAACTCGTATTTATCAATCTAATATATCTCTTTATATTATTGTTCTCATTTATCATATATTTAACAATGGCATTTTCATCCCATAAGGATCCCTTTCATATGTTATATTATTACATACATTTCCTATTTCATTTCCATGCTTTATTGTCTAGCCATTGATAAAATAAATCCCATATTGTATAATATTGCTTATCTTCCTGTTCCCTGATTTCAAATGTCAATTTACTCATTTCAGCACATTCCATAATTTTCTTAATAACTTCATCTTCCGAAGATGAGCAACTTTTAACGTGCAACTTTGGCGGGAGAATATTTTTTGCCTACCTGGTCGTGAATATCGCCAGCTTCCCAAAGTGCAAACACTTTTTGTTCGTCGGGTAACGCTGTGGTCTGCGGAGGAAACTAAAAAAAAAAACAAACAGAAAGCAAATTTACAGTGATTGGATTGACAGGGACTAAAAACGCACACAGAAGAAGGAATAGTGTTTGAATCTTGAGTTCATCAGAAGCAACTTGCATACCAATTTAAATTTGGATCTCCTAAAGGCAAAATCCACTTTCTTAGCAAGAGGACAGTCCGTAAAATTACTGAGATTCGAACAGAAGGTATAATTTTTTTGAGGGGAGTGGGAGAATTGAGAGTTTTTCTTTCCCTAAATCTCTCTGGGGAATTCTGGGAGTGGAGTTTACACATCTTAAAGCTACAGGCAACGTTTTACAGGCTATTTTACTCTGGATTTCTCCCCGTGAAGTTATGAAATCCCACAATCTCAGCAAAGTAATCACAGGAGGATCTACCTGTCATTAAAAAAAGGGGTCCCAGAAACTACAAGCGGCCCACTCCTATGTAAAAGGACCTATTTATTGGGCAATTAAGAAATCCAAATGCAAATTATAATAAAAAAATACAATATCTAATCCTACATATTATAACTGCAGCTAGGATTAGCTATGCATCAAATTGGGAAAATAATGTTATACCAAAAGACAAAGAGGGGAGAAGGAAAATTTTGGGACTGTCTGGAGATGGACAAATTGACGAAAGAAATAAAAGGAAAAGATGAAACGGACTATTACTTATTATGGGAAAAATGGTACAAATGATTAGAGGACAGGAATAACAAGCAAGAAAATATATAACAGAGATGATTTAGAAATCAGGAAGCATTAATAAAATATTAAATATATAATATGTGTAAAGTAACATGGATATAATAATTTGTATAATGAGTAAGGGATAGTATTTATAATATATAAGAAATAAGGGAATCACAAAAATAAGTATGTGAATATGTAGGGGGGAAAAAACATAAACTGTGCATATATACCAATAACGGAACCGTTGTAAAATGGAAATTTTTCTTTTGTTTTTAAAGAAAAAAATAATAAAAAATATTTAATAAAAAGAAAAAAAAAAGAAATCCAAATGCCTTTTGAATAAAGATGTCAAATGGAAGACATGTTCTCTCGATATAGTTCGAACAACCAATATCAAACCAGCAATTCGTAGTATTTACGTACTAGTTGTTATTATTGTTATATTTATATAACCTTCCGTTTTCCCCACTACAACCCTGTGAGATATGCTGAACTGAGAAACAATTATCCAACAGCTTTTCTTGGCTTGATTTAAACTACAAATCGTAGTGTCCTGCAATAAGGTAAAAAGGTTCCCCTCGCACATACGTGCTAGTCGTTCCCGACTCTAGGGGGCAGTGCTCATCTCCGTTTCAAAGCCGAAGAGCCAGCGCTGTCCGAAGACGTCTCCGTGGTCATGTGGCCGGCATGACTCAACGCCAAAGGCGCACGGAACGCTGTTCCCTTCCCACCAAAGGTGGTCCCTATTTTTCTACTTGCATTTTTTTTTTTTACCTACTTTCAAACTGCTAGGTTGGCAGAAGCCGGGACAAGTCACGGGAGCTCACCCCATTACGCGGCACTCGGGATTCGAACCGCTGAACTGCCGACCTTTCGATCGACAAGCTCAGTGTCTTAGCCACCGAGCCACCTGCAATAGAACACTTCAAAAATCTTTTTTTTTTTTTTGGTCCTATTCAGGGGAAGAAAAGATTAAAATTTTTATTTTTTGTTTCAACCAATTGTATTTTTCATCAAACTACTGTAAGCACAGACCTATTCTAAATTAAACCCTGCAGCAATAAGCCAAATTATTTTCATAAAGAGGCCGAACAAGATCACTTCTTTCTTAGCAAATCCGTGGTTTGCTTTAAAAATCTGAAGCTTGCGATGTTTCCAACTACACCACAACTCGGCAAGAAAACTATCTTTTGAAAGCAACCGTAACTGACAAATTATAAGACGTGAGGAAGGCTAGCAAGCTGAAGATTTTTAAGCACGGCTAAAGCCCACTTAAATATGGGCATCTTGTAGTTTATTATACTTGCTCCTTGGCCCGTCTGAGGCCTTCGCCCTAATCATGGCTTAGTTTGCTGACAGCCCAGCATGCATAATCAGACCCGGTAAGAGGAGAAGCCGGTAGGAGGGGGGAAAAAAAGCAGAAAATCCTGTTTCTCAGTTGCTTGGTGCAGATTTTTTTCCCCTAGGATATTTGCAACTGCAGACATAGCAACAACATTATCGTAATCTAGTGTTACAGGGAGCCGAAGAAAATGTTCCCCGTCTTGGAAACTCGTGTGCTCCAAAGCTATGACTCACAACCAAAACAGCCTTCACTTCTGACGCTGCCTTAAAGTTTATTCCTGTTGACTTTGCTCAGGTCCTGTTATAAATCACACACACCCTGCCTGCTCAACTCCGCAAACTAACTTTGGTTACTGTTTTTTTCCCTCCCCTTCTTGCAAACAAAATGCCTGCAGGCAAATTTCAGGAACACAAGTGGAAAAGTTCCGTGGAACAAGCTGGAGAAGGTCAGGTTTTTATTGCTCATCTTTTTAAGAAGTTTAATCTGCTGGATGTTTCCATATTTGGATGGATCTCAGATCCTGAAACAGGATCTGAAGTACAGGCACTGCCCTCGACTACCGACAGTTCATTCACAGTGACCGTTTTGAAGTGACAACGGCCCCGGAAAAAGTTATTTAGGATTGTTTCTCACACATATGACCATTGCAGCATCCCCACAGTCACGAGATTTACAGTCGGATGCTTGACAAGTGACTCACATGAAAAATGGTTGTAAATCACGTTTTTCAATGCTATTGTAACTAAATTAAACAGTTTAACAGTTGTTAACTAAACTAAACAGTCACTAAATGAATTGTTGTAAGTCAAGGACTTACCTGTGCTGGGAGAGATTTAATTTTTAATCCTGGCGTCCCCAAATTCTTCAAGTTTTAGATTGTTCATTGACACAAACACACCCAAATGTTACACGAAAATAATTTAAAAACTACTACTTTAATACACGTACTGTGTTTCCCCAAAAATGAGACCCTGTTTTATATTTTTTTTGAACCCCGAAATAAACGCTTGGCCTTATTTTCGGGGAGGTCTTATTATTTTGGGGCACGTGGAGAAGATGGGGCTCCTCTTGCAGTCTTACTTGATTTCCAGCTCTGTCTCCCTAACCCTAACCGGAGGAAATGGCGGGAACTGGCTGCTTATGCGTTTAAATATTTTCAGGGAGGGCTCATTTTAGCGCATGTGCTCAAAAGCCCGATAGGGCTTATTATCAGGGGATGTCTTATTTTTGGGGAAACAGGGTAGTAGATTCACTTCTAAAAATAATCGCACAAGAGGAGATCCACTTACAGGCACCATGATCTGCTTGCAGCCTATGTCCAACACCATGTCTTGTAACGTTTTGTCCGAAATTCCGCTGAACAAAAGATTCCCAGGAGGTAAACTAGCCAGATGAAGGTTAAATAACCGTTTAAGCTCGTTCAGAGTCAGGACATATTGTTTCTTAAAGGTGGCCCCCACAAAAGCTCGCAGTTCCTCGGTGACCCTCTCTGGAACCGGCATGTGGCCGTTGATGGAGTCCAGGCTATCTTCCAAATGGATCCCATTAACCAGTCCATTGTTGAGGTTCTCCGGGACAGAGGTCTCCATTGATTCCTCGTCGCTGACCGGTTCCTCCTTGATACGGACTCCAAGGAGGCCCGTTGGGTGAGGAGACTCGTCCAACCGGCTCTCGGCTTTCCTCTTTCGGTGGTCTTGGTCCAGCTGGCTGTAGCTCTGGTTGACTTTGGCCTTGGCCAAGTTGACCCTCTGCTCTCCAGAAATCACCACTGGAGCAGCTATGGAAAGGAGAACAAGAACCAGAGTTAAATGTCTATGGAGATTCTCAGTCATCCAAGGTCCATGGTTGTTCCAAAGAGGCTTTTTTTTTTTTTAATTTGATTTATATGCCGCCCTTCTCCGGAGACTCAGTGCGGCTTACAGTGCGTTAAGCAATAGCCTTCATCCTTTTGTATATTTATACAAAGTCAGCTTATTGACCCCACAAACTGGGTCCTCAATTTACCTACCTTAGAAAGGATGGAAGGCTGAGTCAACCTTGAGCCTTGGCGAGATTCGAACCTGCAGTAATTGTAGGCAGCTGGTCTTAATAACAGGGTGCTTTAGACCACTGTACTATCAAGGCTCGTCAAGAAGCAACTGGACTTTCTGGGTTTTTTCTTTGAAGACGTTTCCCTTTTCATCCAAGCAGCTTCTTCAGCTCTGAAGAAGATTCTTGGATGAGAAGCGAAACGTCTTCAAAGGAAAATACCAGAAAGTCCAATTGCCTCTTGAAAAAAGCCCCTTTGGAAGAACCAGGGTTCGCTTCGTTAGAACAAGAACCAGGATTAGCTTGGCCAAGATGATGCAAGAACTATGTTCTACCTAGATGTAGAGTACATAGGAAATTGTAGGAGGAGGACTGCTTTTGATGACTTCATTTCTTTAAAATAGCTCTTGAATCGTTCACACTGTTGTGGCCCACCAGCGGAGCTGGCAGCAGATTCGGACAGTGAGGAGGTTGGGGAGGAACCTGGGCCAGTCCTGGAGTCTGGGGAAGGCTCTGATGAGGGCTCTGCATTGGAGGCAGAGAGGGGGCCAGGGCCGTCGGACAGTTATCAGCTGCCTTCGGAGTCTGACATCAGTGAGGCAGAGGAACAGCTGGAGCCTGTTCCAAGTGTGCACATGCACAGAGTTGCCAGATGAAGGGAACAGCTAAAGAACAAGGGTCGACTCAGGAGTAAAGCCACAGATGGACGATGAATGGCCCCTCCCAGAGGGAATAAAAGAGGAGCGAAAGGGGAGTGGAGTTTGCAGGAGACAATTAGTTCACCTAATTGGTTCGTGACTCTCAGAGACTCTTTGCCAAGTTTTGAAGATATCGGCCTGGCAGCTCTCCAAGCCAGATAAGGTCTGTGGCTGTAAATTCTCCCTTGAAAGACTTTGCTGGATGTGAATGAGAGGAATTCACAGTAACTTAATAAAAAGGGGTTTTTGTCTGGACAAGGAGTCTACTTCGTGCTCTTGGGAAGCCTAGTTCAGAACACACACCTAGTTTTCCTCCAAGGTCTTATGCATTAAAAATAAACGAATCACCTCGTGGTTAGCCATGGTTTTTATTAGACCATGGTTGTCTAAGAAGCCGCCATAGCAGGATCGACTGAATCTAAGCCAAACCAGCTACCTAGTTATCTCTGGTTCTCCAAACACCTTACCTGGCTGTGCTGCTGGTTTCTTTGAAGCCAGGTGCTCTTTAGATAGGTTGTATACTTTTTCCAACCTGAAAATAAGAGAAAAGGAACAATTCGCCTCTGGAAAAAACTTTAAAGGCTCAGTCAGCAGGCACCAAGAATCTGCAGCACTTTGGATATGAAGAGGAACAGAGGTTTTGGGGGGGTGCAGACCCCACCTCTCAGTATCTCTTACAGGGAAATGTGTGTGTCTCTCCCCCAGATTCACACAGTAGAACTACAATCCCAGGAAAAAAAGGGGAAGGGGAAAGGAAAGGAAAGAAAGAAAGGAAAGGAAGGAAGGCAAAGGAAGAAAGGAAAGGGGGAAGGGAAGGGAAGGGGGAAGGAAAGGAAAGGAAAGGAAAGGGGGAAGGGAAGGAAAAAGACGGAAGTGAGAGAATGGAAAGGGAAGAAGTAAATGCAGAAAGGGAAAGGGGAAGAGGAAGGGGAAGGCAAGGTGAAGAAGGGATGAAGAAAGGGAAGGGGAGGAAAGGAAAGGGGGAAGGAAAATGAGGGAAGGGAAGTGGGAGAATGGGAAGGGAAGGGGTATATGCAGAAAGGGGAAGGGAAAAGGGAAAGAAAGGAAGGAAGGAAAGGAAGAAGGAAAGGGAAGGGGGAAGGGAAGGAAAAAGGAAAGTGAAGGAAAGGGGGAAGGAAAAGAAAGGAAAGAAAGGAAAGGGGGAAGGGAAGGAAAATGAGGGAAGGGAAGTAGGAAAATGGAAAGGGAAGGGGGAAATGCAGAAAGGGGAAGGGGGAAGGGGAAGGCAAGGTGAAGAAGGGATGAAGAAGGAAGGGAAGGGAAAGGAATTACTTACTTGGCTTGAATGCCCATCCAAAGCATTTTTTGCCTCTGCACCACATCTGGATGTTTCTTGACAAAATCTTCGTCATAGCGGAGCTTGAATTCCCACCCTCGGTTTATCCTCAAGAAAGAGACGTGTTCCAGGAAGTCTTTTACATCTTCTGGACCAAGCTGGCACAAAAGAACAGATTTATTTTTTTTAAAAAAATTAAAAATCATTTTCACAACAAAAGGCAGCAAATGCTGCACAATCTGGCTATTCATAACTTGTTTCAAAACACCTAGCTAAACATCTTGCCCTGCACCTGGAGTGGTGTGACTGGGAGGCATCTCCAGTTGGGACGATGCATTGACTGGACCATGTGATGGATGTGTGGGTGCAGGGGGAAAGGGACTTGGACTTTCCTTTGGGTGGGGAAAACCTGGAAGCTTTCAGATTCGAGTATTCCCAGATGTGCCAATATGACATCTCTAATAAAATGGAACTTTGAGGAACTTCAAGCCTCGGAGTCTTCTTTCGTTGGGGGTGTTACTTAGAAGCCTGACAATAACCACAAGAAAATCCCAGTTGCCTTTTGAAAAAAGCACTTTTGGGACCTGGAAAATTGAGAATCTCCGCAGAAGGAAATAAATGGTTGTAAGTCGAGCACGACCTATAATCGGATAGAGAAGAGAACTGCATTTATGGGAATAATGGCCACCCCGAAGCTTGGGGTGTGGTCATCCAGAGAAAACAGAGAGACGGGACTACGCCCTAATCGACACAAACTTTCTTCAAAGAAGGAACCTGCTACCACTTGTTTGTGAGCTCAAATATGCATGTATGCATGCGTGTTCATACACAAACACATATGCATATTAAAAAGACGCGCTTGTTTGCTTCTCAAGTATTGGGGTGTGGGTGCAAATGACATGCCAGTAATATAAAAGTAATCATCTGTGGAATTTTAGAGGATTGCATTTTTGGAGTTGCGCATCCTCTTTGAAAGAGGACACTCTCGACCTTTTGAATTTTAACTCCATCATCATGCTAATAACAAGAGGCAGAGATTTAACTCTGAGGAGGGACAAGCCAGGATCTGCAGAGCGGGAAAGTTTATTTCTAATTTAGAAGCCTTTGTGGGGTTCCATCTTTGCTGCTTATTGTGCAAGCCAGTTACTCTAAACGTAGCTATTAACAGTTTTAACAGATTAACTGAGTTGGAAGGGACCTTGTAGGTCATCTAGTCCAACCCCCTTCCCAAGCAGGGGATTCTATACCATTTCTGACAGATGGCACTCCAATCTCTTCTTGAAAGCCTCCAGTGATAATTCTCCCACAACTTCCGAAGGCAACTTCTGTTCCATGGGTTGATTGTTCTCACTGTCAGAAAATTTCTCCTTATTTCCAGGTTGAATCTCTCCTTGTTCAGTTTCCATCCGTTATTCCTTGTCTGACCTTCGGGTGCCTTGGAAAACAGCTTGACATCCTCTCCTCTCTGTGGCAGCCCCTCAAATATTGGAACCCTGCTATCCTATCTCCTCTGGTCCTTCTCTTCACTAGACTAGCCAGGCCCAGTTCCTGCAACCGTTCTTTGTATGTTTTAGTCTATTAGAATGAACAAAGATCATTCAAACAGCCAGGGACGTCCCCATTTTAAAACATTATAAATCAAACCTGGTTTGTCTGTCACACAGAACAAAACAGGCCTCCAATCTCAGGCGCGATGCCATTTGGTGGCATTTAGAAAACCACAAGATCTCTAGTCCTAAGGTATGCATCCTATATTTTTTTCCGGTCATCACATCTGGGCCACCAGGCTGATGATATATGGACTTCAGTTCCCAGAATCCCCCGGTCAGCACAGCCACTAGAGTGGATTCTGGGAAGTGGTTTATAAATCTGGAAAGAGGCCCAGATGGGAAACCAACAAGCAAAATTTGGGGAAATCCTGTCTCGACCAGGAGTCCTCCGAACCTGGCAACTTTTAAGACTTATGGATTTCAACTCCCAGAATTCCTCAGCCAACTATGCTGGCTGAGGAATTCTGGGAGTTGAAGTCCACAAGTCTTAAAGTTGCCAAGTTTGGAGATGCCTTACCTAGCCTGAATTAAAAAAACAAAAGTTTAGGAAGAAACTTACTTTTGTTACAGCAGCAACTTCCTTCCGTACCACCCACCGATCCTGGGTGAATTTCCATATCTGGAAAAAAAAAAAGGAAGATAAGTTTCAACCTGGTGAATGCCTTTATGTCCATGTTATAAGATACAGTAGTGGCCAAAATTGTGGAAACCTTTTTGGGAAAAGTGTATTTTTGAGGTTTGATGGCTAATAAAGTTGTGGGGCAATAAGCTGACTTTGTATAAAATATACAAAAGAATGAAGGCTATTGCTTAGTGCATAGTAAGCCGCCCTGAGTCTCCGGAGAAGAGCGGCATATAAATCAAATTAAAAAATAATAATAAAAAAAATAATAATAACACCACTTCTTTTTTGGGGGGGAGTTTCAAGATAATCCTATTCCACTGCTGGAATGGCCTGGGAATAGCCCAGATCTTAACCCAATTGAAAAAACTATGGAGCCGGCTAAAGAAACTTGTTAGTCAGAAGCGACCCAGCAATAAAACCCGGTTAATAGAAGCCATCCTTCAATCTTGGTTTCACATTAGAACAGCTGCAGAACTAAAAGACTTGGTTCACTCCATGGGAAGACATTGTAAGGCCGTAATTCGTGCTAAAGGTTACCTAACTAAGTATTAACTGACATGGTGATCATTTTTGTATATCTCGTTTTTTCTACGGTGATAATTTTTATGTATCTCGTTTTTTCTATGTGTTTCACTTTTCTTTTTTATACTGTAACTGCTATTCTAATAGCAAATCCTTTATAAAAGTTACTGCATTGCATTCTTGATTAAATTATCTTTTCATTGATATATAATGTTATGGTACTACTCCAATAAAAAAAGTGGTATTATTAGCTAGTTTTAGAAAATACATTTTTCCCAAAAGGTTTCCACAAGGTTCACCTGCAATACTGCATTCTAACCACTGCGCACCATGGATGGATGGATGGATGGAAGGGAAGATATTGAGAGTGGAAGGAAGGGAGTGAGTGAGTGAGTGAGTGAGTGAGGGAGGGAGGAAGGAAGGAAGGAAGGAAGGAAGGAAGGAAGGAAGGAAGGAAGGAAGGGAAGGAGCAATAGCACTTAGACTTATATGCCGCTTCACAGTGTTTTACAGCCCTCTCTAAGCAGTTTACAGAGTCAGCCTCTTGCCCCCAACAATCTAGATCCTCATTTTAAATGGCCCAGACATAAAATTATAACAGACTTCTCAAAATGGACATCAAGCTCTTGCTGCAGAAGGAACATTCGAGAAGGAACAAATGCATTCTTGGTTGGGCGTTTTGGTACTCACAACAAAATCCCTTCCTCGGCACAGGACTTCAGCTGGGACGCCACTGTGTGGGCTGGAGGTATCTTTGGGGTAAAGGATGTCACTGTGTCAGGGGTAAAGATAAACACTGATTAGCCGTAGCGCACTATCAACCAGTCAGGCAAAAAATCCAGCCCGATCTTGCAATATGGGTAGTCCTCAACTTATAACCACAATTGAGCCCAAAACCTGCAACCGTTCGAAGTTATGAGGGACCTTACTTGGCGGGAGCTGACAACCCAGATTTGAAGTTCTGATGGTCAGCTCCCATGGGTTTGCTTAACGACGATTGCACTTCCTTAACGACTAACGCAAACAAAGCCATGAAAACGAGTTGACTACATTGGTTGACCTGATATACGACCACACCATAGGTTACAATTGGGATGGGCAGGTGCCATTACGGTCGTAACTCGAGGATTATCTACATAGCAACCAGAAAGCACAGGGGGCCCCCCCATTGTTGGAAATTTAGAATTTGGCAGGCCAATCTGCAATTATTTGTATTTGTATTTATTATTATTATTATTATATTATTTATTTATAATATCTATTTATTATTATTATTATTATTATTATTGTTATTATTATTAATATTAATATTATTTATTAATATTTGTATTTGTATTTATTATGGCTGTTCACCGCCCTGAGTCCTTCAGGAGTAGGGCGGTATACAAATATGAAAAATAAATAAATAAATAAATAAATTAGCAGCATGCAATACAAATAAAGCTGATTTTTCTGATCACCTTTTCACCACCCAGTTTCCCTGGACTAGCAGCGCCACCTGCTGGATGCTTCGCAAAACTGCAGTCGGATCCGTCCCAGAGGCCAGGAGGCTCATTAAACTGGCAAAAGCGATGACTTTCACTGTTAGGGGGCGAAAAAAGCAGGGATCCATCAGCCCCAGCCAGCTAGAAGCCCCCCCGCCCCCTTCCCAAATTTTAATGGGAATTTTAGATGCTTTTATTGTTTGAATTTTAATTTGGACTTGTTGTTGCTTATTGCTGTGAGCCGCCCTGAGTCCTTGTGGAGAAAGAGCGCATATAAGTCCAATAAATAAATAAAGAAATAAAAACAGGGAAACTGGAGAGCAACAGGAAGGGCTGATCAAATCCAGATGCTAAGAATCCTACCCAGAATTCATTAACGGGCCTCAATCAGGAGGTACCATTCTCAACAAAAGCATCTTAGTTACTAATACTTGGAGGGGAGACCACTCAGAGATCACTTGTCAGATGGAATAGAAGTTGGAGAAACTCCCCCCCCCCCGCCCTCCCCAAGACAGGAACAAATGTTAAGAGTAACAGGGCAGTCCTTGAATCCTACGCTCACCAAAGACCCACTCGCTCGCTGAAGCGAGCAAAACAATTTAGCAAAGGGAAAAAGAGAAAATAGGAGAACCTACCATTTTTCATCAGAATCTTAATCTGGTCGGCCAAAGGGAGTGTTCGCAACTGAGCCATGGGCAGCACATTGCTTGGCGCTACCGGTTTTTCCCTGTAGGTAAAATAAAATAGCCATTAATTCCTGGCTCCTCAAACTATATGCCTTCCTTTGAGGACCTGTATACTGCACGAGTCAAAAAAGAGGGCTGTGAAAATTCTACAGACCCCTCACATCCTGGACATAAAACTGTTTCAACTCCTACCCTCAAAATGATGCTATAGAGCACTGCACACCAGAACAACTAGACACAAGGACAGTTTTTTCCCCGAATGCTAAACAAATAATTCCCTCAACACTGTCAAATAATTTACTAAGACTGTATTACTATTATTCTTCTCTTCCTTACTAGTATCTATCTCTTCCCACTTATGACTATAACCATGTTGCTTGTATCTTTCAATTGTATTGTTTTTATTTGTTTCCTAGTACGATTTGATAGCTTATTAGTAACCTATGACTATCACTAAGTATCTTTTTACTCTTGATGAATGTATTTTATCCTCCTTATGTACACTGAGAGCATATGCACCAAAGACAAATTCCTTGTGTGTCCAATCACATTTGGCCAATAAAGAATTGAATTCTATTCTATTCTATTCTATTCTATTCTATTCTATTCTATTCTATTCTATTCTATTCTATTCTATTCTATTCTATTCTATTCTATTCTATTCTATTCTATTCTATTCTATTCTATTCTATTCTATTTTAGTTTTTCGCTGTGCCCTCAAGACCCTGCTCTTCCGACAGGCAGGGCTATCTTTGTAAAGTAGTTTTTAAATTCGGAGTTTTAAATTTTTGGGTTTTTAACAAAACTTGGCCGTAAATGTAATAATTTTAATAATTTTTAAATTTAATTGGGATTTATATTGTGTTTTTTACTTGGCTGTGCACTGCCCCGAGTCCTTCGGGAGAGGGGCGGTATAGAAATAAAATTCTCTCTCTATTCTATTCTATTTCTATTCTATTCTATTCTATTCTATTCTATTCTATTCTATTCTATTCTATTCTATTCTATTCTATTCTATTCTATTCTATTCTAATTATATT
This sequence comes from Pantherophis guttatus, assembly GCF_029531705.1. The sequence goes on from NW_026844042.1 coordinate 1,624,858, forward strand.
TAAAGTTCTTAGCTTAGTGTTTCTGTGTGTAAACTCAACCGATAAGAATCATCTAAGCTACTTAAGAACTGAAGAAGCTTCCTGGATGAAAAGTGAAACGTTTTCAAGGAAAAAAAATCAAGAAAGTCCAGTTGCCTTTTGGAAGGAGTACTTTTGGGACAAAAGTGACCTGGATGATGGAGAATCTCCATAGAACTAAGCTACTTACTTTTCTTCTTCTACGCTTGGTGGAACCAGCATCATCAAGTATTCACTGTGGAGAAAGAAGAAGGATATGGATTTGCCTTGAGAAAGGAACATAAACAAAATTGTCATTAGAAACCAGTAGAAGGTAGCTGGCTTAGTCATCTGAAAGAAATCCAAGCCAATCAAATGCATAAAATGTGGGGCATCTGGTCCTGCGTTTTTCTAAGCAACAATATTGACAATGGTCTTGCAAGAGGAATGGTGGCTCGGCATCTCGGCATCTCCTCATTAGCAGCCCAACTGATCTTGGGGGGGAAAGTGGACTAGATTTCAATGATTTATCTTCTCCCCTTTCCTCACCTTGGCGATTTAATTAATTCCGTGTTCCCAGCCATGCTGTGACCTTGGCTGAATAAATACTGGCGCTCGTGCTCGGAACGACTATCCTAGGAGAAACAGAAGAGGAAGAGCCATGGATTCCACCAGCTTTAATGGACATTTCACAACTATTGCATGAAAATATACAGGCAGGAGCTAAGCTTAAACTGTTTTTTTCCTGTTCAGGAAAAAGAAGAAGAGTTTTAGGAAGGAGAAGGGAAGAACAAAGGAAGGAGGGAAGAAAGAAAATAGGGAAGGAAGGGAAAGGGAACGGAAGGAAAAGGAAAGAGAAAGGGAAACGAAAGGAGGGAGGGAGGGAGGGAGGGGAGGAAAGGGAAAGGGAAAAGAAAGAAAAGGAAAGGAAAGGAAGGGAAGGGAAGGAAAAAGGAAAAGGATCATGGACTATTTGGAACTGACACCTATTTCTTTTCCCCTCTGTAATCAACTGTCATGAAGCTGTCATAGTTTTAATAATTCTCACAGGGGAAGAAGAAGATCTGGAAAACCAATCTACCATCAGATTGTATAAAACTGGGGAGGGAGGAAGTCAAATCAGCTTCTTTAGCAGACCATTTCTGCAGATGTAATAACACACTGGCTGAGTTTGCCGTTTGTGTGAGACCACCTATTGTTAGCAACGGTTAGCAGGGGCCAGCAACTTCTAGCCATAATGCCACACGAGGTCCTCAAATCCCCTTTCCTCATCCTTAGAACCATATTCCTGAAAATGACCAGCAGTTCCTTAACATGTTGGAAGTAGGAAATACACCCAAAGTGGAACAAAGCTGCTTGTTGTTGTTGTTTTAAGAAAAAGTAAACCTCTCGATAACCAGGATAAAAAAAGGGGAATTTTTAGCTCCACCCTTATAAATGATCTGGCTCCGCCCACTGTGGTCCTTTCTTCCTTTGCCAAAACATTGTGTCACTTTTGCCCCTAAAAGTTTACACCCTCCAAACCGTTCCTTAAACCCCATTAATGATGGATTATTCAACAAACTAGGGTTAAACAAACCATAGTTTAATGTGCTACGCAAACACAGTCCTGGAAACCTACCTTCAAACCGTAATAATGGAGGTGAACCCAATGTTCTTCTGCTTGTCTTTTCTGCAGGAATTCGTAAGATTGAACTCGCCGCTGGCGGGCCTGCTCCGATTCTGGCCGGGAGAACCTCACCTGAAAAGAGACCTTCCTGTTATTATTCGATACAATAAGAATTCCCAATGAGATCAGGAACGGGCGAAGATCTTCTCTTTCAAAGAATGGACACCACCTTTGTCTAACACAGGGGTCTGCAACTTTAAACACTCAAAGAGCCATTTGGATCCGTTTCCCACAGAAAAGAAAACACCGGGAGTCACAAAACCCTTCCCGTGCCTGACTATTTCCTGAGCAGCCACAAAACTAGCATATTAAACGTTCTGTTTTCTTCTGAAACTTTTCTTTTCTTGGGTTTATCCATGGTTGGCCTACCGGGGGTTGAAAAGCTCAATAAATCTTGTGCTGGCGGGTGTCGCACATTGGCGGTTGTGACGCATGTTTTGAGTGACAGGAAGCCACAGCAGAGGGGTGAAAGAGCCACATGCGGCTCCAGAGCCACAGGTTGCCGACCCCTGGTCTAACAGCAACCAAAAGAAAGAATTGAGAGATACTGAATTCAAAAATGACTTCCAAATGACTCTGGGCAGTTTAGCACTAGAATCTATCTATCTATCTATCTATCTATCTATCTATCTATCTATCTATTATCTATCTATCTATCTATCTATCTATCTATCTATCTAATCTATCTATCTATCTATTATCTATCTATCTATCATCTATCTATCATCTATCTAATCTATCTATCTATCTATCTATTCTATCTATCTATCTATCTATCTATCTATCTATCTAATCTATCTATCATCTCTTAAAAAGTAAAAAAGATGTCACAGGCTGGAAGAGCAAAACAATAATAATAAAAAAAGCAAGTCATTTTCCCAAAACAAAACAAAATTTATTGTCGTCGTACGTCAAGGACTACACCTGTTCAAACTTGTTGCCAAGAACCCGAATTTTGCTCACGGAACTGTGAGAGGAAGCTGCGAGAGTTGTAAACAGTGAGGACCGGTCCATCAGTCCCTTTTTTGGTGCAGCTTGGAATGGTCACTAAACAAACAGTTGTAAGTCGAGGACTACCTGTATATTCCTGGGAGTTAAGACAGGCGTCAGAGAACACCTTGACGTACCGTGATTTGCTTGACGTCTTCCTCAGCCTCATCCTGGGAAGAGTCCCCATCTGTGATGAGAAAAAGGTGGGTATTAAAGAGAAAGCATCTTAACAGCTAATAGTTGCTGCATGTGGGAACATACACAAACCTAGATAAATTATCAGAGCTGCAAAAGAAACGTGGGGAAAATAGCCTGTTTTACCCCATAATGGGAAATTGGCTGAATTTAGAATGCCAATAAGATGGATGTTTGCAGCAGAAATCTGATTAGCAACAGCACTTAAGACTTATATACTGCTTCACAATGCTTTTACAGCCCTCTCTAAGCGGTTTACAGAATCAGCATACCTCCCCCAACAATCTGGGTCCTCATTTTACCGACCTCAGAAGGATGGAAGGCTGAGTCAACCTTGAGACTGTCAGGATTGAATTCCTGGCAGAAGGCAATCTGCAATATTGCATTCTGATGGATAGGTAAGATGGATGGATGGGTGGGTGGGTGAAGAAGGAGAAGGAGAAGGAGAAGGAGAAGAAGAAGAGGAGGAGGAGGGGGAGGGGGAGAAGGAGGGGGAGGGGGAAGAGGAGGAGGAGGAAGAAGAAGAAGAAGAAGAAGAAGAAGAAGAAGAAGAAGAAGAAGAAGAAGAAGAAGAAGAA
>NW_026844042.1:1628531-1676674 GCF_029531705.1 Pantherophis guttatus
GAAGAAGAAGAAGAAGAAGAAGAAGAAGAAGAAGAAGAAGAAGAAGAGAGGAGGAGGAAGTTGCCGGGGCGTTAATAACGTGGAGGCGAAACCCTGGAGGAGAAACAAGGTTTCGAGGTAAAAAGTCCTAGACCCGAGGAATTCTGGGAGTTGAAGTCCTCCCCCATGTTGGCCGGGGAATTCTGGGCACTGAAATCTATACATGCTAGCTGAGGAATTCTGGGAGCCTTCTAGCATTAAGAGCTAGGCTGTAAAGGCTATAAATCCTGCTTAAAACACAGCCAGCCATTTTAAACACGGAAGCTGGCAATCTTCTCAGTCCCAAATACAGAGAAGATGGCGTCCTACTTACGCTCGGTAGCAGCTTCGCGTTCTCGGTATTTTGCATCCGCTTTGTCCAAGTAGGCAAAACTTGGCCGCATTTGCAGAATCCCATGCAACGGAGTCAAGTGAAGCTCCCCTGCAACAGAATAAAGTAGGTTTTTTTTACAAAAAGAGAAATAGCAGAGACTAGATCTAAAACAGCATTTTTCTAGCCCAACAATTTTAAGACGTGCGGACTCCAACTCCCAGAATTCCCCAGCGGGTATTGCTGGCTGAGGAGAGGAAGTCCATGCATGCTGGCTAGTGAATTCTGGATTTTAAAGTCCATTCATACAGGCTGAGGAATTCTGGGAGTTGAAGTCCATATGCTGGCTGGGGAATTCTGGGCACTGGAATCCATGCATGCTGGCTGAGGAATTCTGGGAGTTGAAGTCCACCGTTGAGGAATTCAGGATTTTAGAATCCATTCATACAGGCTGATGAATTCTGGGAGTTGAAGTCCACCAATGCTGGCTGAGGAATTCTGGGAGTTGGAAGTCCCACCAATGCTGGCTGAGGAATTCTGGAGTTGAAGTCCACCGGTTGAGGAATTCTGGATTTTAGAATCCATTCCTACAGGCTGAGGAATTCTGGATTTTAGAATCCATTCCTACAGGCTAAGGAATTCTGGGAGTTGAAGTCCACCAATTGAGGAATTCTAGATTTTAGAATCCATTCCTACAGGCTGAGGAATTCTGGGAGTTGAAGTCTACGTATGCTGGCTGAGGAATTCTGGGAGCAGAAGTCCACTGGTTGAGGAATTCTGGATTTTAGAATCCATTCCTACAGGCTGAGGAATTCTGGGAGCTGAAGTCCACCTATGCTGGCTGAGGAATTCTGGGAGCTGAAGTCCACTGGTTGAGGAATTCTGGATTTTAGAATCCATTCCTACAGGCTAAGGAATTCTGGGAGTTGAAGTCCACCAATTGAGGAATTCTGGATTTTAGAATCCATTCCTACAGGCTGAGGAATTCTGGGAGCTGAAGTCCACCTAAGCTGAGGAATTCTGGGAGCAGAAGTCCACTGGTTGAGGAATTCTGGATTTTAAGAATCCATTCCTACAGGCTAAGGAATTCTGGGAGTTGAAGTCCACCTATGCTGGCTGAGGAATTCTGGGAGTTGAAGTCCACCTATGCTGGCTGAGGAATTCTGGGAGTTGAAGAAAACACATCCTAAAGTTGGTGAGGGGAGAAACCGTGCTCTAAAACATAGGCAACCCTTGGAGAGACAGAGTTTGGGTGGACTGACAAAACAAAGATTTTCCGTCAGGTAGAAAGGCGGTAAACTAGGCAGCTACATTCACACGACCTGCTAAAACCTGGTTAGATATTGAAGGGGTTGGAGGCGTCCTACAAACGCAGCTGTTTAGAAACCTATGAAAATACAGCCTGTGAATTAACTCCATTGCTAGCTTGGATGCTGTTTTTCATGCCCTCAATTTTGCACCAGAAATCCGAAGATTGTAAGGGCTTTTTTTTTTTTTAATAGTTTATTTTTGAAAACCACAAAGGCATGTGGGTGTAACAACTCACCTCTTTTGTAGATAGCAGCAGCGTATCGTGAAATGTTGCTGGTGGTTTGCGAGGAGCAGAAAGTCTGCTTGTCCATCAACTTCCTGGAAAATATGGAAGACAGGATTTCAGTGAAAAGGCATGTGGGAATGATCTTGGTAGACCACGAGAAGAGACAACGGTCGGATAAGAGAGGATATAGCCTGCAAGTTGTATAAAGGGTGAAGAAAGAAGCCCAGATGGGACCCTCCCTAACTTCTCGGGCTGTAAAATGGGGGGAAGGAGAGAGAAATTTGTACTTTCAGATTGGCAAGATTCTATTAATGTAGCGTTTGTCAGCTTTGGACGCCATATTAGGCGGGAAGCTCCAATGCTTCCAATTCTACAATAAATTCTACAATAAAATAGAATGAACTTATCGGGTCGTCTTTCCTGTCTGGTCCATTTGGTAAGAGATGACACTCAAAAATAAGAGCTTTGGTGGCGCAGCAGACTAAAGTGCTGTTAAGTAGCACCAGCTGCCTGCAATTACTGCGAGTTCAAATGTCACCAGGCTCAAAGTTGACTCAGCCTTCCATCCTTCCGAGGTAGGTAAAATGAGGACCCGGATTGTGGGGGCAATAAGCTGACTTTGTATAAAAAAGAACACCGCTTAGGGGGGGCCGAAAGCCCTACTAAGCAGGTATATACAAAAGTATGAAGGCTATTGCTTAACGCATTGTAAGCCGCCCTGAGTCTCCGGAGAAGGGCGGCATATAAATCGAACCAATAAATAAACAAACAAACAAACAAACTAACTAACTAACTAACTAACAAACAAGTAAGTAAGTAAGTAAGTAAGTAAGTAAGTAAGTAAGTCAGTCTATTTTAATGCAAAGAAGGACTAGGAGGGACATGATAGCAGTCTTCCAATATCTCAGGGGCTGCCACAAAGAAGAGGGAGTCAAGCTATTCTCCAAAGCACCTGAAGGCAGGATAAGAAGCAACGGATGGAAACTAAAAAGGAGAGAACCAACCTAGAACTTAAGGAGAAATTTCCTAATAGTGAAAACAATTAATCAGTGGAACCGTTTGCTTCCAGAAGTAGTGGGTACTCCATCACTGGAGGTTTTCAAGAAGAAACTGGACAGCCCTATGTCTGACATGGTATAAGGTCTCCTGCTTGAGCAGGGGGTTGGACTAGAAGACCTCCAAGGTCCCTTCCAACTCTGCTATTGTGTATTAACCTGCCAATCAAAAAACCCTGGCAAAGGTGGGGATTCCACCCAGCTGAGCCCGGGCATCAATGCAAAGGCAATACTCACGAAGAGTAAGTGTTGGTCTCATCCGTACACGTGCCATCTACGTTGAGGGCAATCTGTTCCCCTTTGCTACGACAGTAGTTGGAATTCGAAGTGTCAATGGCCATTTCCAGTTCAACCTAAACAAGAGCAGATGGGTGGATCAGCTCAGCAGAGTGAGTAAATGCAACCATTCATAAAAACTAAGAGAGAGAAAAAAATTAGGTGCCGAATTTGATAAAAATGAGACACAGGCTGGGTGTCAACTCGCAAAGCATCCCTGGCCTGCTCTTGAGTTGCCATAGGCAGGGGGGATGGGAAAACCAACTCTGTAGCTGCGACAAGGCAGCACGTCAGTCAAAACAAAAGCACATTCCAGCCATATATCTGTCAAGGTAGTCTCCACGGTTACCCACAGTGGCCGGACGGGAGTGATCTCTACAACCCGCAAAATTGCTTCATTGGAGAATGTGACTGATGACACACCTTGGGGGGAGAGGGAAACAGGGTCAGAGCTGGAAGGTAAATTATGTGGGGTCAGAGTTGGCTTCACTTAGAACGTGCCGACATGAAGCTCCTAATAAATAACTGGATTTGTTTTGAAGCTTGGCTTGAGGCTCATGATTTAATTAGGGCATTGATCGAAACCCTGACACTGTGTATTTAAATAGCAGATTGGGTATATTAAACCCTGGAGGGATCAATACATTTTTCCTTTTAAATAATAATTTTATTCAAGATCAGATTTAAAGAGATAAAAACTAATACAAATTTAAAAAACAGTAATAATACAAAATAGAAAAAGCACGAAAAGTAAAAAAATATATATCTTGCGAGATCCGGCCATGAATGGTGTGCATGGACTTTTAATGTTTTTAAAATGTTTTTTAATAATTTTCCTATGTTCTTTGTTGTATTATTTTTTGCTGCAAGCCGCCCAGAGTCCCTTGGGAGTTGGGCGGCATAGAAATTCGATAAATTAAATTAAATAAAATATATAACGAATCCAAAGAAAAATAGAAAACGAAAAAGATGATGATGCCAAAGAAAATAAACATATAAAGAAATGATTTCCCCTTTATCAGTACCAGTATAAACATTAGTAGTATCCCTCTCCCTTAAAATACAATAAATGATCTCTTGTTATATCCCATCTTTTTATTCATACACAAATCCTTAAAATCTCGTCCTTCAGTCCTGGCTAGCAAAAGTCTATGAATGTTATCGCAGATCACAAATGTTATCAATTTTAACCTGGAAGAAATAAGCCTTTGAGAAAGAGAGTTGAATCAATTTAAATAATGCTTGGTTTGATCAAGAGAATCCAAGTTGGGTTTTTTTGGAAAAGTTAAGACTGGGAATTTCATCGCCGCTATGGAGACATAAAGCTGGGCTTAGTGAAAAAACCACAATAGCTTTTGCTTGGTTTTGGCCAAACACTTCAAAAGAAACAAGTTTCTCTGGTTGCAAACTAGAGTTGTTGTCTCTACATGTTCCATCAACTCACCCGATTAGATGTGTTTCATCAAGTACAGTAGTGGCCAAAATTGTGGAAACCTTTTGGGAAAAGCATATTTTTGAGGTTTGATGGCTAATAAAACCACTTTTTTTTTTTTTTTGGAGGTTCAAGATAATCCTATTACACTGCTGGAATTGAAAATCTATGGAGCCAACTAAAGAAATGTGATAGTCAGAAGTGACCCAGCAATAAAACCCAGTTAATAGAAGTCATCCTTCAATCTTGGTTTCACATTAGAACAGCTGCAGAACTCAAAGACTTGGTTCACTCCATGGGAAGACATTGTAAGGCCGTCCATTCATGCTAAAGGTTACCCAACGAAGTATTAACTGACATGGTGATCATTTTTGTATATCTTATTTTTTTCTACATGTTTCACTTTTCTTCTTTATACTGTAACTGCTATTCTAATAGCAAATCCTTCATGAAAGTTATTGCATTGCATTCTTGATTAAATTATCTTTCCATTGATATATAATTTTATGCTACTACTCCTCCCAAAAAGTGATGTTGTTAGCTAGTTTTAGAAAATACACTTTTCCCAAAAGGTTTCCACAATTTTATTTATTTATTTTATTTTATTTTATTTTTCAATTTATATACCGCCCTTCTCCCTGAGGACTCAGGGCGGTGCACAGCCAGAATTAAAAACATGAAATACAAATATTAAAAACAATTAAAATCTATATAAATTTGGCCCAAAATTTAAAAAACCACAAACCAATTAAACATTTAAAAATTTTAAAAAATTTCTTCCTAAGCCAGCCCGGCTTGCTGGAAAAAGTGGGTTTTAAGGGCACGGTGGAAGGCACTGAGGTCTTGGATTCTCCTTATCTGTGGGGGTTAATTTTGGCCACTAGTGTACCTTTATAAGCAAGCCATGGTTTAATGAAAAACATTAGGTACCAATTCTAAGTACCAAAATTAAATTGTATTCAGTTATTTCCAAACAAACCTTTACTATATTTTAGCCATCATGTCAGGGTTGAACAATCTCAAATCTTCACGTATTTTGAATTATATAATTTATTTCAATCCTTCGTTATTGCCTGTTCTGGCCAGAACAAGGCATAAACGATAATCCAAAAATATAGGAAGAACAGATTTTCTGCCCTGACACCATATTAGCCCAGCAAGAAAGTAAAATTTCTAATAACAGTAGAATAACAGATTCTTAGGAAAGGTTTAACCAGATAGTTTCTCCCCACTGTTAAAACTTTATCTTAGTTTTGAAACAACCTCTTAAATTTTTTAAAAACGTTTTTAAAGCGGTATCCAACCTTCTGTTGCTTCGGTTTGATCTTCGCCGAGAGATGAGTAACCTCATTGTAAGTCATCGAAGCCGGACGAATAGGATACTGCAACAAATCAAGATGCAACTTCAGTTAGCTTTTTAAAAGACTCCTTCAGCGGTTTTTCTTTTTTTAAAAAAAAACTTGCATGGAAAAAAAAATACCTGGAACAGATAGAGTTTTTCCGACAGGCTTTTAGCCAGATAGACGTCAATCTAGCAAAAAAAAGACAGAAGGCATATTTCAAGATTATTTTTATTTTATTTTTCCGGATCTTTGATTCTGACCCATGGTAAAGTATCTCGCCCAAACTTGCAATTCAAAAGAATAAATCGGGCGTAACAAAACAACTAAAAAAATAAAATGATGCACTGGTATAAAAAGGAAGGCAATACATAATAAATGTGAAGCCTGTTTTTCCTGAAATGCAAAAAAGCTGGCATAATAATTGAAACAAGGAGTTTGAAAGGTATTCAGCTAAAAAAATATTTCATTTAAAAAGGATGCTTTATTTGAAAACGAAGATCTCTGCAAAAGAAGAGATTGGTATGTAATTACAGAGGGGTGGATTTGACAAGATAAAGCAGTTTTCAGTTAGAATAGAATAGAATAGAATAGAATAGAATAGAATAGAATAGAATAGAATAGAATAGAATAGAATAGAATAGAATAGAATGAAGGAGGGAGGCAGGGAAGGAAGGAAGGAAGGAAGGAAGAAAGAAGGAAAGAAAGAAAGAAAGAAAGAAAGAAAGAAAGAAAGAAAGAAAGAAAGAAAGAAAGAAAGAAAGAAAGAAAGAAAGAAAGAAAGAAAAAATATTTATTGGCCAAGTGTGATTGGACACACAAGGAATTTGTCTTTGGTGCATATGCTCTCAGTGTATATAAAAGAAAAGATACGTTCGAGCTTCATCTTAATTTTTCACTCTGAAATTACAACGAATATTAACTTTGCACCACAAAACAGTGATCAATGATAAAGCAGATAACCTGGGAGAAAAACCTTACTACTGATAGTCCTCGACTTATGACAATCAGGACCAGAAGGCGGTTATTAAGCGAGCCATGCCAGATTTTACCATCTTTTTTAGCATGGTTGTTAAGCGAATCAGCGCAGTTGTTAAGCAAATCAGACGGTCGTTAAACAAATCAGCTTCCTTCACTGAGTTTGCTTCTCAGAAACCAGCTGGGAAGATCGCAAATGAGAGATCACATGATCCCGGGACATGCAAAATCATAAATGTTGGTTCCCAAGTGGCCGAATTTTGACCCCAGGGAATGCTGCAACGGTCATAAGTGCGAGGATTAGTTGCAAGTCACTTTTTTCAGCGCTGTCGTAACTGCGAATGGCTGCTAAACGAATATGTTGTAAGTCAAGGGATATAGATGTATATTTTCTATGGGAGGAAAAGCCACAATAGATATTAAAGAAGATTTTATTTTTTTAAAAAAAAAATTCACTACTTGCCTCTTGTATAATAGGATCATCTTCCTCATTGGCCATAGTAGCATTGGAAGAAAATTAGCTTTGCGTTAACCTGAAACAAAACACACAATTACCACAATTCTGATCTCTTCACTGGATTCAAACAAAGCTTTAACATAAAAAGGCAACCAACAACACACAGGCAGTTCTCAACTTATGACTACAACCGAGCCCAACATTTCTGTTGCTAAGCGAGACATTGGTTAAGGGAGTTTTGCCCCGTTTTACGACCTTCTTTGCCACGGTTGTTAAGCGAATCTGGCTTCCCATTTGACTCCGCTTATCAGAAGGTCGCAAAAGGGGAATTACGTGACCCCGGCATACTGCAACCGTCATAAATATAAGTCGGTTGCCAAGCATCCACATTTTATTCGCATGACCATGGATGCTGCAGCGGTCGTAAGTGTGAAAAACGGTCATAAGTCACTTTTTTTCAGTGCCGTTGTAACGTTGTAAATGGTCACTAAACGAACGGTTGTAAGTCAAGGACTACCTGTGGTTATCCTTTCATTTTCACTTCCATCTTTTGTTGAAAGACACATTGAAAAAAAATGATCCTTTTCCTCTCCCAGTTCTTTGCCTTAATTTTCTTCCTCTTCTATTTATTTCAAGTCATAGATTAGCCACAAGAGCTAGGAACATAAATCACCCGAAAATAGAAAAATAAAAGATTATATTGACAGAATACAATAGTTATTTCCAACGCAATAAACAGATTCATAGGTCGAAGTCCCTTTTCCTTTCCGATTGTGTATCTTAATAAGAGTCCTATGTTTCAAAAATTATACATTATTACGTATTTAGCTTTTGTTCACTGTGCAGGTAGTCCTCGACTCATGACAATCCGAACCCAAAATTCATGTTGTTAAGCGAGACATTTGTTAAGTGAGCTTTGCCCCATTTTTTTTTTACGACTTTTCCCGCCACAGTTGTTAAGCGAATTCACTGCCGTCGATAAAAGTTAGTAATGTGGCTGTTAAGTGAATCTGCCTTTCCCCGTCAAGTTTTGCTTGTCAGGAGGTCGCAAAAGGAGGAATCACATATAACCCTGGGGACACTTAACACCGTCGTAAATGTGAATCAGTTGTCAAACCTCAGGAACGTAAATTTTAAATTGATTTTAAATTGGAACAGTTTTAATTACGGCCAAGATATTTAATTATTTTAATCAGTTTTTAGATTTTGTATGTTTTGTATGTATGTCTTGTTTTTACTTTGGCTGTTCACCGCCCTGAGTCCTATATTGGAGAAGGGCGGTATAGAAATTTAAACAAATAAATAAAATAAATAAATCAATCAATCGCCTGAATAACGGGGATACCGCAGTGTGAAAAAAAATATATCCAAAGTCCCTTTTTTTTCCCCAGTCCCGTTGTAACTTCGGTCACTAAGCTGAACTGCTGTAAATTCTTCTCTCCTCCTCTTTCCTAAACTATTAATTTTCTTTAAATTTCTCCCATTTCCTATTTGTTTCTTGCCTTTCTATGTAAAACAACCTTTTAAACCATTTTGCATAGTAAACAAGAGAATGGGAATGAATTTTTGAATATTAATCACGACTTGTTTAGAGATGTCACAACTATGGTTAAATTGGTTTTTAAAACGGTTTCAAATGTTGGAACTGCTGTAAATTGAGGACTCCCTGTCCTGGTCCCTCTCCCTCTCCACACCAACTTGTGTAACACACAACCACAACCACACACCAAAAAAATGAGGATCTGCTTCTTGGTTTAAACTGCTCTTGGGCTGAATCCAATGGGAGCAGTGGAATCCTGGATTCCTGGATCCAATGGAATCCTGCTTTTTTTTTCTCCCCCCCACCCCCAGGCCCTTAGATCAAGGTTGGATGCCAAGCCATCTTTAAACCCGGTTTAGGGAGATCTGGGGCTGATGCAACCTTTTTGCAAACCTTTGCAAGGGATTCAAAGGATGCAACCAGGCTGGATCTCTTCTCTTCCGGGTGGGGTGGGGTGGGGAAAGGAGATCCACCCAGGGTTTGGAAAGGCAGAGAGGGGGGGGCAGCAAAGGGGCACTCCCACCCCCCCCCAATTTGGACTTTTTTAACCTCTGCCATCCAAAGAGGGGCGCCAGGACCCCAACCCACCCTTGCCAGGCCTTGCAAACCAGTTTTTGCAAAAAAAAAAAAGGATGCTTACCTCTTTGGTTGCAATGATGCAACCTAGGATTGGGGGGGGGGGGGGTGGAGGAGGAATGGGGGGGGGGCTTGGATCTGCCAGCCCCCCCAACCTTCTTTCTGAACTGGATTGCAACGTGCAACGCCAAACCCGGGATTCACTCAGCTCGCAGCCATGTTGCGGGAAACTCCTCCAAAGCACGTGGGAAGGGTTTGGGGCCGCCTCCCGTACCCATAATGCTCAGCCCCCCACCCCGCGGGAAGGGAAGGGAGGGGGCCACCAGGGGGCGCTGCCAGCCTTTGCTTTTTTTTTTTTTTTTTTCCTCCACGTGTTTTTATATTAGCCAGATCGATTTAGACGTGCACGGTTGCGCGCGTTAGGAGCGCTGGCTCTTTTGCAAAGGAATTCCCTCCCCCCACCACTCCTTTTTTATTATTATTATTATTTTAAAAAAAGGGATTTTGGCAGCGGTGGGATTCGAACCCACGCCCCCGAAGAGACTGGAGCCTTAATCCAGCGCCTTAGACCGCTCGGCCACGCTACCTTATTGGAGAAAAGAGAAGCTGCACAGGGTATTCATGGCTGCAAAATAAAAATGCATCTATTTTGCTTTGGGCCAATTTTGCACATGCATCTTTCTTTTTTTCTTTTTTTTGCAAAAAACCCACCAGGGGTTGCCAGATGTCCACTATTTGAGCGGACAGTCCGCTTTTTTTTCCACATTATGTTCACTATTTTTTTTTCCACAAAATAGTGGACATTTTTTTTTATTCAAAAGCTTTACGATGAAATGGTACGTAAGTTTTGCGAGTCAGAATTCCATGAAGTTTTGCGCCACGTTGCAAAACTTTGGTTAAGTTTGTTTAAAGCGGTCGAAAGACTTTTTTTAAACTGGATACCTCTAAAATCGTATTTTATTCCTCTTGGATCTGATGAATGCCGTAAGGTTATCTGGAACCTTATTTCGGATCAGGAAAATGAACTCGCAAAGGACGATGAACCAACAATTTCAGAATTGTATTTATATTTCACGCACTTCTTCATGTCAATAACGCAATAACGCTACTGAAGCTGGAAAGCAATAATAATAATAATAATAATAATAATAATAATAATAATAATAATAATAATTTTGCAAGAAAATTCTTGCATGTGATCTTCACAATATCAGGTGTAAGCTGCGTGATTCTTTGCAAAAAAAATAATACGATGAGCAGTTTTTTGCAATGAAAGTTTTATTTGCCTTACGTAAAAAACATTTGCCTGAGAATGCCGTGCAAAAGTTCAAAGAAAGAAGCCATCAACGTGTATCAAAGAGCCACTGCGTACCTAGAAAAGTGGAATAATTTCACCGATTCAGTATATGAGACGCTAAGTTGTTTCAATCTAATTGATCGCAATAATTGCTTTAAAAAGCAATTATTAAAAATAAATGCTTTAAAAAGTTTTAAAAAAAAGTTCCGATGATTGGCACAGTTGATTGTCGGAATCTTTTTTTTTTTTTACTTTTTTAAAGGATTTTTTTACTACCTATTGCCTGAATGGGTAGTAAAAAAAATGCTTTTAAAAAGTTTTTTAAAAGTTCAGACAATCAGCTGTGCATCTTCAGAACTTTTTTTTTTTACTTTTTAAAGCATTTTTACTACCGGTTCGGCGAACCAGTCACATTTGTTACTACTGGTTCGGGCGAACCGGCAGCATTTCAGGCCTGTGTAAGGGGCACCATTGGAAGAGCTGAAGAACCAAATTAGGGAGAGTAAATTTTTGTGGCCACTAAGCGTTGACATAAGACTTGATGGCTGATAATCCACCAATCCATTGGTCGAGATCCTGAATCCGTTTTATTTTTCTAGAAGTCCCTCAAACTGCAGGTTGTAACTCCCCTTCGCAGCTTAAAGAGAATTGTTTAAAACCCCGGTGTCTGCGAATTCACATGACGTATATATTAAACTCCAGTTATTTACAATTTCTTCCCCAATGCGAACACAGGAAATGGTTAGTTTTATTTGGGAAGGGAAAGGAAAATTGCAGATTAGTTCATCATTCTAAGGAGCTACGAGACTGCGAAGTTTGAGAACGTCTGCCATAAAATAGGACCCGGGTACTTGCGGGACCGCCTACTACCACCAATAGCCTCCCACCGGCCGGTACGCTCCCATAGAGAGGGGCTCCTCCGGGTGCCATCAGCCAAACAATGCCGACTGGCGGCCCCCAGGGGGAGAGCCTTCTCTGTGGGGGCACCTACTATCTGGAACGAGCTCCCCCCAGAGATACGGAGGATCCCGGATCTGCGCACCTTCCGCCGTGCCTTAAAGACCTTACTATTTCACCAGGCCGGCCTGGCCTAATTTTCCCCCTCTTTTATAAAAGATTTTTAAAATTTTAAATATCTTTTAGTATTTATATATTCAATTTTAAATTGGTTTTAAAAGTTTGGGGTTTTAAATTTGTCGGGGCCAAAATTGTTTAATTTGATTTTATTCTATTTTTTAAATTTTGTATTGTATGTGTTTTTATTGTTTGGCTGTGCACTGCCCTGAGTCCTTCGGGAGTAGGGCGGTATAGAAATCTAATAAAATGGAAAAAAAAAATGAAAAATAAAATACAATCGGGAGTGGGCTGCTGGGGATTCGCAAGGGTTCGGGAGGACCTCTAAGATTCTGTGCAGTTCGGAGAACCCCCAAATCCCACTCTTGGCTGGCCTCACCCACTCCTCCCCTCCCCGTAGTCCCCACATGGCCTATTTTGGATGCAGGTAAGTGCAGGGAGCATGCAGAGGCTCAGGTAGAGCGAGAAACAGACTGGAAGTTCGGGAAGGCTGGAAACAGGCCTCCAAAGGGCCTCCGGAGCCTGGGGAGGCCGTCTCCGCCCCCTCCTGGAGGCTCTAGGAAAGCTTCCAGAGCCTGGGGAGGTCAAAAACGACGACGCCCCCTCGCCAAGGTACAGGAGGCCAACTAGGCCACGCCCACCACGCAGAGACCCCTTGAAGTCCACCCCTGAATACAATGTTTCCCAAACAACTGCAAATAAATTCAAGAACCTAAAAAACAGTAAATCCGTTGACGGCTAAGATCCCCAAATAAAAGATGCAGACAAAATCCGTCCTTGAGAAAGTTTATTGAAAACATATCACAGCATTTTCTGCCATTTTTTATTTTGCAGGGCAATGTAAACATAATTCACAAGACTTGAGCTCTTTTAAAACTCTCTCTATGCCACCAGCTCAACCCATCTGCTCTAATGCTTGTTAGCCACCGTCTAATGTTTGCTACTATTCCTTACTTGCAGCCAGAAACCCAGCGTGTAGCGCTGCTCAAAATACTACATTCATCGCGGTTTTATAAGATTCGTCAATCTGTCGAGCAAATAGAAATCAGCAGAAGCTTGTCAGTCAAATCCAGGACACGTCTTATCTATCCGATGTTCTTGATAGGATCTGTCATGTTTCTGCTGGACAGAGAGGTAATAGAATCATGCATCTAAGGCAGGGTGCAGAAGGAAATGGAATTAATGGACAATCAGATTGAAAAGCAAAAGACAACCCAAGGCAGGGAACCATGGAAACGCCAACTCCATCCTTCAACACTAGGTCCTGCTGCAACTGGGAATCTGGGTTCATTAACAACAGGGTAGATTCGATTCCAGATCCCTGTCTGTAAGAGATCGGAAAGCGAAACCAGATAACTTTCTCCCTTCTTACATTTAGCAAAAGAAATGTGATCTCTACCATCTTTGGATCCAGAATAAGGATCACAGACACAACCCCAAAGGCCAAATCAGAAATGTTTTTAATTAGATAGAAATCAAGACACTTACAGAGAAAGTTTGAAAGTTCTGGCAGATCATGATTTTTATCTATCTGCAGGGATTCTGTACTGATAAGAAATCAGTCCTTTCGAGCTACCGTGGACAGTCCAAGATGTAAATTAAACACCTTATTGTCTGCTTTTCAAGAGTTTGGCCGTGGGAATGTGGTTAGGGGGCATTCTCTAACAACCATTCACACAAGCGGATCGAAGCACATGTTAACAATGAATTGCATAGACAAACCAGCAGAAGTCCTAAGATCTTGCCGAATGCAATGTAAAGATTGCAAACTCTACTCTGGGCAATACTCTTCAAGCATTCCTAAACACTTCAGCAGAACCTATTTTTCAAGTAAAAAAAGAAGTGAAACAGTAATTTTGACATTTCCAAATAAACATTGTTTTCCTCTAAAATTGCCCGTTTTATTCATTGGTCTTGGAAAAAGTGAAGAGTTTATACATATGTACAATGACATCATCAAACTGTTGAATTTTTTTGTTTGTTTGTTATGGGCTTTATTTTATTTTGAACTTGTTTGCACTTGTTGAAATGACCTATCAAAAGTATGGCCATACCCCTTCTGTTGCTTTTTAAGGACCATTGTATCTTGACTCAAAAGCTTCCTGTTCACGAGCTGTTTTATTAAAGCTTATTCAATACAGTTGAGGGCATAAGGACTTTACTTGATCCATGTGGACAGCAAAATTTACAGATTTAAGTACTGCTTGTTATGTGGCAGAGTAGACATGCACACTAAATAAAAGGAAACCTTTAATTAACCATACACCTCTCACCTGCCTCTAGAGAAGCAGCCAAAATTCTTCTTCAGTTGGCAATTCTTCTGAGCAAAAAATTGAAAATTGCAAAAAACATTTGACCCTCAAATAAATGCAAAACACAATATGAAACGTGGCTTTTTCTATCTCCCCTCCCTGGATATACAATATCCATTTTTCATTTCTACCAATTTTTCTCTGCAGAAGTATTCTTATTTATTACAAGTATATTCCTACCGACCTCCAAAATTCCAAGACCGTATCAAAGTTATATTTGGAAATACAAGCTTCCTCTTATCAGAATTCCAGCTTGATCATACAATCAACAATCAAGAAAATCGGTATAAAACGGCATTCAAGCAAATAGTCTTAAAAGCTGCAGCGAGGGCCATCCAGAAAAAAAGAAAAACTACTTAAACTACTTTAGAAAAAAACAGTAAAATGTCGTGAGCTGAATCTGGTTCTGTTTATACAACGGTCAGTATCTGTTTGAGATGAGCAAAGAATGCTAAAGATGTTTTTTAATCACTAAAAAAAGTTTCTGCATCGGTGGACATGGAAGGAGATAAAGCAATTTCCAGCTAATTTTCTTAAAAGGGTACAATTCTATAAGACAGCCAAAAAATCTGGGTTTTTTTTAGATTCAGCTGCAGAACTCAGTGTCTTTAATGAGTAAGGCGTTGCTCAAAATGACTCAAGTTTGGTTAGAGCAAAAGGTCAATCAGGACAGACCCGCAGATTCCTAGGAAATTTGCAATCGATCGCCAAGAATTTCTAGTCTTGACCAAGTTGCTGCTTGATGCTTTCCTCTAAAAGCCTCAGTATTCCTCATCTGTAAAATGGGCGCAACCGCTTGCTTAGAAGCTGGCTTTTGTTCTGCTCTGTTTTAGAATGAGATGCATAAATCATCAAAGCCATTTTAGTATTGTCTATAATCAGTGTTTCTCAACTACCGTGTTTCCCCGAAAATAAGACCCTGTCTTATATTTTTTTGAACCTCGAAATAAGCACTTGGCCTTATTTTCGGGGAGGTCTTATTATTTTGGGGTACGTGGAGCACGACGGGGTTCCTCTTGCCATCTTACCTGATTTCTGGCTCTGTCTCCCTAACCCTAACCAGAGGAAATGGCGGAGAGCGGCTGTACCTGCATTTAAATATTTTCGGTGAGGGCTTATTTTCGGGGGGGGGGGGGTGTTGGTATTTTAGCGCATGCACTCAAAAGCCCGATTGGTCTTATTATCATGGGATATCTTATTTTAGGGGAAACAGGGCAGATGCGTGGACGTCAGCTCCCAGAATTCCACAATCGGCCAAGCTGGCTGGGGAATTCTGGGAGTTGAAGTCCGCACACCTTAAGAGTGGCCAAGGTTGAGAAATACTGGCTTAGATTTTAGAAACCCAGATAATGATTTTGATTATGGTCAAGAAAAAGAATCAGGGGCCCAGATTAAAGGATCAGGCTAATGTAAACTCATTTTATTTACATTAATTTCCCTAAACTTCCTTATTTACATTAACTTCCTTAATGTAAACTCATTTTATTTTTGATTTGACTATTTAATTTTCAAAGATCGTTTGAGTTGCATTGGCGTTTGCTGTGCCGGATTGTTCATTCACCCTACATGAAAACAGAACAGCAGCTGCTGCTACAGATTAGCGGGACTAGCCATCAATTCCATTAATCAGGGACTCTGAAGCAATGCAATTTTAAATCCCCATTTTAGAGCAAACTCATCTTGGCTCAGGATGAAGACAGCAAAGCCTCCTTTACAAGATGGATGTAAGCGGGGAAAAAAATGCAGGGGTAAACCCTCTGAAGCTAGAACAGAAGAATATGTACAGGTAGTTCTCAATTTATGACCGTTTACTTTGCCAAAACCACACCACAGCAAACCCAGAGCAGTTAACAATGGCTGCAGAAAAAAAGTCCTAAAATCGTGACTCCTTTTATGACCGTTTTACGACTTATGACCATAACGGCAAGCCATAACTCAAAGACTGCTGCCTGCTTTTAAAACAGTGGGTTTAGAAAAGAATCTTTCTGATATTTAGATCATCCTCACTGCTATCTTAACTTTCAATCATCTGGAGGGGATCCACTCCTGGACTGTAAAGCAAATAAACATGTAAAAACGAAATAAATCTCATTTATAGAAATAACTCTGGAGAATGAAGCCAGCAGCCAGGCAGAGAGATCTACAAGAACGGATCTCCTAGCAAAACCGGGAGGATCTAGGACGTCTTCCAAATTTTTTGTTTTTTTGTTTAAAAAAAAACTTGGAAAATTGCACCACAAGAAAAAAAAAATATCGAGAGAGGAATCAGGAAACTTGCATTCCACCACAAAGACGGAAGATTTAGGGTCTGCCAAATCAGATCCCAATACGAAGTTTAAAAAAAAGATCACACATTAAAGAGAAGATCCGTTCACAGGATATATAAAAATTGTCTCTCACTCTCTCTCTCTCTCTTGGTTCTCCATACAGCTTCGGAACAAAATATGTTGTGTTTTTTTTTTTCTTTTTTAAATTAAAAAAAAGGGTCTCTGTATCGAAATATATAAAGGAAGGGGGTTCTTTTGCGGTGTTTCATTCTTCCATCATGGCCCAAACCTCTTCAGCTTTCTGATAATATTGGTTGGCTAGTCGGCCCTTCATCGCTTGCATGGCGTCTTCAGCAGCTTCCGTGAAAAGCTCTCCTGGAAGAGACAATGACAGGGGAAGACTCAATCCAATCGAGGGGGTTTCATGCACCTAAGACCCCTGGCCATGGGGTCTCATGGGACCAGGAGTGGGTTGCTGGGGGTTCGCAGAGGTTCGGGAGAAACTCGAGGTAAGATTCTGTGCAGTTCGGAGAACCCCGAAATCCCACTCCTGGCTGGCCCGGCCACCCTGTCCCTCCCCTCCCAAGAGTCCCCACGCAGCCCGTTTTGGATAGTGCAGGGTGCGCACGGAGGCTCAGGGAGGGGGAAAAACAGGCCTACTGGAAGTAGGCTGGAAAAAGGCCCATTTCTGGCCTCCAGAGAGCCTCTAGAGCCTAGGGAGGCTGTTTTCACCCTCCTGGAGGCTCGAGAAAAGCCTGTACTTACCTGTGGATGAAGGTAAGTACAGGGCGCACACAGAGGCTCGGGGAGGGCGAAAAATGGGCCTACCGGAAGTTCGGGAAGACTGGGAACAGGCCTGTTTCCAGCCTCTAGAGGGCCTCTGGAGCCTGGGGAGGCAGTTTCCGCCCTCCCAGAGGCTCAAGGAAAGCCTCTGGAGCCCGGGGAGGGCAAACCACCACTACCCATCGCTGTGGTGCAGGAGGCCAACTAGGCCACACCCACCATAGCCACGCCCACTCAGCAACCAGGCAGACAACACCTTGCTAAAATTTTTGAAGCCCACCCCTGCATGGGACCCCCCCCCCTTGGGGCCCCGGGCCAAATGGCCACGTTGCGAAGAATTTTAGAGGCTGGAATTCCCCACGGAGAAGCCCGGAACAAGCCAGCTTCGTACCTGATCTCTGCAGATCCTGGTCCAAATGAAATCCTCCTGTCATCAGCATCTCTGCCTCTTTGGCAAGGAGGAGATAACGAGGTTCATCCTGAGTGCCGTCGTACTCGCCCCCTTCGTCGTAATCGGTCATGTTCAAAGCTTTGTCGTACCAATGTAACGCTTCTTTCCAATCCTGCTCCCTGCGGGGAAAGTCGGAAAACAACAGAAGCCGACATGAACGGTCTCCCGACTTTGCTTGTCAGAGGGTCACAAAACTTGATCGTATGACATCACAGCCGTGATAAATATGAACCGCTTGCCAAGCATCTGAATTTTGATCACATGACCATGGGGGGAATGTATAGGTCATAAATTTGAAAAATAGCCATAAGTCATTTCTTTCAGTGCCATTGTAGCTTTGAATAGTCACTAAATGAACTGTTGTAAATCGAGGATTACCTGTACAGGATTACCTGTACCCTCTTGCGCGAGCTGCACTGGCTCCCGGTGGTTTTCCGGGTGCGCTTCAAGGTGTTGGTTATCACCTTTAAAGCGCTCCATGGCTTAGGACCTGGTTATCTACAAGACCGCATTCTGCCACCGATTGCCTCCCACCGACCGGTACGCTCCCACAGAGAGGGCCTCCTCAGGGTGCCGTCAGCCAAAGAATGTAGACTGGCGACCCGCAGGGGGAGAGCCTTCTCTGTGGGGGCACCTACCCTCTGGAATCAGTTGCCCCCGGACATACGAAGGATCCCCGACCTCCGCGCCTTCCGTCGTGCAGTGAAGACCCTGTTATTCCAGCAAGCCGCTCTGATGGGATAAATGATCTTAATTTGGTTTTAATGGGGTTTTAAAAATTGGTTTTAAAATGAGAGTTTTCAATTCGGCCTATGATTTAATTATTTTAATCTGCTTTTAAATTCTGATTTTTGTACGTTGTTTTTATTATGGCTGTTCACCGCCCCGAGTCCTTCGGGAGAAGGGCGGTATAAAAATAAAAAAATAAAAAAAAATAAAATAATAAAATAAAATAAAATAATAAAATAATAAACAAAATAAAATAATAAACAAAATAAAATAATAAAATAAAATAATAATAAAATAAAATAAAATAAAATATAATATAAAATAAAATAAATAAAATAAAATAAAATAAAATAAAATACTAAAATAAAATAAAATAAAATACTAAAATAAAATAATAAAATAATAAAATAAAATAAAATAAATAAAATAAAATAAAATAAAATAAAATAAAATAAATAAATGTATAGGGATGAACTACGTAAGAGTACCTGTCTGGCGCCAGGTTCACGCCTGTGTCGTAAGCTCTCGCGACAAGAATCATGGAAGGACGGTCTCCAGCTTCGGCTGCTCGGCACAAATACTCGAAGCCCTTGGTTCTGTTTTGCTTTGTGTCCTACAGAAGACGTGGAAGCGGGTGAAAGAAAAAAGAAAGGCCGATAACAGAAAATATCTGTAGCTCAGGGTTGAAATGAGGGGGGTCTTGGGTGCTTTCAGAGCTTGGTGGTTTTCTTGCAGGCATTTCAGGACCCAACGAGGGAACATCATCAGTGCTAGAAGGGAGTGGTTTTGTGGATGGAGAAGGAGAAGAGGAAGAGAAAGGGGGAGGAGGAGGAGGAAGAACAGGAGGAAAAGGAGGAGAGGAGAGGAAAAGGAGAGGGGGAGGAAGAGGACCAGAGGAAGAGGACTATGGGGTCTTTGGTGGTCTGAGCTTGGTGGATTGATTGATTGGTTTGATTAATTGATTGACTAATTGATTGATTGATTGATTGGTTCGATTTATATGCCGCCCTTCTCCGGAGACTCAGGGCGGCTTACAATGCGTTAAGCAACAGCCTTCATACTTTTGTATATACCTGCTTAGTAGGGCTTTCGGGGGACCCCCCAAGCGGTGTTCTTTTTTTATACAAAGTCAGCTTATTGCCCCCACAATCCGGGTCCTCATTTTACCTTCCTCGGAAGGATGAGAAGGCTGAGTCAACCTTGAGCCTGGTGAGATTTGAACTCACAGTAATTGCAGGCAGCTGGTGTTACTTAACAGTGCTTTAGTCTGCTGCGCCACCAAGGCTCTTTTGAATTTTCCTGCAGATGTTTCATGACCCAACTAGGGAACAACATCCTTGCTAAAAGGGAGTGGGGTTTGTGGAGAGGAGGAGGAGAACTGTGGGATCCTTGGTGCACTCTGGTGGTTCTCTTTGCAGAAGAGTGGTTCTCTTTGCAGAAGTTTCATTACCCACACTAGATAACATAATCGAGCTGAAAAATAACGTGTGGATCTTTGCAACCCAACTATCTCACTTAGCAACATAAATTTGGGGCTCAATTGCGGTCGTAAGTCAAGGACTGCCTGTAGTTACTGTTGTGGCTCCGTTACCTGAGCCTGTGTCATCGGCAGGAGAGGACTCTGAGAGTGAACGGGAGGAGTTGGCAAGGCCTCCCTCTCCAGGACCCTCCTCTCTGGCAATGCCTTCGGTGCCTGCCGAAGGCAAGAGATAGGGCCGGGGCCAAGCACGTCCACGCAGCCACAGGTGGACAGTGATGAGGAGATGAGTCTTGGCTGGATCCTCGGCAGCATTGCAGAGATAAGCGCGCGCAACAGAAGAAAAGGCGTGCCAGAGATTAAGCTGAGTCACTGGACCACACCCCACAGGGTATAAAAGGGGGTGAGGTGGCCAATCAGACTCTGTGACGGACAAAACTAACTACTATCGAGTCACATTGCATCTTTGGAAACAACATTATCGGCCTTGGATTTATTTTACGAACTGGACAATTCTTGAACTGTGTGTATTTTGTTTATGAGTAAAGTTCTTGGCAAGCAGCTACTGGGTTGCTGCCAAGCTTCTTATCGGAAGAATTGATTGTCTGCCAGTTTATTTAACCCCCGGCTGTCTGTTTGTGTGTGTGTGTGTGAGACGGGGACAAAACAGTTACCTGTAGAATGACTTCTGCAAGTATGTGATGAGGTAGCTGAGAATACATGAGGCCCAGCCCCACGATGGCTTCCAGTTCTCCACACTCGGCTGCATGTTCCAGATGGAAGAGAGCTGAATCTTGGTCCCACTCTTGATCCTTTTCGCAAAATCGGCCAGCTTCGTGGTAACGAACCATGGCCAGGTGAACCTAATTGAGAGGAGGGAGGGGGGAAAAGGCTGTAATGGTACCTAGGAAAGACCATGGGAGACGGGTAGAGATGCTGCTTAGGCAGGGGTGGGCTGCTGGGGGTTCGCAGGGGTTCGAGAGAACCTCTAGCTAAGATTCTGTGCAGTTCGGAGAACCCTCAAATACCACTCCTGGCTGGCCCCACCCGCCCCTCCCCGCCCCTCCCAGGGGTCCCCATGCGGTCCGTTTTGGATGCAGGTAAGTGCAGGGTGCATGTAGAGGCTCAGGGAGGGCGAAAAACGGATGTTCGGGAAGCCTCTAGAGGGGCTCTGGAGCCTGGGGAGGCCATTTTCTCCCTCCCGGAGGCTTGAAGAAAACCTCCAGAGCCCAGGAAGTGCTAAAATGCCCCCACCCCCATGGTGCAGGAGGCCGACTAGGCCACACTGACCATGACCACACCCACCCAGCAACTGAGCAGAGACCCCCTTGCTAAAATTTTTGAAGCCCACCCCTGTGCTTAGGGAATGATTAGATAAGAGGCCACTTAGCCCTCACCTTTCCAAGGATGGACTTCCCAATCTTCTTCTCCAGCTCCAGGCCATTGAGTCTCTGAACCTCTACCGCAACACAAGAAGGTCTGTGAATGTGAACTCGGGCAGCGTTGTAGAGATTCCATTTCTCCACGCAGACCTGGAAGAGAGGGGACGTCCATCAGATCTTTCAGTCCGACGTCCACGGAGATTCTCAATCATCCAAGTTACGACGGTCCCAAAGGTGCTTTTCCGAAAGTCAGCTGGACTTTCTTGTTGGTTTGTTTTGTTTTTTTCCTTGAAAATGTTTAGCTTCTCATTCAGAACTGGAAAAACCTCATGGGTGAGAACCAAGATGTTTTCAAGGGAGAAAAAACCCCCCAAGAAAGTCCAGTTGCCTTTTTTGGAAAAGCACCTTTGGTTCAGTCTGAAGGGTTAAGAGAAAGAAAGCGAGGAGAAGCAAAAGAAGGCCTCCTACTTCACATCTTCACCCTCTACGTTCTTCTCACTGAGCTTCTTCACAGCCTACTGCTGAAGTCCAGCAGCAGAAGACTTATCTGGCCAAAAATGGCTCCATGGTGGAACTCCAAAACTTCTTTCGTAAGTTAAAAAAAACGTTCACACTGAAATCTTAGAGAGCGCTTTTCTCAGCCATGAAATATGTCAGTGGTGGGTTTCTACTGGTTTGGCCCGGTTCAGCCGAGCCGGTAGTGATGATGGTGAGCTGAGAGCGAACCGGTTCTCTCTGATGGTTATTTTGCCCCTCCCGCCCGCCCCTGCGTTATAAATACCTTATATTTGGTCGTTTTTAGCCCAGCTGAAAGGTGCGGCAGAGCGGATTGACGCGTCTCAGCTGTTCTGTAATACACTGCGCTTGCGAGCAGCGCAAGTTTGGCGTGAGTGCGAGCGAAGAGCGTGCATAATGCGAACTTGTAGTAACACTAGTTGAAATCCACCACTCAGGGGTGGGTTCTAATTTTTTTTACTACCGGTTCTGTGGGCGTGGCTTATTTTGTGGGCGTGGCTTATTTTGTGGGCATGGCTTGATGGTCATGTGACAATTCTTTAGGATTTTGCAGAGGTACTAGTCTACCAGGCTTTTAACTGCTTGCAGAGCTGCACCGGTCTACCCATTTGTTTTTGGAGGCACCGGTCTACTCATTTATTTTTGGAGTCACCGGTCTACTCATTCGTTTTTGGAGGCACTGGTCTACTCATTTGTTTTTGGAGGCACCAGTCTACTCATTTGTTTTTGGAGGCACTGGTCTACTCATTTATTTTTGGAGTCACCGGTCTACTCATTTGTTTTTGGAGTCACCGGTCTACTCATTTGTTTTTGGAGGCACCGGTCTACTCATTCATTTTTGGAGTCACCGGTCTACTCATTTGTTTTTGGAGGCACCGGTCTACCACCACACTGCCTTTTAACACTGATCAGCTATAGGGCGGCCCTTTGAAGCCCCACGGCAAGAGTTTAAACAGTTTTTTTCCTTCTAGCCGATCAGCTGGGACTCGGGAGGCAGTAATAGATTGAGGGTGGAGCCAAATAAAAGAATAACGCAGGGGGTGAGCGCGGGGGGCCAGCTCCCGAACAAACAGAACCGGTTCGGTGACGTCATATTGTCACCGCTACCGGCTCGGCCGAACCGGGCCGAACCGGGAGGAACCCACCACTGCCACCACTGGACTACGTACACACATCATGTAAGCCGCAACTTGTTGGGTTAAGACAGACTGTCTGAATTCACCATGAACTGATCTAAGTAGACCAGATCAGAAAATGAACTCCAGCCAAAGACCACAATGACACTTTATTAAGATGGGCTAGGACTGTGTGTGTTTCTCAACCTTGCAACTTTTAAGAAGCGTGGACTTCTTCCAACTCCCAGAATTCCCCAGCCAGCCAGGAAGCCAGGACCGTACCCCTAGAGATTTTCATACGTGTGTGCATGCACCCATTGATATGTCTGCAGCGAGCGCAAAGAGACACAATCACATTGAGAGCACGCTTCACACCGGACACGTAAACAGGAAGAGTTAAAACTATTTCCAGTACATAAAATTTTCAACAGAAGTGACAAAATGTGCATTGCAACAGCGTGCCGTGAGTTCTGCTCCTTGAGAACATCACAACAAGCGTCCCACAGGAGGGGAAGTTTGTTTTGTGATAACGCAAATCATATTTTATCCTCCACTTCCCTGCAGGCATCCCTGAACTAATCTGTATTAGGAAAGAAATGTGTTTTCAACAGCTAAGCATTTAAGCACACTCTCACATTAGGTACGTGGTAAAAGGTAAAGGTAAAGGTTCCCCTCGCACATATGTGCTAGTCGTTCCCGACTCTAGGGGGCGGTGCTCATCTCTGTTTCAAAGCCGAAGAGCCAGCGCTGTCCGAAGATGTCTCCGTGGTCATGTGGCCGGCATGACTCAATGCCAAAGGCGCACGGAACGCTGTTCCCTTCCCACCAAAGTGATCCCTATTTCTCTACTTGCATTTTTTATGTTCTTTCGAACTGCTAGGTTGGCAGAAGATGGGACAAGTAACAGGAGCTCACCCCATTATGCAGCACTAGGGATTCGAACCGCTGAACTGCCAACTTATCGATCGACAAGCTCAGCATT
Source organism: Pantherophis guttatus (assembly GCF_029531705.1). Next base: position 1,652,457 of record NW_026844042.1, read on the forward strand.
TTAGCCATTGAGCCACCAAGTCCCTTAGGTACGTGGTAGGGAGCAGTGGTGAAACGTAAAGTTTGTTACTAGCGGTTCTGTGGGGGTGGCTTGGGGGAGGGTTTAATGTGACTGAATGGGCCTGGCCAACTTTTTTTTTAAAAAAAAACTTTTTAAAGCATTTTTTCTACAACCTTAAGAGGCTGCAGGAGAAAATGCTTTTAAAAGCCTCTGACGATCAGGTAACTCAGCTGGGATCGCCAGAGGCTTTTAAAAGCAGTTTTTTTTCTACAATCTCTTCGGCGGAAGAGGTTGTAGAAAAAATGCTTTTAAAAGTCTCTGACGATCCCAGCTGAGCCGCGCGATCATCAGAGGCTTTTTCTTTTTACTTTTAAAAGCATTTTTTCGGCCGAAGAGGTTGTAGAAAAAATGCTTTTAAAAGTAAAAAAAAAAAAAAGCCTCTGATGATTGCACGGCTCAGCTGGGCATGGGGGTGTGCAGGGATTTTTGCTACTGGTTCTCCGAACCACCCGCTGCCATCACTACCGGATCAGGCGATCCGGTCCGAACCGGGAGCATTTCACCCCTGGTAGGGAGTCCCAAAGGAGCTAATATGGCCACTCTGGATTACAACTTTAAAAACATTTAAAAATCGCGATGCTGGTGCACACACTCCAAATTCTGGAGTTGTTTGCCAAGAGCCCAAAACAGCCGAAGAGAAGAACAAGCCAAAAAACCCAGAGATAGAATAAAATCCATGCAGAATCACCCTTTTGTTCCTGAAACTCGGTTTAGCGGTCTCAGACAGTTTATTTCTCTAATAATTGGAAAGAGAAAGAATTAAACAGGAAGAAGGAAGAAGAAAGAGGCGTAAACCACAAGTGAAAGGTTCTTCAGCGATTCAGGGAAAACTAAACCACTTTGGTGAGCAGGTCATCTGGCATAAAGCAAACCCAATGTGATTTTTTTTTTAGGAAAAATCGGATTTCTTTACCCGAGCAGAACTTCCCAAGCTGTCTTCATCAGATTCATGTCTGCGGTTGCAGTTAAGATGACCCTAAGAAGGGGGAAAAAAAGAGAACAATTTAATTCAGGTTTGAATGAAAAGCATTTGTAAAATCTTCATCTTCTAAAAAATAAAATAAAATAAAATAAAATAAAATAAAATAATGGCCCAGTGTCAACTGGGAGACTAACTTAAAAATGAGGCAAGTTAAATATTTAAAAGATCTGAACGGACATTTTTGTGTTCCTATTTTTAAGCCAGGCCATAGAGAGACACTCAAAACACTGAGAAATGCTGTTTTTTCTGGTATGGATTTTGTCCTATATTCAGGGATGGGCTTCAAAAATTTTAGCAAGGGGTTCTTTGCCCGGTTGCTGGGTGGGTGTGGCCATGGTGGGCGTGGCCTAGTCAGCCTCCTGCACCACAGCAGGGAGGGGGGGAGAGCTTTTTGCCCTCCCCAGGCTCTGGAGGCTTTCCTCGAGCCTTTGGGAGGGCGAAAACGGCCTCCCCAGGCTCCGGAGGCCCTCTGGAGGCCGAAACGGGCTTCCCGAACTTCCGGTAGGCCTGTTTTTCGCCCTCCCTGAGCCTCGGTACGTGCCCTACAGTTACCTGTATCCAAAACGGGCCACGTGAGGACTCCTGGGAGGGGTGAGGCAGGGTGGGTGGAGCCAGCCAGGAGTGGGATTTGGGGGTTCTCCGAACTGCAAAGAATTTTAGCTAGAGGTTCTCCCGAACCCCCAGCAGCCCATCGTTGCCTATATTATTTCTTATGGAGAAAGGAGCAGAAAGAAATTGATCACCAATACGGTGTGGCATTACACTCCTGTGATTTCAAAAAACAGGTTATGGAAACCGCTGGGCTAACCTCCCTCCTTGCGGTCTAAATAAAAAACAAGTTACAGGTAGCCCTCGTATGTATGAAATGGAAAAAGGCATTACTGTTCTGACCTAGGCTTCCCAAGATCATGAAGCAGACTCCTTGTCCTGACAAAAAAACCCTTTTTATTAAGTGACTGTGAATTCCTCTCATTCACATCCAGCCAAGTCTTTCAAGGGAGAATTTGCAGTCACAGATCTCATCTGGCTTGGAGAGCTGCCAGGCCGATATCTTCAAAACTTGGCAAGAAATCTCTGAGTCAGGAACCAATTAAGTGAACTAATTGTCTCCTGCAAGCTCCACTCCCCTTCGCTCCTCTTTATTCCCTATGGGAGGGGCCATCCATCTCTGGCTTTACTCCTGAGTCGACCCTTGTTCCTTAATTGTTCCCTTCTCCTGGCAGCTCTGCGCATGCATACACTGAGAACAGGCTCCAACTGTTCTTCTGCCCCACTGATGTCCGACTCCGAAGGCAGCTGACAACTGTCAGACGGCCCTGGCCCCATCTCTGCCTCCGACGCAGAGCACCCATCAGTGCCTTCCCCAGACTCCAAGACTGGCCCATGTTCCTTCCCAACCTCCTCACTGTCCGAGTCTGCTACCAGCTCTGCTGGCGGGCCACAACAATTACCTTTTCCCGGTGATCCATGTCTTCGTGATCACTCCTTTTCTCACTGGGGCATCCACTGTCCCCTCCATTTTCAGAATCCTAAGGATAAAAACAGGGGAGAAAAACAAGACTTTTCGGGTACCCTTATTTTATAGACGGAACTTCGTCGTTCTCTATGAGTCCTATCGAGTTGGGAACGGTATTATAAATCCTTGTGGGCTGAGATCCTCCAACCCAAATTAGGAAGCAGGATTTAAATCATGGGGGACCCAGCTCTGCCCTTCTAGATTATGATGGGAAATTTCACCCAGTAATATCTGAAGGATGTGAAAGTTTCGTTTTCTTCCGTTGGGAAGGACCATCAAAGCAGCCCATCATTCTGGTCCACCTGGAGATGATGGAACTGGTCCTCCATGCATTGAGTAATGGAAACTCAAGAGGAGAGCAATATTTGAACATCACAATGGAGAGAAAGGTCTGTCTTGATACCACACTGCAGTAGAGGTCTCCAAATTTGACATCTTTAAAGAGTTGTGGACTTCAACTGGTTAAGCACGGTTAACTTCTAACAACTGGTTCCTTTCCACTTAAAACATGGCTGGCTGGGGAATTCTGGGAGTTGAAGTCCACAAGTCTTAAAGTTGCCAGTTTTGGAGACTCCTGTAAAGTTAGAGCATCTTAGGAGGTTAAAAAAACCCAGCTGATTTTTGTTTCCATCAACCCAATAGTTGCCTCTTCCAGGACCCTAAACCATGGCTTGTTTCAACCACCATTTTAATGAGCAAATTACAGTTTGTGTGGCTGACAAAAACCCTGCCTTATAAGCACCAGGGCCTCAATGTACGCATCACTCTAAACCCAACCCAAACTCTTCAGGGCCGAGCAAAATGTGCGAATCCAGGTAGGTCTACCAGGAACTTACCCGCTGATTATCAAGGCCTTCGTGGTCTTTGTGAACCAAATTGTCGACTTCATTAAAGACAGGCCAATCTAGGTTAAAACAAAGGATTTCGCTCTTTAAGCAAGGATGTTCATGGAACAGTTGCAAGTCAGTTTTTTTTTTAGCACTGTCGTAACTTCAAACGGTCAGTAAATGATCGGTGGTAAGTCCAGGACTACCAGGACAGCATTTTATTAATAAATATATACAAATTTATGCTTAAAACCCTCTTGTTCCAGCAAGCCGGACTGGCCTAATACGAATTTTATTACGGGTGTATGTGTGTTTTAATTTGCGGGCCAATTTTATATATTGATTTTAATTTTGTTTTAAATTTTATAAATCTATGTGTTTTAATATGGCTGTGCACCGCCCTGAGTCCTTCGGGAGAAGGGTGGTATAGAAATCTAATAAACTTCAAACTTAAAAAAATGTTAATTGTGTATTTCAGTCAAGCTGGAGCGAATTACCTTACAGGTAAGTCCTCGACTTACAACACAATTGAGATCAGAATTTCTATTGCAAAGCAAAGCACTTGCTAAATGAGTCACACCTGATTTTATGACCTTTTTGCACCCTGGTTGTTAAGTGAACTATTGCAGTTTTTAAATGAATCATACAGTCGTTAAAAGCAAATCTGCTTTAACCTGTTGACTTGGGAGTTTGTCAGAAACTGGCTGGGAAAGTTACAAATTGTGATCACGCGACACTCAACCGTCATGAGTACATGCCAGTTGCCAAGTGCCCAAATTCTTACCATGTAACCATGGGTTGTTACGACGGTCGTACAAGTAAGTCCTTGAGTTGCGACCGCTGAGTGCAAAACTTATGTTGTTAAGTGAAACATTTGTTAAAAATAACCACATCTGAGCACTTACGAAGGCCCTCCAACTTTTGGCTGTGAGGCGTGGCTGAAGACGGCGAGGAGGGCAAGGAGTCGAATGCCATGTCGCTCATGCTTTCATCCCCTGAGTTTTCGGAAAGACGGAAAAGGAGGGGGGGACGGCTGCCAGAGACGGTTCGCACCCGGCTACTGCCACACTTCTCTTCCGTACCCCGCACAACAGTCTGAGCCGATTCCTGGGCAGAGAAACACAAAACCTCAACCAGGAACTTCCTTCAACAAACACGTCTCTGCTGAAATGGGAGCAGGTCCTATTGCTGCCCATTCAAAAGGGAGTGAAAATTTGATTTACCGTATTTTTCAGAGTATAAGACGCACCTTCCCCCCCTAAAAATTTGGGTGCGTCTTATACACCGAATGTAGCCCCGCCCACCCACTGGCCCCCACCCTTTGGCCTCTGCCTCCCAGCAGTTTACCTCCTTGCAAGCAAACAGCAAGAAGAAACAGCTCCTTTCAGCTTCAGCACAGCCTAATTAGCACAAGTTGATTGGATGGGCCTCCCGACTCTCAGCTGTTTTGCTCTCAGCTGTTTTGCTCTGCTGCTTGCTGCAAGGAGGTAAATTGTTGGGAGCAGATTTTTTTTTTCCTTGTGCTAATCAAGCTATGCTGAAAACGAAAATGAAAGTAAAGCAGGCTGTTTGCTGCAACGAGGCAAAATTGCTGGGAGGCAGATTTCTTTTTCTTGTTTGTCCTACCAAAAAAGGTAGGTGCATCTTATAGTCCGGTGCGTCTTATACTCCAAAAAATACAGTAGTTTCAACTTTTTTTTTTTAATTTGATTTATATGCCGCCCTTCTCTGGAGACTCAGGGCGGCTTACAATGTGTTAAGCAATAGCCTTCATACTTTTGTATATTTATACAAAGTCAGCTTATTGCCCCCACAAACTGGGTCCTCAATTTACCTACCTTAGAAAGGATGGAAGGCTGAGTCAACCTTGAGCCTGGTGAGATTCGAACTTACAGTAATTGCAGACAGCTGGTGTTAATCACAATGCTATCAGTCTTATAAATCAATATCAGGAAAACTTATAATGTAAGCCAAGTTTCAGTTCGAATAACGGTGGGTTCATGAACCAGACCGTCTTCACAAAATGGGCCCCCAGCAATTCCTTAGATTCAAAGCACCTTTCCCGGCAATACTTACAAGTAGTTTGCTACTGCGAAATAAGGCGTCCTTCTCTTTGGAGGAGAGATCAAAAGGCATCAGCCTCATACTTTGACAAATCCGGTTGCAGGAGTGAGAATGGAAGAACAAGGCCATCCCTCGCACACCTGGGACAGGTAGAAAACCATCCAGAGAAAGAATGAGGAATCGTTTCGAGATGCAAAGCCTTACATGGAAGCCTAGCGATTTTTCTCAAAGTCAAGATCCATTCAGACAAATCAGCCATCAACAGACACATAGAGATTAACCATATGTACACATCATTTAAAGGAGGCAATTTAAAAAAAAAAGACTAGAAAACACCTTCTACAGCAACCAATATACCAGATAAGCAGGGATGAACACCAGACAAACAATCAAGAAGAAAACAATACCCTAATCAAGGAACTGCCAAGGAGAAAACAACACCCCTACCAACGTTGGCAGGGCAGGCTACTATATATAAACAGGGAGCAAACCCCCACACCCCCTTGCACTGATGATGTTACCTAGACAGATAAGGAAACGTCTGCAAGCCAACAACCAAACTTAGAAGGACCAAGGACTCCACCACAGCATCGTAATACAGGTAGTCCTCAGGTAGTCCTTAATTTATGACCACAATTGAGCCCCAAATTTCTGTTGCTGAATGAGACATTTGTTAACTGAGTTTTGCCCCATTCTCATCTGCACACTGGAACCACGTTTAAAGATTGTTCCTTCCAAGGATGGAAGCATCCCAATAGATCCCGACTGACGAGAATGTGATTAGGAAAATATTAGAACGTGCAGAAATGAACAGATTAACGCTTGCAATTAAAGAGAAAGGACAAATTGAATATTTATATGACATGGGAATTATTTTATCGATGGTTAGAGAATAAAACTGGAAATTGGCCACAAAAGGAGATTAGTGAAATGTAGAAAACGTGTTAAGGTACAGATATAAACAATATCATGATTGCTGCTATGGTGACTATTAGGATTATTACTATTAGGATTATTAGTATTATTATTATATTTTTATTAGAAGATATGTAAAGAGGGGGAAAATGAACATATTTATTATGCTCAATATTACTACTGCAAGATCAGAAAATTATTATTAATGTAATGAATACTGTTGAAGATTTTGATGGTTATTGCACAGAGCGGTGTAGGGTTTCCTGCCTAAGCAGGGGGTTGGACTAGAAGACCTCCAAGGGCCCTTCCAACTATTCTATTCTATTCTATTCTATTCTATTCTATTCTATTCTATTCTATTCTATTCTATTCTATTCTATTCTATTCTATTCTATTCCATTCCATTCCATTCCATATTTTCTCTATTCTATTCCATTCCATTCCATTCCATCATTCTATTCCATTCCATTCCATTCCATTCCATCATTCTATTCCATTCCATTCCATTCCATTCCATTATTCTATTCCATTCTATTCCATTCCATTCCATTCCATATTTTCTCTATTCTATTCTATTCCATTCCATATTTTCTCTATTCTATTCTATTCCATTCCATATTTTCTCTATTCTATTCTATTCCATTCCATTCCATTCCATATTTTCTCTATTCTATTCCATTCCATTCCATTCCATATTTTCTCTATTCCATTCCATTCCATTCTATTCTATTCTATTCTATTCCATTCCATTCCATTCCATATTTTCTCTATTCTATTCCATTCCATTCTATTCCATTCCATTCTATTCCATTCCATATTTTCTCTATTCTATTCATTCCATTCCATTCCATTCCATTCCATTCTATTGATATTTGTACCCAGACGACAAACTGTTGAATGGAAGATGGGATGTTTATATTAAAAAAATTATTTTTTATTTTTAAAAAGGATGGAAGTCTCTCAGAACTGAAGCTGATCCCTTCTCCAACATTCCCGAACCCCTGAAGAAGTTAAGTCACCCCAAAGGACAATTGATCGCTCTGTTTTTTTTTACCGAGATTCCCGTCCCCGAAATCCGTGCCGCTCTCAGTATGGATCTGAGGATCTGTGTACAGGTCTCCAACTCCTTGGATGTCCACAATGATCAGCTGGTGTCCGGAGCGTTCAAAGGTGAAATGACTGAAGGCCTGCAAGAGAACGGACGTAACTTCAAACGGTCACTAAATGAACTGTTGTAAGTCGAGGACTACCTGTATTTCCTGTTTTATTGTCTTTATCTGCTTCGCTATTAGTGAATTGACTGGACAAGTCCGTGCAGTTCTCTTAGTGGGATTTCAATGGGCGGCCATTGAATGCTTCTTAGGGCTAAGAGAGAGTGGCTGGCACAAAGTCACCCCCGTTGGCTTCGTACCTCTAACCTTAACCTTACCAAATAGGCTCTTTAAGCTCATCCATCACCCACTGAATTGCCAGGGAAGAAAGTCCTACCTGCGGGGTCAGACGGATGTTGTCGTCTCGTACGAATCCCGAGTTCGAATTGTACTTGATGTATTTCCCCTCAATGTAATGTTCCAGGTGGTAAAGAGGTCGCCCCGGTCTGTTCTTCATTTCAATTATGCAGGTCTGGACAATATCTACCTGAGGAAAAGAGGAAGAGGAAGAGAAATAACTGACAGAGAAGAGGGTTCAATAGTTCTCTCCAAGATTCTTTAACAGATTACCAGAGTTGGAAGGGACCTTGTAGGTCATCTAGTCCAACCCCCCCGCCCAAGCAGGAGACCCTACACCATTTCTGACAGATGGCAGTCCAATCTCTTCTTGAAAGCCTCCAATGATGAAGCTCCCTCAACTTCTGAAGGCGACTTCTGTTCCATGGGTTGATTGCTCTCTCAGTCAGGAAATTTCTCCTTATTTCTAGGTTGAATCTCTCCTTGTTCACTTTCCATCCATGATTCCTTGTCTGGCCTTTGGGTGCTTTGAAAAATAGCTTGACCCCCTCCTCTCTGTGGCAGCCCCTCAAATATTGGAAGACTGCTATGATGTCTCCTCTGGTCCTTCTCTTCACTAGACTAGCCATGCCCAGTTCCTGCAACCGTTCATCGTATGTTTTAGCCTCCAGTCCCATCATCATCTTGTTTGCTCTTCTCTTTCTAGAGTCTCCACATCTTTTTTTATAATGTGGTGACCAAAACTGGATGCAGGATTCTAGGTGTGGCCTTACTAAGGCTTTATAGAGTGGTTTTAGTACCTCCCTTGGCCTTGATTGTATCCCTCTGTTAATGCAATTTAGGATTGCGATTTAGGATTCTGCGCGAGGACATACCTGCTTGGGGGGCTTATGGCGGTTATATTCTTCTCCCCATAACTTGGCCTCCATCTGCAGCCGCACATCCTCAAAATAGACGTCCCGGCTGACCGTCTCGATGTACCTCTTGGCCACGTAATTAAAGGCCCCCTTCCAATTATGCATGTGGAGGAAATTGGTCAGCTTTTTCCTAAAAAAAGACCGAGAGAAACAAATGTCCAGCGAAGCTAGGATAGTAATAGCACTTAAGACTTGTATACCGCTTTATAGTGCTTTGCAGCCCTCTCTAAGCGGTTTATAGAGTCAGCATCTTGCCCCCAACAATCTGGGTCCTCGCTTTACTGACCTTGGAAGGAAGAGTCTTGGTAGTACAGGGGTTTAAGGCACCCTGTTATTAAGCTGGTTATTAAGACCAGCTGCCTGCAATTACTGCAGGGTTCGAATCTCGCCAAGGCTCAAGGTTGACTCAGCCTTCCATCCTTTCTAAGGTAGGTGAAATGAGGACCCAGTTTGTGGGGGCAATAAGCTGACTTTGTATAAATATACAAAAGGATGAAGGCTATTGCTTAACACATTGTAAGCTGCCCTGAGTCTTCGGAGAAGGGCGGCATATAAATCAAAAAAAAAAAAAAAAAGAGTCAACCTTGAGCAGGTCGGGATCGAACTCCTGGTATATGGGCAGAGTTAGCCTGCAATACTGTATTCTAACCACTAGGAAGGAAGGAAGGAAGGAAGGAAGGAAGGAAGGAAGGAAAGAAGGAAGGAAGGAAGGAAGGAAGGAAGGATAGCAAGAGCAAGAGCCGAGGTGGCGCAGTGGTTAGAGTGCAGTACTGCAGCTACTTCAGCTGACTGCTAGTTCAGCAGATCAGCGGATCAAATCTCACCAGGCTCAAGGCTGACTCAGCCTTCCATCCTTCCGAGGTGGGTAAAATGAGGACCCAGATTGTTGGGGGCAAGAGGCTGACTCTGTAAACCGCTTAGAGAGGGCTGTAAAAGCACTGTGAAGCGTCATATAAGTCTAAGTGCTATTGCTATATCCACCACCGTTTGTTCCATTTCATTTCTAATTTCACAAAGAGTAAGTGGGTGGCGATTTTCCGGGGTATTTTGCAACGGGTGAAAAGCTTTCGCTCCAGATTCGCACTTTCATTCTTTCCTTGGCACCAGCTTTCTTATCTTGATTTAAACCTCAGGCATAAACTGAGATGAATTAAACCAAGAAAATGGAGCTTTTTTTTTTTTTTTTTCAAACCACGGAGGTCTAGAAACAGCTGCACACACTTACGTCCGGAAGCATTCGCGCATCGCTCCTCGGCCAAAAGGCTGGAAAAACAAAACAGAGGTTATTACAGGTAGTCCTCAACTTACGGCCATTCGCTTAGAGATCATTCAAAGTTACAATGGCACTGAAAAAAAGTGACTCATGACCATCCTCGCACTTATGACCGTCATCCCCATGGTCACATGACCGAAATTTGGGCGTCAGGCAACCAGCATCAATTTATTTATATATTATTTATTTATTAGTTCGATTTATATGCCGCCCTTCTCCGGAGACTCAGGGCGGCTTACAATGCGTTAAGCAATAGCCTTCATACTTTTGTATATACCTGCTTAGTAGGGCTTTCGGCCCCCCCTAAGTGGTGTTCTTTTTTATACAAAGTCATCTTATTGCCCCCACAATCCGGGTCCTCATTTTACCTACCTCGGAAGGATGGAAGGCTGAGTCAACCTTGAGCCTGGTGAGATTCGAACTTGCAGTAATTGCAGGCAGCTGGCAGCTAAAAGCATTTTTTTCGGCCGAAGAAAAAATGCTGCACCACCAAGGCTCTTAAAAGGCTTTTTATGATGGTTGCAGAGTCCTGGGGGGGTCATATGAAGTCAACCTGCTAGCTTTGGATGAGCAAAGTGAATGGCAGAAGCTGGATTTGCGTAAAGACCATACGATTCATTCAATGACCATGGCGATTTGTTTAACAACCAGAGTAAAAAAAAAAAAAGTCTGCACTTCTTACCTGCGCAGCCATTTTGATCAAGACCTCGTCTTCGATCCATTCTCCAGTAACGGCATTGTACCTGCCCAATTTAAAAGAAAGGAAATTTAAAAAGGACCGCCTTGTTAAAATGCAAAAATGAGAGGAATATATTATATTCCATTGCGTGGTCCTGAATTGTTGCTTCTGATTGTTTTCACAGGTTGTTAACCACTCACGAGTTGTGCCTGCGAGGTGGACGACCCGATCAGCTGATTTCGTAAATGAATAAATAAATCTGGGACGTTGTGTGAAGCCACCATTGCGTCAATGCAGCTTTCTCTCACCCAAAGCACCCTATAAACCAGGGATGGCTAACCTTTTTGCCGTTGTGTGCCAAAAACGGGGAAAGCGCAGGGGGTTCGTGAACATGAGTGCCACACCCATAATTCAATGCGCCCTGCCCCCTCGTGCACCAAAGACAAATTCCTTGTGTGTCCAATCACACTTGGCCCATAAAGAATTCTATTCCATTCCATTCCATTCCATTCTATTCCATTCCATTCCATTCTAATTTTCTATTCTATTCTATTCTCTATTCTATTCCATTCCATTCCTCTCTATTATTCTATTCTATTCTATTCTATTCTATTCTATTCTATTCTATTCTATTCTATTCTATTCTATTCTATTCCATTCCATTCCACTCCACTCCACTCCACTCCACTCCACTCCACTCCACTCCACTCCACTCCACTCCTGTAAATTTAAGAGGATTAAGTAAGAAACTAGAATAGAATAGAATAACAGAGTTGGAAGGGACCTTGGAGGTCTTCTAGTCCAACCCCCTGCCCAGGCAGGAAACCCTACACCACTTCAGACAAATGGTTGTCCAATCTCTTCTTAAAAACTTCAAGTGTTGGAGCATTCACAATTTCTGGAGGCAAGTTGTTCCACTGATGAATTGTTCTCACTGTCGGGAAATTTCTCCTTAGTTCTAAATTGCTTCTCTCCTTGATTAGTTTACACCCAATGCTTCTTGTTCTACCCTCAGGTGCTTTGGAGAATAGTTTGACTCCCACTTCTTTGTGGCCCAAACTAACCCAATTAGATGGGTTCACGCCACATACTTTAAGCAGTACAAATCAGTGTTTTTCAAACTTGGCAACTTTTAACTTTTTTTTTTCCATAAGGTGAAAAAGAAACGAAGGGGGGAAAAAAATCAAAACACGGCTTACATAAACCCCAGATCTTGTAAAGCAATCAATCAGAAACAACTAGCAAAGCCTTGAATAAATGCCTCCTTTCTGGAATGCAAGGAACATGAGAAAACCAGACAAGGAACACGAGACAAACGTGTTTGTTTGCACTAGGGATTTTGCTCTGGTCAAAGGTTAGCCTGGTGCATGCACATTCTCCACGCTTCTCTTTGCTCCTTAGGGGGGGGTTTTCGGGTTGGGGTAGGGCTAAACATTGCGTTCTGGCATTGCTGAACGTAGTTGCACACACGAGGGAGAAAATAAAAAAAAGTCCTATTTTGAGAGGAGTGCAGAGGCCAAACTAATAATAGCTTGGAAGAAAAATCCTTTCCAGGCATTTTTTCCCCTTATTTGAATACTTCCAAAGATCTGAGCGACTGGCTGGCTTATCTTCCAAGATTTGGGAGACAGATCTAGGAATCGGGAGAAAAATTCTAAAGGTGTGACGAACAAGACAAGAATCGAGTCTATAAATTGTGCAACAGAACCTTTTTTTTTTAGCTTTTCAGAAATTAAATACAGGTAGTTCGTGACACAGGACTGTAGTGGAGCCGGCACGTTGCAGTTGTATGTTGTGACGTTGTAAAATGGATCGGTCACGTTTTTGGGGCAGCCATTAAGCAAACACAGCGGTCTTTAACCAAGCCAATGGTTTGCTATGGGAGTGGTTTTGCCCAAATCAAGAACCTTCATAAAGCTTTATTTTTTTATATAAAACTAGCTGATAACTCGGCGTTGCCCGGGTATTTAAGAACCAATTCCCCTTACCAGAGGGAGCCCCCTTGCGGAGTACTGTGAAGCCGTTACCATGGAAACTCCACTGTGCTGTACAGTAGAAGCCATTTTAAGGCACAACAGGCTGTATCTTAACAGAACTTGAATCCAAAATGCACACTATCGCTGTCAAAAGTACTGTGATTTGACACTATAGATATAATTCATTCCTTTTCATTTCAGCGGCCCAGGCGTTCCAGAGTTATGCTGGAACACACACACACACACACTCGGGGGGTTAGGGGTGTCTTACTCCCACAGTATTTTTTTCCAGAGAGTAAGTCATCTGTGTACCAAGTTTGGTTGAAATTGCTCGAGGCGTTCCAGAGTTATGCTGGAACATACACACATCCATTTTTATATATATATAGTTTACCCAATTACTGAGAAACAGGTTTAACCTTTTTATACAGATCAAAGTAAACCTTTACAGCTAGGTGTGACGGGCAGCTTGGATGCAATGATGCTGGCCCAGAATTCCCTTTTGGCACCTTATGTTTGGCTCTAGGTGCTGGGATATGTAGTTCAGCCATTTCTGGAGGGTGGCCAATTTTCAGTCCCTTTGACACCCACTCCTTGTGCACCCAGATTTTAAACATCACAGCTTAGATGTGTGTATGTCATGAATAGAATAGAATAGAATAGAATAGAATAGAATAGAATAGAATAGAACAGAACAGAACAAATATTGGAATGAAGAATGGAATCGATAATACACACAGGGCATTTGTGATATATGAATTGCACGCACACAGACACACAGACAAAAAACGATGCAAGCAGGAATGATTAAGAGTTCAGGAGATAAGCACGAGAGACGTTCTCCGCTTCTGGATAATAATGGGATTAACTCCAATCCAGGCACCGATTAAGTAATAGGGAATGAAATGATAACCCGTTTTGCTAATTTGATTCTGGTATCTGTCATCTTCCTTTCAGCGGTTTTGTCTCCTGATCCAGTGGTGAAATCCAATTTTTTTTTACTACTGATTCTGTGGGCGTGGCTTGGTGGGTGTGGTGTGGCTTGGTGGGCATGGCAGGGGAAGGATACTGCAAAATCTCCATTCCCATCCCATTCCAGGGGAAGGATGCTGCAAAATCTCCATTCCCATCCCACTCCAGGGGAAGGATACTGTAAAATCTCCATTCCCTCCCCACTCCAGGGGAAGGATACTGCAAAATCTCCATTTCCACCCCACTCCAGGGGAAGGATACTGCAAAATCCCCATTCCCTCCCCACTCCAGGGGAAGGATACTGCAAAATCTCCATTCCTACCCCACTCCAGGGGAAGGATACTGCAAAATCCCCATTCCCTCCCCACTCCAGGGGATACTGCAAAATCTCCACTTCCACCCCACTCCAGGGGAAGGATACTGCAAAATCTCCATTCCCTCCTCACTCTGGGGCCAGCCAGAGGTGGTATTTGCCGGTTCTCCGAGCTACTCAAAATTTCCGCTACCGGTTCTCCAGAACCTGTCAGAACCTGCTGGATTTCACCCCTCTCCTGATCCCTTTTTCCCTTTCCAACAATATCACAACCTTAAAAAGTGGGAGAAGAGAAATGGCCAGCGACTGCTGATTTTAATAAAATTGTGATATATTTTTTTTTTAAATGCACCAGAGAAGCAAAAGTAGAAATTCTTCAACCTCAAATCTCAGAAATATCGACCGACCTGTAGCGGGTAGCATTTTCCATTTTGATGTCTTCCAGGTGAAATTCAGCCCAGGGGTCAGGCATGTGCTTGGCTTTTTCAATCGCATGCTTCCATGCTTCCTGCAAAGGTCAAAACTTATCACATGAGTTATTTATAAAGTGCTTTCAGGCCATTTGAACTCTACAGAAAGTCCCCCTCGGATAAAATTCACCGGTCCTGATTCTAACTGGCAGTTAAGTTTCTGTGGTTTAGACTCAGATACAGGTAATCCTCGATTTACAACAGTTCGCTTCAAGGTGGATTTGATTTAAATCGAGTTGATTTAAATCATGATTTAAATCACTAGTAAAAAGGTTTGATTTAAATCAACTCGATTTAAATCATAATTTTTAAAGAGCAACTGTCATCTCTGCTACTCCTTTGACCCACTGTTGACTCACCGATAGTCCCAGTGTTGCAGAATATACAGCCTCATGCTACATAACTAAGCTGCATTTCATGCTGAATAAACTAAATTGTTTATGTATCTTAAATAGAAAACTATCTTACAATAGATTTTTACCTCAAAAGTTTTTTATTAAAATAAATCCGATTTAAATCAAAAAAATCCGATTTAAATCAAAAAAATCTGATTTTTTTGATTTTTTAAAAAAAAATCATTGATTTTTATCCACCCTGGTTCGCTTAACGACCATTCAAAGTTACCACAGCAGTGAAAAAAGTAACTTATGACCGTTTTTTCCACACTTATGGCCGTTGCAGCATCCCCCGTTATTTTTTGATGCTTGACAATGGATTCACATTTATGACAGTTGCTATGTCCTGGGGGTTGTGCGATTCCCTTTTACGACCTTCTGACAAGCAAAAAGTCAATGGGGGGGGGAAAGCCGATTCACTTAACGACTGGGTGACTAATTTAACCACTGCAGTGATTAAAGTAAAGTAAAGTGAGGACCCAGATTGTTGGCAGACAATAGGCTGACTCTAAACCACTTAGAGAAGGCGGTCAAGCACTGTGAAGTAGTATATAAGTCTAAGTGCTCTTACTATTGGTATTAACTCAGCCTTCCATCCTTCTAAGGTCGGTAAAGTGAGGACCCAGATTGTTGGGGTAAACAGGCTGACTCTGTAAACCGCTTAGGGAAGGCGGTCAAGCACTGTGAAGCGGCATATAAGTCTAAGCGCTATTGCTATTAATTCCATATTTATCTGCAATACCTGTTTTCCCCACTCTTTCGGGAAACAAAACAGAACGGTAAATATGTTCCTTCCGCTGGAATTTCGTTTGTCTATAAAAATGGATTGAATTATTCCTCCTTTCTCCGTTGTTTTACTGCTGATTCAGCTATTTCTGTTTTGCTCAAGAAAATACAGATATCAGTGGAGGAAGGGAGGGGCACTTTTAAACTTTCTTTTGCCAAACTCAACCCTCGAGTACTAAAAATGTTTAATGCAAATAGAAAGAATGCATGGGACAAAGAGGGGGTTTAAGTGGGATCCAGATGTTGGGCAAAAAAAAAATTCAAGACAGTGCCCACTAGTTATCCAATTAAACCCTCCCCTTTTAAAATGCGTTTTGTAAGTAAAAAGGGCAGTTATGCAGTCATGGAGGCCATCTTGACTTTTTTGACCAAAACCCTGCACCTCTCTCCCTCTCACCGTCTTGCAAAGTTGGATCCTGACTCCCATTTGGCAGCTGGACTGTCCAAAAACTGCACAGAAGTACAATGATAAATGGGAGAAGAGATTAACTCGGTGCATTAAATCACATGCAAATGTTTTGTTTTGTTTTTTTTGCTTGCACAAAAAAAAAATATTTTTGTTTCTTCTACTTCTACTGAACTGGTTCTCTTCCAGCAAAAAGGCTTTATCTGTTGACCTCGGGCTTCTTTATTTAGTTCAGCAACTGGTGTTTTGTTTTGTTTTGAAAATAAATATACAGTGAAACTGGAACAGGCTTCTCGTGGCCAAACGAAACCACACCAACATCCCACAAGCATCACCGAAAAAGCAAAAGCTTTTAAAAACATAAAAGGCCCCAGAACTGCACAGTGGCAAGAATTTAGGTACATGTTAGTA
This sequence comes from Pantherophis guttatus, assembly GCF_029531705.1. The sequence continues at coordinate 1,668,867 of NW_026844042.1, forward strand.
CGAAAGAGGTTCAAAACATCACAACTCTAGAGCCATCGCTTTTCCAAGTCATTACAAAACGCCAGGATAGGAAAGCCAGGCTGGTGTAGCTGTTAAGATGCTGGTTTAGGAGATGGTGAATTCTAGTTCTGCGGTCGGCACAAAGCCAGCTGGGTGACTTCAAGTCAATCACCAGGAGACAGCGAGTTCTAGTCGCGTTTTAGGCATGAAAGCCAGCTGGGTGACTCTGGGCCAATCACCAGGAGACGGTGAATTCTAGCATGAAAGCCGGCTGGGTGATTTGGGCCAGTCATCAGGAGACAGAGAGTTCTAGTCCCACCTGAGGCATGAAAGCCAGCTGGGTGACTCTGGGCCAGCCACCAGGAGACGGTGAATTCTAGCATGAAAGCTGGCTGGGTGACTTTGGGCCAGTCATCAGGAGACAGAGAGTTCTAGTCCCACCTGAGGCATGAAAGCCAGCTGGGTGACTTTGGGCCAGTCACCAGGAGACGGTGAATTCTAGCATGAAAGCCGGCTGGGTGACTTTGGGCCAGTCATCAGGAGACAGAGAGTTCTAGTCCCACCTGAGGCATGAAAGCCAGCTGGGTGACTTTGGGCCAGTCACCAGGAGACGGTGAGTTCTAGTTCCATCTAAGGCATGAAAGCCAGCTGGGTGACTTTGGGCCAGTCACCAGGAGACAGAGAGTTCTAGTCCCACCTGAGGCATGAAAGCCAGCTGGTGACTCTGGGCCAGTCACCAGGAGACGGTGAGTTCTAGTCCCATCTTAGTCACGAAAGCCAGCTGGGTGACTTTGGTCCAATCACCAGGAGACAGAGAGTTCTAGTCCCACCCGAGGCATGAAAGCCAGCTGATGACTTTGGACCAGTCACCAGGAGACGGTAAGTTCTAGTCCCACCTTAGGCAGGAAAGCCAGCTGGGTGACTTTGGTCCAATCACCAGGAGACGGTGAATTCTAGTTCTGCCTCAGCCATGAAAGCCAGCTGGGTGACCCTCTCTCTCTTTCTCTCTCTCTCAACCCCACCCACCTCACAAAATTGTTGTTCTGGTGGGAAAAACAGGAGGAGGAAGGAATATTGTGTGTGTTTGCCGCCTTTAGTTATAAAAACAATAAAAGCGGGATTAAATAAATAAAAATAAGTTGCCGAAGGAAGTTTAAATGCCATGTTACTTTTATTTGAGATGATCCTCTTCCCAAAGAGGCTGTCACATCCTATTTTAGAAGTGTGGAATTCCATGTTGGCTTAAAAAAAGCCAAATCTGGGCTTTCAAAATGAGCTGTTTGGTGCCCCAATAAATGAGCAGCAAAAAGTCAAAAGGAAAAAGACGACAGAAAAAAGGAGTTTTGTTTCATTTCGATGTCAGTTTCAATTCAAGGAAATAAGCCTGGTTTGATATCTCTCTAATCATGTCCACCCTTCTGTCTTAGTTAGATATCCACCCAGTCCCTGTAACGAGATGGGCTCTCATATATAAAATGGCTGAAATAAATAACTGGAAAAATTAAAAATGACAGTTGGGTAACCGCTTTGGGGAGAGAGTTCCCCAAAACTGGAGTGGATATAAAATGAAGATAATGTGAAATGCAAAACAGGCATTTATTAGTGTCTGATGGGGAACAGGAAGGGATTGGGGGGTTCACCTACCCGTCCATGGTCAGTCTGAACGCTGCCCTTAGGGGAATGCTGAGTCCCATTCTGAAGGACACAGACAAGACACAATTACTGAACGACATAGCGAAACAAGACAAGCCAACATGGTTATTGCCGCTACACAAAAAGTCACCATGCCACTAGATTTCCATTTGCCCTTTCCCTCTTCTTCAAAATTCGACAGAGATATCGTCAAGACAGACCCTTTTACCTAATACTATGTACTTTTGTGTGAGGGACGCGATGGCCCAGGGGCTAAGACACTGAGCTTGTCGATCGAAAGGTCGGCAGTTCAGCGGTTCGAATCCCTAGCGCCGCATAACGGGGTGAGCTCCCGTGACTTGTCCCGGCTTCTGCCAACCTAGCAGTTCGAAAGCCCGTAAAAAATGCAAGTAGAAAAATAGGGACCACCTTTGGTGGGAAGGGAACAGCGTTCCGTGCGCCTTTGGCATTGAGTCATGCCGCCCACATGACCACGGAGACGTCTTCGGACAGCGCTGGCTCTTCGGCTTTGAAACGGAGATGAGCATTGCCCCCTAGAGTCAGGAACGACTAACACATATGTGCGAGGGGAACCTTTACCTTTACCTATGTACCTTTGCAAAAAAAAAAAAAAATCCTGACTTTTTTCAAGGGCAAACCAAAATATTCAGGAGCATCACCTGATCCTGCTCAGACAAACATTTGAAAGCTTTCATGTCTGGCCAGCTCACCTGTACGCTTCAGTGTGCAATTTTATGTGCAAAAGATTTTTAATTAAATCACCCAGTAGTTGTATTTTTTTTTTTAAAGACAGTTGACTTTTTTTTTTGTATACATGTACAATTATGTCATCCGTCACAAGATATAAGTGATTCTGGACGGCGTACAGCAAAAAAAGTTTAAAACAACAAACATGTCAATTAGCCCAATGTAATGCAGAATAACAGGATTGGAAGGGACTTTGGGAGGTCTTCTAGTCCAACCCCCTGCTGGAGCAAGAGATCCTGTATCATTTCAGACAAATGGCTGTCCAATCTCTTCTAAAAAAAACTCCATGTTGAAGCCCCCACAATTTCTGGAGGCAAGTTGTTCCACTGATTAGTTGTTTTAACTGTCAAGAAATTTCTCCTTAGTTCCAGGTTGCTTCTCTCCTTGATAGGTTTCCATCCATTGCTTCTTGTCCTGCCTTCTGGTGGCTTTGGAAAATAGCTTGACTCCCTCTTCTTTGGGGCAGCCCCTCAAATCTTGGGAAACTGCTACCCTGTTTCCCCCAAAATAAGACATCCCCTGATAATAAACCCAATCGGGCTTTTGAGCGCATGGCAAGTGTGAAGTTTCCGAAAGATGCCCTAATTAATTCATGAGCCATGAGCCGAACTTCAAAAGAAATACAGTCATTTATTAGGAGCACCATTTCGGCAATATTCGGATGCAATTAGAACTAATCCTACGTAGATTTACGTTCCCCTATGACCCTGTCTCTCCCCTCCTCTCTCTGGCCATGTCATAAATCACATTCTCCAATTAGCCACTTTGGCTGGCTGTGAAATCCAACACCCTCCTTCTGATTGCGGTCAGGAAGAATGTATGGAATGCACTTCAGTTAGGGAAATCAATCAGCTCTATCAGTTCTCCCTCCCTCCTGCTCATGGCAACTTGAAAGCTTTGCAAGTTGACAAAGCGCTTATTTCAGGGTTCAAAAAAATATATATAAGACAGGGTCTTATTTTCGGGGAAACACGGTATATTTCTTCAAACTTTGTAAGAAAACCACTGGATATGTTGGCCATAGAATAAACTATTGAGAAAGCAGAGTGGAAGGGCAAACTTGTCCAAACTTTAAAAGCAACTACAGTAAACCAGAAAAATATCCCAATTACGCATATTGGCAGAGTTAGTGACATGCAGCCAAAGCAGACAAGAGAGCTCATTGCCGAAGAGAGAGAGAGAAAAAAAAACAAATTACAAAGAGGCTAAAACTTACCCTAACATGGAAGGAATTCCTGGGAGAAGAGCTGGAGGAATAACCCTCATTTTTGACCAGGTTGCTGTAATAGTTATGAACTTTGTCCCCAGCTGGGTCATCTGTAATCGGACAGATGTAATAATTCTCCTCCTCGTCGCTCTCCGCCTCGTGGCAATTCCCACAACCTGGTTTGTTTAGCGTGGTGTTGTCCAGGTATTCCATGTGAAAGATCAGGTCTTCGTCCGCCATATTGGGAGTATATGGACCTTGCTCGGTGGGCTGCTGGGGGAGCCAGTATTACAGGCTGGAGAAACTAGGGAAGGAAATCAAGAGGAAAAAAAAATGAATAATCAGGATTGTGGGGGCAGAAACCAGGATTGGCTGGATTGCAGGACAAAGTTATAAATCATGGTTTACACGAGGGGGATCCTGTCAGTTCCGACAACTGCTGAGAGAGATGGATCAAGGATTCCACAAATGCAAAAACAAAGACTATGCTAGTTTGGATCCATGAGATAGTTTAGTTTAGTTTAGTTTATTAAATTTTTTTATACCGCCCTTCTCCCAAAGGGACTCAGGGCGGTGTACAGCCGACATAAAACCAACAATACAAAAGTTAAAAACAATTTAAAATTATTAAATAGTTTGGCCGATCGTCTAAAATACAGTAACCCGTTAAAATAATATTTTAGGCCAGCCCTGCTTGATGGAATAATAGCATTTTAAGGGGAAGGTACGGAGGTCAGAAATCCGACGAATCTCCGGGGGCAGCTCACTCCAGAGGGCAGGTGCCCCCACAGAGAAGGCTCTCCCCCTGGGGGTCGTCAGTCGACACTGTCTAACTGACGGCACCCTGAGGAGACCTTCTCTGTGGGAGCGTACTGGTCGGTGGGAGACTATCGGACCCAGTTAAGGTAACCCAGTTAATGTCTCGATTCCGGGTAGTCCTCGGCTTACGACCATTCGCTTAGTGACCGTTCGAAGTTAAAACGGCACCGAAAAGAGTGACTTCATCCCAAATTTCACAAGGCGCCATGGTGGCGCCGTGGTTAGAATGCAGTATTGCAGGCTGATTCTGCCCACTGCCAGGAGTTTGATACCAACTGGCTCAAGGTTGACTCAGCCTTCCATCCTTCCGAGGTCGCTAAAATGAGGACCCAGATTGTTGGGGGGACAATAAGCTGACTCTGTAAATCGCTTAGACGGCTTGACAGCGCTATATAAGTCTAAGCGCTATTGCTATGATGACTGTCGTATCATCCCTGCGATCACATGATCAAAATCGAGACATTTGGCAAATCACTCATATTTATGACCGTTGCGATGTCCTGGGGTCATGTGATCACCTTCTGCAACCTTGCAGTGCCCCTTGCATTGATGGGACCACTCCATTTGCCATTCGCTGTATTGGAATCCGCAAAATTTCTATACCCTGAATTGCAGGGACAATGCTTTTTGGATAAGACAACTTTTCCCTCTGCTGCGCAAGAGGCATAACCCTTGCCCCGCGCGGAAAGCTGCATTACGACGCTAAAACAGCCGTAAACATCGTAGTGCAAGTCTAAGCTTGCCATCTCCACCTTGGTGACGTGCACAATTGCAAGAGAAGCAAAATACTAACAGGTTTAACTAAACCAGCCAGCCTTGGCACGCTGGATAAACCAGACACAATTAAAATCTGAAGAGGGCATGATAGCAGTGTTCCAATATCTCAGGGGTTGCCCCCCAAAAAGAGGGAGTCAAGCTATTCTCCAAAGCACCGAAATGAACTGTTGTTAAGTCGAGAACTACCTGTGCTCTTGTTTTTTCCAGATGCTTCAAGTTTTATCTCCAGGAGCAGCAAACGTTAGGCAGGGAAATAATGTGGGTTCTGCAGGGAACATGCTGTTCCTTTCCTTCTTATGGAGATCCATGCGCTGGTGCCAAGTGGGCAGATTTTTCAAAGCAACGACTGGCTCTCTGCCAACTTGAGATCCCTACCCAGCCAATCAGGCGAGAAGGCTGCAGCTTCTTCCCTTCACGGTGCCAAGAGACAGACAAAGAGCTCTTAACAAATCTCTCGGCCACTCATACGGCTGTCCCAGGCACGGGATTGACCCGAGAAATCCTCTTCTATGTTTGTTTGTTTGTTTTTTTAAACCCCTTTTATCTGTTGGAAGAGAAGTGCTCCTTTGCGAGACATGAACCTTCCTTGAGAAGGAGAAGTTGGTTCAGAAACAGTCGTGGGGCTGTTTCCGGAAAAAGGGGATCGCTCGGTGGTCTACTTTTCCTTCTACATGTTTCCTCGCATTCTGCCATTCCCTTGGCTTGATCTATTTGTGTGTGTGTATGTGTAGGGAAACCCTTCCAGGTATTGAAGCCAAGGAGTGATGGAAACCCATAACCAAATATATATATTTATATTATACACAATTGTCAGCAATCCTTCGCTCCACAAGGAAGCTGGAAAATACCACCAGGAAAACCTTCAAGGTATTCTAACCAAGGCTTCCTGAGACAGTAACAATCACACGCTTAGTCCCAAAACCGCCAAAATGTGTCCCAAGCAGTTTGTGAACAGTCCGACAGAAATCTGCCACAGTCTTTCGGGATAAGGCTGATAAGCACCCACCTTTATCTCCCTTGAAACACTGCCAAATACCTAATTGCCAATTAGCTTTGCAAGGCCAAAACGGAGCTTCAGAGTTTAATCCGACCAGAACGAACAAAGTTGCTTCCTGCAAAGGCTCATGTGCCTTTGCTCCTCCTTTATGTCTTATGGGAGGAGCCAATCATCTCCAAGCCTTACTCCCGAGTTGCCCCTTTTGTCTTAACTGTTCTTGCCTTCTGGCAACTCTGCGCATGTGCGCACTGGGAACAGGCTCCCCCCGTTCCTCTGCCTCGCTGATGTCAGACTCTGAAGGCTCCGGAGACAGCACATAACTCCCAGATGGCCCTGGCTCCCTCTCTGCCTCTGATGCAGAGCCCTCGTCCGAGCCTTCCCCAGACTCCAGGACTGGCCCATGTTCCTCCCCAACCTCCTCACTGTCCGACTCTGCTGCCAGCTCTGGAGGCCATTGGGGGACCACAACACAAGGCCTCTGAGAGCAAGGTAGAAAAACAGAAGGGTTTTGGGGTTTTTTTTGAAGGAAATTGAGAAAGTGCATCTCGTCTCAGACAAAATGTTTCGGAGGCTTCGGACAACTTCTCTGCAATGATTTTGATGAAAACTGGCAAAACTGCAGCTGTAGCAAACCCCTATTGCAGCAGCCACTTTACGATTGGGGTTTAACAGATTTGCAGAGTTGGAAGGGACCTTGTAGGTCATCTAGTCCAACCCACTTCCCCCCCCAAGCAGGAGACCCTACACCATTTCTGACAAGATGGCTGTCTAGTCTCTTCTTGAAAGCTTCCAGGGTTGAAGCTCCCACAACTTCTGGTGTTCATTTAATGACCACTGCAAAAAAAGGTTGTAAAATCAGGTCCGTCTCTTGGTCTGATTTACGGCGGCCATGATTTATAATTGTGATGGGCGGTCTCCGTTAAGAGTCGTAAGTCAAGGACTACCTGTAGAAACTGAGCCCAGAGCGATGGTTCCCCCGAAGATCAGACCGTCCCTTAATCATAGAGGGACTAAGGACAGAGCCTTGGTAGTACAGGGGTTTAAGGCACCCTGTTATTAAGCTGGTTATTAAGACCAGCTGCCTGCAATTACTGCAGGGTTCGAATCTCGCCAAGGCTCAAGGTTGACTCAGCCTTCCATCCTTTCTAAGGTAGGTAAATTGAGGACCCAGTTGTGGGGGCAATAAGCTGACTTTGTATAAATATACAAAAGTATGAAGGCTACTGCTGAGCACATTGTAAGCCGCCCTGAGTCTTCGGAAAAGGGCGGCATATAAATCAAATTAAAAAAAAAAAAAGCACTTTGTCTATTTACTAAAGGTGTGAATTCAAGAATCTGACCTCCCTCATTCTTCCCATCTGATGCAAAAGGGCCCTTTTAACAGCCTCATAACTTTATCCTGCCTCCAATACCAGCCAAACAAATACATTCACTCTGCGCTGAAATTAGCAATAAATTATATTCACCCCTTTTTTACCAGGGCTTTCCTTTTTATGCCCTGGATTGTGCTGAAATGTTGTTTTAGAGGCCCTAAAATAAAAAAAGGAAGGAAGGAAGGAAGGAAGGAAGGAAGGAAGGAAGGAAGGAAGGAAGGAAGGAAGGAAGGAA
>NW_026844042.1:1686872-1872605 GCF_029531705.1 Pantherophis guttatus
CCTCGGAAGGATGGAAGGCTGAGTCAACCTTAAGCCTCTTGGTATCGAACTCCTGGCAGTGGGCAGAGTCAGTCTGTAATACTGCATTCTCTCTCCTTTCTTCCTTCCTTCCTTCCTTGTGATTCCGCGTGTCCTCATTTTACCCACCTCGGAAGGATGGAAGGCTGAGTCAACCTTAAGCCTCTTGGTATCGAACTCCTGGCATTGGGCAGAGTCAGTCTGTAATACTGCAGTCTCTCTCCTTTCTTCCTTCCTTCCTTCCTTTCACGTGATTAAATGCAGTATTACAGGCTCACTCTGCCCACTGCCAGGAGTTCGATACCAAGAGGCTCAAGGTTGACTCAGCTTTCCATCCTTCCGAGGTGGGTAAAATGAGGAGCCAGATTGTTGGAGGAAAATAGGCTGACTCTGTAAACTGCTTAGAGAGGGCTATAAAGCATTGTGAAGCGGTATATAAGTCTAAGGGCTATTGCTATTATCAAGAAGCAAAACAACATTATATAGCAGGGTTTTTTCCAACCTTCCTTCCTTCCTTCCTTCCTTCCTTCCTTCCTTCCTTCCTTCCTTCCTTCCTTCCTTCCATGGTGCACAGTGGTTAGAATGCAGTATTGCAGGCTAACTCTGCTGACTGCCAGCAGTTCGATCCTCACCAGCTCAAGGTTGACTCAGCCTTCCGTCCTTCCGAGGTGGGTAAAATGAGGACTCAGATTGTTGGGGGGCAATAGGCTGACTCTGTATACCGCTTAGAGAGGGCTGTGAAGCACTGTAAAGCGGCATATAAGTCTAAGTGCTATTGCAAGTTCTTTCTTTCTTTCTTTCTTTCTTTCTTTCTTTCTTTCTTTCTTTCTTTCTTTCTTTCTTTCTTTCTTCCTTCCTTCCTTCCTTCCTTCCTTCCTTCCTTCCTTCCTTCCTTCCCGTTGATTAGAATGCAGAATTGCAGGCTAACTCTGCTGACTGCCAGCAGTTCGATCCTGACCGGCTCAAGGTTGACTCAGCCTTCCGTCCTTCCGAGGTGGTTAAAATGAGGACTCAGATTGTTGGGGGCAATAGGCTGACTCTGTAAACCGCTAGCCTTAGAGAGGGCTGTGAAGCACTGCGAAGTGGTATATAAGTCTAAAGGCTATTGCAAATCCTTTTTTCTCTCCTTCCTTCCTTCCTTCTTTCCTTCCTTGTGATTAGAATGCAGTATTGCAGGTTAAGTCTGCCCACTGCCAGGAGTTCCATACCGACCGTCTCCCGGTTGACTCAGCCTTCCATCCTTCCGAGATGGGTAAAATGAGGATCCAGATTGTTGGGGGCAAGAGGCCGACTCTGTAAAACCATTTAGAGAGGGCCGCAAAGCATTGTGAAGCGGTATATAAGTCTAAGTGCTATTGCTATTGCTATTGCTACCGCTATTTTCCTTCCTTCCTTCCTTCCTTCCTTCCTTCCTTCCTTCCTTCCTTCCTTCCTTCCTTCCTTCCTTCCTTCCTTCCTTCCTTCCGTGTGATTAGAATGCAGTATTGCAGGCTAACTCTGCTGACTGTCAGCAGTTCGATCCTGACTGGCTCAAGGTTGACTCAGCCTTCCGTCCTTCCGAGGTGGTAAAATGAGGACTCAGATTGTTGGGGGGCAATAGGCTGACTCTGTAACCCGCTTAGAGAGGGCTGTGAAGCACTGCAAAGCGGTATATAAGTCTAAGTGCTACTGCTATTTTTTTTTCCTTGTTCAAAAATTCCTTTTTGGATCCGCAAGCAGTGAGTGTGGTTAAATCCTGCTTGGAAGGAAAACTGTGGCCATTCTTGGTTTTCCATCAGATGATGATTTAAATCAGGGCTTCTTATCCAGAGCCATTGGAAGATGCGTGGACATGGCCCGCTGGAGGATTCTGGGGAGTTGAAATCCATGCATGTTAGTGGCTGAGGAGGAGAAACTGATTTAAATAATAATAATAATTATTATTATTATTATTATTATTATTATTATTATTATTATTATTATTATTATTATTTTATTTCTATACCGCCCTTCTCCCGAAGGACTCAGGGCGGTGTACAGCCTATTTAAAAACAGAGTAGACATCAATTTAAAATAATTTAAAAGTATTAGTATTAGTATTAGTATTAAAGAGGAAAAAGCTTGCAAAAAAAAAAAATGAGAAAAAAATGAAATCCGGAGATGGGAAAACAAAACAAAACAAAAAAAAGCTGGAGCGCAGCGCCCTCTGGTGTCCAGCGCGCGCAACAGCAACCCTACCGTGGGAATCCATCCACGTTGCTTATTTCAACGTGGAGAAAACACGTTTCTCTCTCGTGGCGTGGTCGCCTTGCCCCCCCCCTCCACAAAAAAAAATATTTGGGAAGGGGTCGGGGAGGCCTTTTTGCAACGGCAATGCAAAAAGATACCCTGTAAAAATTTATATATATATTGATTTTAAGCATTGCTGGGAGGAAAGTATGCAAAAACAAAATGCTCCGAGTCGGACTGTAATTTTGCAACAATGATCCTTGAAAAAGGAAGAAAATAATAATAATAATAATAATAATAACACCGTTTTTTATGGCTTTGCTTCTGCAAAAGGAGCCGGATGGCTGCCTTCTCCGCGCTCTTGATCTGCTATTCAGCGTTCCTCCTTGAGCAAGTGGTAGCGTGGCCGAGTGGTCTAAGGCGCTGGATTTAGGCTCCAGTCATTTCGATGGCGTGGGTTCGAATCCCACCGCTGCCAATAAGATTTTTTTTTTTTTTCTTTCCCCTGGTTATGTTTTTGGAGGCGACCCCCAGCATCAAAGTGGGGGTGCAACCCGAAAAAGGGGGAGATCTGGAAAATACCCGCGGGTTTAGGGGCTTGCAAATAGGGCGAGGAAAGCCAGTGGGGAAAATTCATTTTTTGCAAACTGTAAATGGGCTGGTAGGAAAGGGAAAATATTCTTTAAAAATATATATTATTTTTGCAAAAAGGGAAACGGGAGAAGGCAAGACGGGGGTGAAGATATCAATCAAAGGAGAAGAAATCTCCTTTGGAAAGAGAGAGAGAAAAAGAAAGAAAGAAAGAAAGAAAGAAAGAAAGAAAGAAAGAAAGAAAGAAAGAAAGAAAGAAAGAAAGAAAGAAAGAAAGAAAGAAAGAAAGAAAGAAAGAAAAGGGAATTATGAAAACCAAGGAGGATAATAAATGAATATTCCTATTAAATAAACAAAAGTCAAAGAAAAGATTATATGTTGTTTATGTAATATTATTGATAGGTATTATATATTATTTAATTTATCTAGACAAATATACATAGTATATAAATAATGTAAGATTAAATATGCTCCATATTGTATTATATATTGATATATATATATGATATATATTATTACATAATTTATAAATGTATATTATTTATTTACCTAATTTATCAAAATATATATAATAAATATTACATATGATCCATATAGTATTATATATTAAATTTTATATGTGTATATGTGTGTATATGTGTGTGTGTGTGTGTGTGTGTATAGTGTGTATATGTATATACTATAATGTTTAATTAATGTACATTTACATTTATATATCTTATCTAGCTAACTATAATTATATCATATAATAAATGTATCATATATATAAAGAAATATATTATGATTTATTTATTATATATTACATACATACATACATATATATTTATGCATGTATGTAATATATATGTTATACAACCAGGGCTGTATAACATCGTAGCTTACGTAGGTAAAACCTGGCTAGAAAGAATATGCATACATATTTGTTTTCGTATATATTACATACATACATACATATACATACATACATACATATATGTAAAAAGTTAAAATCTCGGGTGTTTTCCTGCGTCATTAAAAGTCTGTTAGTTGAAATACTTAAAATCTTGGCTAAAATCCCATCTTAAAATCCTCCAAATATATATTCTGATATATTTAGCCAATTATATAAATTAGGTAAATAAATAATAAATACCCCTACCCTTATTTTATTTATTAATTATTCTAATTTACATATTCATTATTGTATCTGTAAATTAAATCTATCTATTACTTTGAACAAGTGATTCTTTTTACTTCATTTTATTTCTTTTATTATTATTGTTATTTAACTACAGCACTGTATATTTTTTTTTCCTAAAGGGAAGATAGCGCATTCCAGGAATTTTTGCCTTTCAGCTGCAAAAGTTGAAACTAAAGATTGGCGACTTTAGGGACACCCTTTTGACGTTGGAGATGACACCTGGGGAACCCCCTGCTCCTCTGAGCCCAAGATGCCATCCGGACTCCGTAAATGAACCTCATGAATTTTGGGGAAAACATCTGAACAACTGTAAATCCCCCCCCTTCTCACTCAAAAAGACATCGTGTTGGTCTTTTCTTCCAAGTACTTTAATTTTTAGCGCCTCGGCTCGGTTGACCCAAACATTAGCCAGATGGCGGCACACGGGCACAAAAATGTCCATGCGGGTCCTTCACCTAGTTGGGGTCCCCACGTCATCCTTCGAGGCTCCATCTTCAGAAGGGGACACCGATCTTGATCCTTCTGGGTGGCTCTTACGGTGCCCAGATGAGGTGGGGTGGAGGTGGGGGGATTAAGCATCCCTCTTTTTGGCTTTCGTTTTTCTTCCTCATGCAGCCACGCAAAACCTGTGGAGGATCTCAAGGGAGTTCCGGAGAAGACGCCCGGGTGCAACGTTCCTGTCGCTGCACTTGGTTGACCCGTCCGTTCGCCTTTTTGATTTCGGAACAATCGTTCTCGCGTCCTTTTCGTACCTGTTTGGCCTGCAAGTTGGGGAACGACTCCAAAGCCCATGTGCCACACTTCCCATCCCCATATCTAAGGCCTGGCTGGCGAGCAACGCCCCGCCTTACATCTCCAGAAGATATTGATATTTTTCCTAGGAATCTAGCAGAAAATCTCGGACTTGGGTGAATTTCACAGACAGCGCGATTATCCCCGTGAGGAGGACTAGTAGAAAAAGGTATTTTTGTAAGAAAAAATTCCTAGGCCGAGGTCCTTTTTTCAAAAAGTGATCCACACAGTCGTCCAACGAGTACTTTTTCGGAACGTAGCCGAGCTGGGCCTGAGCTTTATCAATTTTGAAGGTGTGTGTGACCCACATATTGTGCATCTGTAAATCGGGAAGAAAGAGATTTATGTAAAACCACCTTGATCCTATTAAAACCAGCCTTTAAAACTCCTCTTCCTCCAAGCCTTAATAGCAATAGCAATATTGCTATTGTCTGATATTTCCTTTGGTGATGTTGGAAAGGATTTGTTGGCAGGATCTCTGTATTTTCAAAATGTAACTATTGCATGTAGTCCACTGCCCAGAGTGAAGTAAAAAATTGAGTGGCTTATAAACTGAACAAACAAACAAACATTGCGTAGAGCAGAGGCCACAGTTACAAAGCGTTGCATGCAGGCATAGGAGGCAGCTGAAAAATTGATCGTAGCCTCAGTGATCTATCTGTAAAATGGGCAGATCGGACAATTTGAGACCCTTCCTTCTGGAACACTTCTGGTCCCCTTCTGGGGACACCGAGGGCAAAGGTTGGCAAACCAAACAACAACAGGTTCCCGCCACCAAGAAGCCCCTTCGCCCCCTCCCCAATTGCTCAAGGATGCCTTACTTCATTTCTGGTGATCAGGGGTGGGATTTCCACGATGGGGAGCAACAGAGTTTGCACTTTTTCCACGACGACAGCTGTGGGAGAGAAAACATAGCTTTTGCGGTTACAGGTTTAAAAGGAAGCAAAATCTGCATCCAGCCTCCATCTTAGAAACCTCTCTCACGAGGAATTGGGGAGGCAAGTCAAAAAAAAAAAAAAGCATAGCAATCGAAGTATTGAAGCGGGCAAGAGACGATGGATAGATGATTTCTCCTTTTTGTTGTTGTTCTGATTTGCTTTTCCTTTTCTCACTCTTTTCTTTTTTTTAGTTAGGTGACATGACTAGAAGTTAGGAAGGATAGAAAGAAAAAGTCTTTTAATAAAGGGTGACACAATTAAAAGTTAGAATAAGTGATAGAAATAAGAGAAGAGGGGATATTAGTGTGCATACTTTTATATAATAAAATAAAAGCAATAACGAGAAAACATGGAATAATTGAATAATGACAGATTGCAACTTAATATAAATGTGTATCATTATTAGAAATATATAAGTTGATTGAATGTAATAACTATGATTAATTCTACTAGTTTTATTTGTATTAGAATGTATGCCACCCAGATGCCACACTGTTCACGCATTGATTTGATAAGTTTGTAAAACATAAAAAAATAAAAAACTTGGAGGGGGGGGGAAGAAACCTCTCTAACATCTCTTGTCTTACGTACTGGGGGGCTGTTACCTGTTAGATGAACTAGAAAAACAGGAATATGGATCCACGGTTTCTGGTAGCCCAGTCTTTCAAACTGAAAATAAAGAGGAAGGCTGATTGACGAGGACAATTCAGGAGTCTCCAAACTTGATAACTAAGACTTGTGGACTTCAACTCCAACATGCTGTCTGGGGAATTCTGGGAGATGAAGTCCACAAGTCTTAAAGTTGCCAAGAATGGACACCACTGGTCTAAAGGTACAAGAGCTGGCAGGGGAATTCTGGGAGTTGAAGTCCACAAGTCCTTAAAGTTGCCAAGAATGGACACCACTGGTCTAAAGGTACAAGAGCTGGCAGGGGAATTCTGGGAGTTGAAGTCCACAAGTCTTAAAGTTGCCAAGTTCGGAGACTCCTGTGTTAGTCAACAGAGCCAAAATGTAGGGCAGGAAGAAGACGAGGTTTTTAACCCCCTAAATGCACAATGGAGGAATACCAGCTGGCCAAGGAAGTCCAAGAATGGACTTTCAGGACCCTCATCTGTCTTTCTCCGTCAACTGGGGCAGCAATTAAACAATTTACAGAGATCAATTTGCAGATCTTGGACTCACCAAGGGCGAGAGCCACTCAAACAGGTTGACCTCTTCCCCGTCGTTGATAAAGTATGCCTGGCCACCCTAGGAAGCACATGAGTGAGGAAGGTAACTTTGAAATCCCTGCAGTATCTTCCACACAGTAACAAATATAAAATATGTGTTTTTAAAATCTTTTTTTTACCGTTGTAATGCTTTTTGCTGTTTTTATTGTTTTTAAATTTGTTTTTTTTTTAATTTTAATTGTAGGCTCTGAATTGTGAGCTGCCCAAGAATTGTTTGCTGAGATGGGCGGCTATAGAAATCAGAGAGGGAGAGAGATGATAGATGACAGATAGATGATAGATGATAAATGATAGATGACGGATGGACGGATGGACAGACAGACAGACAGAAGACAGCCAAGTGAATAGGTAGACAGATAGGTGAAATAGATTATGATAGATAGATAGATAGATAGATAGATAGATAGATAGATAGATAGATGGATGATAGGTAGGTAGGTAGGTAGATGGGTGGGTAGATGGACAGACAAATGGGTGGATGGATGGATGGATGGATGGATGGATGGATGGATGGATGGATGGATAGATAGATATGTAGAAAAATAGATAGATGATAGATAGAAAAAATAGATAGATGATCGATAGATAGATAGATAGATAGATAGATGGGTGGGTAGATGGACAGACAGACAAATAGGTGGATGGATGGATGGATGATAGATATGTAGAAAAATAGATAGATGATAGATAGAAAAATAGATAGATAAACAGACAGAGAGAAAATCAATAAAAAACCTCTGACCTTCAGCTCTGAAGCAGTAAATTGGAGATTCCCTTCCCCCTTTCAACCTTTTATAGGTAGTCCTCAACTTACAACCATTCGTTTAGTGACCGTTTGAAGTTACAACAGCAGTGAAAAACTAACGAGCGCTTCTCAGACTTAACGACCGTTGTTAGCATCCCCGTGGTCACCTGATCAAAATGGAGGCGCTGGGCAACTGGCAAATGTATTTATGACGGTTGCCCTATCCCAGGGGTGATCCCCATTTACGACTTTGACAAGCCAAGTCAATGAGGGAAGCCAGACTCACTTAACGACTGCGGGGGGAAAAAAAGGGTCATAAAATGGGGCACCGCTCACGCTCAACCGACTGCCTTGCTTAGCAACAGAAATGTCTAGTTCAGTTGGGGTTGTAAATTGAGGACAGCCTGTCTATTAGAATCCCAACTGAAAAAAACGACAACAGAACGATAAAGGAAAAATAGACCATCGGGCGTCATAAGTCCGCGTATCTCTGGAAGGCTGGGGGTTGAAAACCTCACCGCGATGTAGTCCGTTTCGGGAGTGAGAGCCTTGGCCGCCAGGATGTGGGCTTGGACCAGATTTTTCACATGCACCCAGTTCGTCAGGATTCCCGGATCGCCCAAACGGACGTGAAAAAAACCTCTCTCCATATTGCGCTGTTGGCAAAACACAAACATCACAAAGGCGCAGCTAAACTAGAAGAGACGGAGGCTTAAAAAAAAGTAGCAACGCGGGAAAGGAAGAGCTATCAGAATTCTTTTATCCTTTCTTTTCTTTCTCTCTTTCTTTCCTTTCTTTCTTTTCTCGCTCTCCCTTCCTTCCTCCCACCCTCCCCCTTTCCTTTCCTTCCTTCCTTTTTCCTTCCCTCTCTCCCTCCCTCCTTTCTTCCTTTCTTTTCTTTCTCGCTCTCCCTTCCTCCCTCCCTCCCCTTTCCTTCCTTCCTTTTTCCTTCCCTCTCTTCCTCCCTCCTTTCTTCTTTTCTTTTCTTTCTTTTCTTTCTTTTCTTCCTTTCTTTTCTTTCTCACTCTCCCTTCCTCCCTCCCTCCCTCCCCCTTTCCTTTCATTCCTTCCTTTTTCCTTCCTTCCCTCTCTCCCTCCCTCCATTTCTTCATTTCTTTTCTTTTTTCTTTCTTTTCTCTCCCTCCTTCCTTTCCTTCTCTTTCTCTTTCTTTCCTTCCTTTTTTTCTTTCTCTCTCCCTCCCTCCCTCCCCCTCCCTCCTTCCTTTCCTTTTCTGCCCTCCTTCCTTTTTCTTTCTTTCCTTTTCTTTCTTTCTTTCTTTCTTTCTTTCTTTCTTTCTTTCTTTCTTTCTTTCTTTCTTTCTTTCTTTCTTTCTTTCTTTCTTTCCTTCTTCCCTCCCAACATTTAGAGCAGGGTTCCCCAAATTTGGCAACAAGGAGATCTGTGGACTTCAACTCTCAGAATTCCCTAGCCATAGCTGGCTAGGAAATTCTGGGAGTTGAAGTCCAGAGATCTTCAAAGTTGCCAAGTTTGAAAAACTGATTTGGAGCAATCCTGGAGGGGGAAGATATTGATATATTGTTCTTAGATGAAGAAAAATACTCATTTTTTTTCTCCTTTTTTTGATCTAAAACACAGAGCTAGAAAAACAAAAATGCAACGCTCAATGCTTATTGGGTTCCTATTCACCTTGCCTGGAGGCCTTATTTACCTGAAGAATAAACCACGTTTCTTGGTTTATTCTTCAGCGAAGGTTGGCTAACGATATGCAACACGTTTGCAAAAAACCTTGTTAGCTTTCCCTGCAAAGGTGCTTCTGCGACATCCCCCCACCTCTTCATCAGGGATACCCTGCGATGCCCATCAAAATACGTACGGCTAACCGAGACAAATGCTGCAGCTCTTCCGGTCCATAAATCCCAGGAGGGCGGATTGCACATGTGCGTAACTTCCCTCCTCCTGTGAAGTAAAGCAAGCCAGAATGAATTCTTGAAGGGATGAAATGAAAACCTTTAGTCCTTTGGGTGCCATTCCTAGATGGTTGTAATGTTACGTAGGAATGAACTCGGGAGAAGCAGGAAAAGTCAGACTAGACTAGACAATAGCAGATAAGACTGGAGGCAAGATGAGGAGTGACGGGGGGGGGAAGTGGGGTGAGAGCTGGGCAGGCAGGGCGAGTGGCGAGCAGGCAGCCGGAGGCAGGGCCAGCCAGAGGTGGTATTTGCCAGTTCTCCAAACTACTCAAAATTTCCACTACCGGTTCGCCTGAACCGGCTGAATTCCACCTCTGGATAAGAGGCAGCTGAGCCCTCAGAAGGAAAGGGACATGGCAAACATTTCAGAAGGAAACCCTCCCTAGTTTCTTGGACTGTAAAGGCGAGGGAGTAGAGATAGATAAATGTTATCCTTTTGAGGTAGCCCAGACGGGAAGCACCACCCAGGAATACGAGCTCTGTCTTTACTCTAAGGTTACATTCACAGAATCTTGCAATACATCGATGTAGACTAACCAGCTGATGTAACAAACGGTTGGAAGGGCCTTGGGAGACAGGAGCAAGGGACACAGGCTAGACCAGGGGTCTCCAAACTTGGCAACTTTAAAACGTGTGGACTTCAACTTCCAGAATTCCCAGCCAGCCATTCTGGGGATTCTGGGAGTTGGAAGTCCACACGTCTTAAAGTTGGCCGGCTGGGAAATTCTGGGAGTCCGCAAGTCTTAAAGTTGCCGAGTTTGGAGATCCCTGGCCTAGACAATGCTCAGATAAGAGGCAGCTGAGCCCACAGAAGGAATGGGAAGTGGTAAACATCCCAAAAGAAACCCTCCCTAGTTTCTTGGACTGTAAAGGTGGCGGAGGGGTAGGAGGGAGAGAGATGAAGGGCAAAACTTCACATGGCGAAAACTTGCAGAGAAGTACCTGGTAGGAGTGACCCATTAGCTGCCAAGACCATTTGTTCTGCGATGGCTTTCGTCCGGGAATATTCATTAACTTGCTAAAAGAGAGAGAGAGAAAGAGAAAAAGGCAACTCCGTAGGTGGCTCTGTGGCTGAAACGCTGAGCCTGCCGATCAGAAAGGTCGGCAGTTCGAATCCTGCGTGAGCAGGGCTGGGTTGGACTAGATGTTACTGTTACTGTTACTTAGGTTCAAAAGCCAAAAAATACTGGCTTCAGAATTGTGATTGGCCCCCCTTGCACATTCCAAAATGTTTCCAGGAACTACAGTTTGAGAAACTCGTGCAAAATTTTCAACCCGGGTAAAAATCAGCGGCTCAATTTCTTCCTTCCACGCACGGGGCGTTCGACTCCACTTCCCCAAGTTCAGCTAAAGGCTTAAAAACTACAGGTAGTCCTTGACGTGCGACCACTCATTTAACGACTGTTCGAAGTTATGACAGGGCTGAAATAACTGACTTACAACAACCGGTCCTTGAACTTATGACCGTTGTAGCATCCCCATGATCATTTGATCAAAATCCGGGCACTTAGAAACTGGCAGGTACTTATGACGGTTGCACTGTCCCGGGGTCATGTGATCACCTTTTGAAACCTTTCCAGCTGGTTTCCGACGAGCAAAGTCAATGGGGGAAGCTGGATTCACTTAAGGACCGCTTGATTCATTTAATGATGTCACAATAAAGGCCGCAAAATCGGCTGTGACTTACTTAATGACCGCCTCTCTTCCCCCCTCCCCCTCCCGGAGGTTCCAGTCCCAATTATGGTGTAAATTGAGGCCTACCTGTAATTTATTTCAGCTGGAAGACGTACCTGCTCTAAAGGAACATAGGACACGGTCGCTTCGTCGCCGTCCACGATCGTTTCTCCTGCAAAGACCACATTGACTGTACTGGTGTAGATCAACCTGGGGATTCTTTGCCGCTTGCAAACTGGGGAGACACATTAAGGGACAAGGTTTGGGGTGCAAACCACGCCACGGGGCCCAAATGTTGTGGAAGGGCAAGAGGTTGAATGTTGTGGCCCGTCAGCGGCCTGTGCAGTTAGTAGCTGATTCCGACAGCGAGGAGGCTGGTGTGGTGCTGCGCCAGCAGCCTTTGCAGCTGGCGCTCGAGTCGGACAGTGAGGAGGTTGGAGAAGATGTGGTGCCAGAGGCAGGGATTCAGCCAGGCCTTCAGAACCTCCAGAAGCTCCCATAAGTGAAGAGGAAGAAGAGGAGGAGCCTCTTCTCGATGCAGGGGCACGCAGAGCTGCCAAAAGGCAGGAGTGGCTCCTCAGGAGGAGGTCTCCTCGAGAGTAAGGCTTGGGGCTAATTGGCCACTCCCCTAGCCTATTTAAGGAAGGACGACGACTGATGCAATTTGCAGGAAACAACTTCGTTCATATTCCTTCGCGTCTTGATTCCAGAAACGTTTGATTCGGCTCTTGTTTCTCTCTTTTCAGTGTTCCTGCAAATTGCTTCTGGGCATTCTGCCAACCACAGTAAGATTACGGTTTTCTGAAATACCGTGCCTCAGAATTGAGTTATTATTCTTTGGATTCTTGTCGGGTGTTAATGAAGTTAAATTAACAGCCCTTGTTCAGAAAAGACTGGTTTAAACTGTACTTGTGTTCAAACAACTACTAAGAAAGCTCATTAGTAGTCTTTAAGTAGTAAACTAAGTTTTGTACGGAGTTTGTGTGTGCTGCGTTCTTTGGGGTCCGTAGCTGGGGCAGAACACCAGTCCCCAAATATAAGCCTTAAATTCCTTATGCGTGGTCTCCTCTTAGTAGTTCAATCCTGAATTTGGCCAGCAAAAATCGATCTATTCTTTTCTGTCACCTACTACCACTACAACTACACACAAAACACCACTTACGCACCTTCAAGGACGATTCCGGTCCCTCCGATGTTGACCGACCGAATGTGTTTCTTGCGCAGCTAGGAGAAGAGGAAGAACCACAATGTCACAACAACACAAAAAAGGACTTGCTCTATTCCAGGGTTTCTTAAACTCAGCCTCTTTAAGACGGGCGGACTTCAACTCCCAGAATTCATTGAACAGGGGAATTCTGGGAGTTGAAGTCCATGCGTCTTAAAGAGACTGAAATTGAGAAGCACTGCTCTGTTCCCTTTATATTTCCTGAACAGTTACGGCAGAAGGTTCTAGAAATGTTGCGTTTCTTTTTCGTGTTGGGTCAATTGTCCAGATTTATTTGATGACCATCAAGTTCAGTCTCCAGCCTGAGCAAGTCCCTGCAGTTAGGGTTGCATACCTAATACTCTTTCCTCCTCCTATTTTCTCCAGAACAACGAATCTGGGAGATGGATTGGATTGGGAGAACATGATTGGCCCAAAATCACCCAGCTGGTTTTTGTGCCTAAAGCGGGACTAGAACTCACTGTCACCTGGTGATTGGCCCAAAGTTACCCAGCTGGTTTTTGTGCCTAAAGCAGGGCTAGAACTCACTGTCACCGGTGATTGGCCCAAAGTTGCCCAGGCTGGTTTTTGTGCCTAAAGCAGGGCTAGAACTCACTGTCACCTGGTTATTGGGTCAAAGTCACTCAGCCAGCTTTCATGCCTAAGATAGGACTTGAACTCACCATCTATCTCCTGGTGATTGGCCCAAAGTCAACAGCTGACTTTCACGCCCAAGGTGGGACTAGAACTCACTGTCACCTGGTGATTGGCCTAAAGTTACCCAGCTGGTTTTTGGGCCTAAAGCAGGACTAGAACTCACTGTCACCTGGTGATTGGCCCAAAGTTATCCAGCTGGTTTTTGGGTCTAAAGCAGGACTAGAACTCACTGTCACCTGGTGATTGGTCCAAAGTTACCCAGCTGGTTTTTGTGCCTAAAGCAGGACTAGAATTCAGTCACCTGGTGATTGGCCCAAAGTCACCCCCTCTGGCTTTCATGCCTACAGCAGGACTAGAACTCACCGCCTCCTGATTTCAGAACAAACTTTCCACATCTTCAAGAGAGCCTGCATCATTTGCAAAACTCCAGAGCTACAGAAGGAAAATCAAACTGGACTCACTTGTTGTATGCCGGTCATCCCGTACGAGGCTGCGTGGATGAGACAATCCACACCTTCGCAGGCGGAGTACAAATCACTAAAGTTTCTCACGTCCGACTGTAAGGCAGGAGAAAACTTTTATGAGTGTCTTATTGGAGGACAAGTGTCCATTTTTTCCCAGGCGACTCATAAAACAGCCTATTGGACTTCAACCAATGGTGGTTGTGGGAGGCTCCACCCACCCGCTTAGACGTCATCAAAAATGCTGTGGACATGCACAGAAGCGCCGCGTGCTCACAAAGCAAGCCCGCGCGCCTGCGCGCTACCAATAGCGAACCGGTAGCAGGATTTGAAACCAGGTGAAGCCAGTTCGCACCTATTCGGTAGAACCGCTTGTTAATTTTCTAAGCGGTTGTTGGAAGAAATCTTATTTTGTTTTTTTCCACTTTACAGGGCTAATCCTGTAAGGAATTACAACATTCTGGTGTTGTTTCTAGCCTAATCTTTATTGCCCTGCTTACAGAAACTGCCTCTCTGGTTAACCCTTATTACATTGTAAGAATATAATAAATAAAATACATTCTGGGAGTTGAAGTCCACACATCTTAAAAGCTGCCGTTGGAAATTCTGAGTAGCAAGCCTCATTTTTATTTTCGACAGAAGCTCAGAGCCAAAATGACACAAGAGGCTAACGTCTTCTCCGCTGCTGGGTGGCCCAGCTTTGGCACTTCCAAATGCCCGGACTTCAGTTCCCAAAATTCCCAGCAATGGGTCTGACCCTAGCCAGGGAATTCTGGGAGAGGAAATCCACAAGTTTGGGGCTTGTGGGGTCATGTTGTCCATCTCGGCCCTTCTCTGACTTTGACTGTTATGCTATTCCCTGGTACTTCAATAAAAATAAAAATTTCATTGTATTAATAAACCACATTCTGGATTGGTGCGATACAGATAGTCAGGAACAGGAACAGAGTGGGAAGGGACCCTGGAGGTCATCTAGTCCAACCCCCTGCTCACTCAGGAGACCTGTACTAGGGATTCGAACCGCCGAACTGCCGAACCTTTCTGATCGACAAGCTCAGTGGCCTTAAGTCCTCAACTTACGGCCCCAATTGAGCTCAAAATGTATGTGGCTGAGAAATTTTGTTACGTGAGTTTTGCCCCATTCTACCACTTTTCTTGCCACGTGAATCACTGAGGTTGTTAAGTGAATAAACACGGTTAAGTGAATCCGGCTTCCCTGTTGACTTTGCTTGTCAGAAGGTCGCAAAAGGGGGAAATCACGTGACCCCCCGGGGACACTACAACCATCATACATGATAATTAGTTGATGGGTCAATGTAGAGGTAGTCCTCGACTTACAACAGTTCATTTAGCGACCGTTCCAAGTTGTAAGTGTGAGTCCAGGTCATACATCACTCCCCCCTCCCCCCTGAGGCCATCCTAACTTTGAACCGTTGTTAAATCCAGTGGTGAAATCCATTTTTTTTTTACTACCGGTTCTGTGGGCGTGGCTTGGTGGGCCTGGTGTGGCTTGGTGGGCGTGGCAGGGGAAAGATACTGCAAAATCCCCATTCCCACCCCACTCTGGGGGAAGGATATTGCAAAATCCCCATTCCCTCCCCACATTGGGCCCATGCAGAGGTGGTATTTGCCGGTTCTCCGAACTACTCAAAATTTCCGCTGCCGGTTCTGCAGAACCTGTCAGAACCTGCTGGATTTCACCCCTGCGTTAAACCGACGGTCGTAAATCGAGGATTACCTGCAAAGCTTCACCAAAATATCTATATGATATTTCTGAACAATGATCAGAAACGAGAAATACCCTGATCAATATTATCCCTTTTGGAATGTTCCAGATCGGCGGATTAAAATCGTACAAAATGACTTTGGTTCCTGATTTAGCCAGAGCGCAGCCGAGCGTAAAGCCGAGATAACCGGCGCCTCGGTTATGACCGCCTTGTCGCTGATTTTATTCAACGGCAGCGTCAGGATTTCAGGAACCTTTTCGCCAACTTTGCCATCCTCCTTGTTGCATGTGTAGAACCGGCTGGGTTTTGGGTCCTTCGGCTTCTCCATTCCGGGCTGGGAAGATGGCGGAGCCCCCAAATCTCCATCCGGAGGGGCAAAGAGGTCACCTGCTCCCACCTGCCTCAGGTGTAACGAGAGGAATCAGATGTCATTTTTATCGTTCAAGGAGAATAGGTGCGAGAATAGGTCGAAATGAGGGGTCCGTGGTGCTCTCCGAGGGAGGGGAGAAGAGGGAGGGGAGGGGAAGAAGAAGGAGAGAAAGAGAGAGGGAGGGAGGGAGAGGGAGGGGAAGAGGGGGAGGGAGAAAAAAGAGGTAGGAGAGACAGAGATAGGGAAAGAGGGAAAGGAGAAAGGGAAGGAGAGGGAGGGATAGGGAAAGGGGAGGAAGAGAGAAGGAGAGGGAAAGAGGGGGAGAGAGAGTAAAAGGAGGGGGGAGAGAGGGAGAGAAAGGGAGAAGAAGAGGGGAAGGAGAAAAAGAGAGAAGGAGAGACAGAGATAGGGAAAGAGGGAAAGGAGAAAGGAAGGAAAGGAAAGGGAGGGATAGGGAAAGGGAGGAAGAGAGAAGGAGAGAAAAAGAGGGAGAGAGGGGGGAGAGAAAAAAGAGGAAAGGAAAGACAGAGATAGGGAAACAGGGAAAAGAGAAAGGGAAGGAGAGGGAGAGGGAGAGAGAGAGAGAGAGAGAAAGGGAGGGATGGGGAAAGGGGAGGAAGAGAAGGAGAGGAAAGGGGAGGGAGAGAAAAAGTGAGGGAGGAAAGGGGAGGGGAAAGGGGGAGGGGGGGGGGGGGAGAGAGAGGGGAGAGGGAGGGGAAGAGGGGGGGGACAAAAAGACAGAAGGAGAGACAGATAGGGAAAGAGGGAAAGGAGAAGGGAAGGAGAGGGAAGGAGAGACAGATAGGGAAAGAGGGAAAGGAGAAGGAAGGAGAGGGAAGGAGAGACAGAGAGAGAGGTGGGACAGGGAGGGAGAAGGGGAGGGGAAGGAAGAGAGAGGGACGAAGAGAGGGAGGGAGAGAGGGAGGGATGGGGAAAAAGGGAAGGTGAGGGAGAGAGGAAGAAAGAGTGGGAGGGAGAAGGAAAAGGAGAGAGGGAGAGGGACAGAGAGAGAGGGAGAGGGAAAGGGAGAGAGAAGGAGGGATGGGGAAAAGGAGAGGGAGAGAGGGAGGGAGAGAGGGAGGGATGGGGAAAGAGGGAAGGTGAGGGAGAGAGGGAGAAGAGAGCAGGAGGAGGGAGAGAGAGAGAGAAAGGGAGGGATGGGGAAAGGGGAGGAAGAGAAGGAGAGGGAAAGGGGAGGAAGAGAAAAAGAGGAGGGGAAAGTGAGAGAGAGGGAGGGCAAGAGGGGAGGGAGAAAAAGACGGAAGGAGAGACAGATAGGGAAAGAGGGAAAGGAGAAGGGAAGGAGAGGGAAGGTGAGACAGAGAGAGAGGTGGGACAGAGGGAGGGAGAAGGGAAGGGGAAGGAAGAGAGAGGGAGGAAGAGAGGGAGGGAGAGAGGGAGGGATGGGGAAAGAGGAAGGTGAGGGAGAGAGAAGAGAGAGCGGGAGGGAGAAGGAGAGAGGGAGAGATGAATGGGGAAAAGGAGAGGGAGGGAAGGAGAGAGAGAGGGAGGGAAGGGCGTGAGGGGGAGGGGAGAAAGAGGGAGGTGGAGAGGCAGGGATAGGGAAAGAGGGGAAGGGGAGAGGGAAGGAAAAGGAGAGAGAGAGAGGGAGAGGGACAGAGGGAGTGGGGGAGGGATGGGGAAAAGAGGGAAGGGAGGGAAGGTGAGGGAGAGAGAAGAGAGAGCCGGAGGGAGAAGGAAAAGGAGAGAGGGAGAGGGACAGAGAGAGAGGGAGAGGGAAAGGGAGAGAGAAGGAGGGATGGGGAAAAGGAGAGGGAGAGAGGGAGGGAGAGAGGGAGGGATGGGGAAAGAGGGAAGGTGAGGGAGAGAGGAAGAGAGGGGAGAAGGAGAGGGAAAGATGAATGGGGAAAAGGAGAGGAGTAAAGGAGAGGGAGTAAAGGAGAGGGAGAGAGGGACGAAGAGAGGGAGGGAGAGAGGAGGGATGGGGAAAGAGGGAAGGTGAGGGAGAGAGGAAGAGAGGAAGAGAGGGAGAGAGGAATGGGGAAAAGGAGAGGGAGAGAGGGAGGGAAGAGGGGAAGGGCTAAAGGGAGGAAGAGAAAACCCTCGATCTCTCCCTGTAGCCAACCGACCCTCCGCGGGGGGGGGGGGGACCGTGTGAGTTTCAGCCCCTCTCGACCGACCCCTTTCAGTTTACCCAGGGCGGGAGTGAAGCCGGGCGCCCCCTCCCCGAATTGGGCAGCGGGAAGGCGCTCAGCTCCAGCCGCCTCTCTTCTGCCCCCTGAGCGGCGGGCGGAGACCCCCGCCCAGCCCTCCAGGGCCGCGGGGGTCGCAAAGCTAGAAGCGAACCTAACGCCCGGCCGGCTGGGCTCGCAGGGTCCGGGCCGTATAGACCGGATCAGAAGCGCCCTCAGAAAGAGCCCGGCCTCTAGCCGAGCCCCGCGACACGCGTGTCCGGGCGCCTTCGTGGGAACTGCGCGTGTTCTCCTATTACTTTGGACCTCCGGGATCCCGGGATGGGCCGGGGTCTTTGCAAAAGGCAGCGGGGGTGGGAGGGGGGAGTTTTGAGCTACTGAAAAGAGACCTGGATCAACAGACTGAGGAATTTATTTATTTATTTATTTATTTATTTATTTATTTATTTATTTATTTATTTATTTATTTGGGGGGGGGGATATTTTTTATTTCTTACTAGGCCACGCGTTGCTGTGGCTCTCTTTCTCGTTCTCTCCCTCTTGTTCTCGCTCTCCCTCCCCCTTTCCCTCTCTTTCTCTCTCTTTCTCCCTCCCTCTCCCTCCCGCTCTCTCTGCCTCCCTTTCTCTTTCTCTCTTTCTCTCTCTCCCTCCCACTTTCCCTTCTCTCTTTCTCTCTCTTTCTCCCTCCCTCCCTCTCCCCCTCTCTCTGCCTCCCTATCTCTTTCTCTCTTTCTCTCTCTCCCCCCTCCTTTCCCCTCTCTTTCTCTTTCTCCCTCCCTCCCTCTCCCTCCCTCTCTCTGCCTCCCTTTCTCTTTCTCTCTCTTTCTCTCCCTCCCCCTTTCCCCTCTCTTTCTCTCTTTCTCCCTCCTCTCCCTCTCCCCCTCTCTCTGCCTTCCTTTCTCTTTCTCTCTTTCTCTCCCCCTCCTTTCCCCTCTCTTTCTCTTTCTCCCTCCCTCCCTCTCCCCCTCTCTCTGCCTCCCTTTCTCTTTCTCTCTCTTTCTCTCTCCCTCCCCCTTTCCCCTCTCTTTCTCTTTCTCCCTCCCTCCCTCTTTCTCCCTCCCTCTCCCTCCCCCTCTCTCTGCCTCCCTTTCTCTTCTCTCTTTCTCGTTCACTCTCTCTCCCTCCCTCCCCCTCCCCCTCCCTCTTGTTCTCTCCCTCTTTTTCTCTCTCTTTCTCCCTCTCTCTCTCCCTCTCTTTCTTTCTCTCTCTCTCCTTCCCTCTCCCTTCCAATTAATGAGCAACATTGCACACTTAATACGTGTGTTGCTTTGACGTCCAACAGATGGCGCTGTTTTTCAAAAAAACATGTTTTTACCTGTCACCTGTCACAGGTGTGACATCTATATAATAGTAGGCATATAAAAACACGTGTGTATTCAAATGCAACGTTGTGTCAAAATTTCAAAGCAATTGGTGCAGAACTTTCGGAGATTTAAGATTTTGAACAAATGAACATTTACATTATATATATATATATATATATATATATATATATATATATATATATATTATATATATATATATATATATATGTTTTCTGAGGTTTTCGCAGGTGTTTGTATGTAGGTCTTTGGTTATTCGGGAGACTAATAATTAATTACCGATAGAAGAGATTATGTGTAGCTCCAGAGTTAAACTTTGGGGTCCTTGGTGGTCTCTGAGCTGAATGGTTTTCTTGGTTTCCTGATACAAAGCCATTTACAGGTAGTCCTTGACTTACAACCATTCGTTTAGTGACCGTTTGAAGATACAATGGCACTAAAATAAGTGACTTATAAGCAGTTTGCAGACTTGTGTCCTCAAAAGTGATCAACATTTGGACACTTAGAAACTGGCATGTATTTGTGACAGTTGCAGCATCCCAGGGTCATGTGATCACCATATGCGGCCTTCGCAGCCAGGTTCACTTAACGACTGGATGATTTCACTTAATAACGATTCGCTTAACAACTGTGGCAAAGGAAGGTGGCAAAATGGGGCAATGCTGACTTAACAACTGGTTTGTTTAGTGGCTGGAATTTTGGGCTCGGTTGTGTCCGTACGTCGAGGACTACCTGTGTTCCCCAGAGGCAAAAAAGTTTTCTGACAACTGTTCAATGAGGGATAAAAAGCCGCAACGTAAAAGAAACAATGTGAAGATGTAAAATATGAAGATAAGCCTCCAAGTGGCCTCAACGACTCTCAGAGAGAGCGCCAACGACCAGATGACTGCAAGGAATAGAAATCCTTCCAACATTCACTCAGAACGGAAGAAGCTTCTCGGATGAGAAGCGAAACCTCTTCAAGGGAAAAACAGAGAGTCCAGTTGCCTTTTGAAAAAAAAACACCTTTGGGCCAAGTCTGAATATTAGGGGGAGGGACTTCCTTTGTCTTCACGCATAGATTTCCTTCGCAGATAATCGCCTGCCACCTCGGCCAAGGAATATTTCTTTGGATGAAACCCCAGTTGTTTCCTTGCTTTGTCTATCCGAAAAGTGTAGGTGACAAGGAGGTGTCCCACCTAGAAAAGGAAGCACACAACGACATCAGTTTGTGGTTTCTGAGCTTTTCGAAGCCGTGGCAAACCGTGGCAGCAGGTTGTGAGAACCCACACAAAAACGACTCCCAGGACAGGCCACAAATTGTGTATTCAGCTGAGAAAATCTACAAGTCATCCTCAAATTACGACCGGAATGGAGCCCAAAATTTCTGTGGCTTAAGGACTGGCGGTCCCTAGGGGGAGAGCCTTCTCTGTGGGGGCACCTACGATCTGGAACGAGCTCCCCCCGGAGATACGGAGGATCCATGATCTGCACACCTTCCGTCCTGCGCTTAAGATTTTTTTATCTCATCAAGCTGGCCTCGCCTAAATCTTCTCCCTTTTTAAATGTAAATTTTAATTTGTTTTTAAATTATGGGGTATTTTAAATTTGTTAAGCCAAATTATTTAATTCGTTTTTATTATATTTTAAATTTTTATATTTATGTGTTATATCTTATGGCTGTTCACCGCCCTGAGTCCTTCGGGAGAAGGGCGGTATAGAAATTTAATAAAATAAAATAAATAAATAAACGTGAGACAGTGGTGAATTCGTCCCCGTTTTAATGACCTTTCTTGCCAGAATTATTATGAATTATTATCGCAGTTGCTAAGTTAGCAACACGGTTGTTAAGTGAATCTGGCATCCCCGTGGACTTTGCTTGTCAGAAGTTCACAAAAGGGGATCACATGACACTGCAACCGTCATAAATAGGAGTCAGTTGCCAAGCATCCTAATCAGTGGTGGGTTGCTCCCGGTTCGCACCGGTTCGCAGGAACCGGTAGTAAAAATTTGTAGTAGTTCGGAGAACCGGTAATAACATTGGCTGGCCACGCCCCCGAACTGGTCCCTTGCCTGGTTGCCGCTCGCTTACCCCGCCCACCTCATCAGCGGCTTTTTTTTTTAACTTTTAAAAGCTTTTTTTTAACAACCTCTTTTAAAAGTTTAAAACCTGCTTTTAAAAGTTAAAAAAAAAAAGCCTCTGATGATCGCGCGGCTCAGCTGGGATCGTCAGAGGCTTTTAAAAGCATTTTTTCTGCAACCTCTTCAGCCGAAGAGGTTGTAGGAAAAAAAAATGCCTTGGTTACATCCAGGGACGGTATTCACTTACCTTCGTTACCGGTTCGCAAATGTGAACGTGCGCGCATGCACGCTCACTTTGCTCGCACGCGCCCCCCCTCCACGCATGTGCAGAGCGTCAAAAAACGGGACATGATGATGTCAGGGGGGTGGGCGGAGCCTCCTGCAGCCGCCACTACCGGTTTGCCCGAACCGGATAGAACTGGCTGAATGCCACCACTGGTTACATACAACCGTAATGAGCAGACTCCCTCCCGGTTGTTTGCCAAGGACTACCTGTGGCATCACCTCCTTTGAATAACCGTTATCCCAAAGTTAGTAGCTTCCTCTCAAAGACAGGTTCCCATCCTTGGGTTAAGTGTCCCAGTTGGAAGAGAGAAAGGAGAGTTAGCAATCTCTGCTCACATCCAAATTATTACTTTGTGGTGGCTAGCGTAAGTAGAAAAGTTGTGGGTTGTTGGTTTGTTTGTTTACCTCTCTTCTGGTCAGGAACGGTGTAAAGTTAAATATGGGGTTGAGAAGCCAGTACAGGTATTCCGTCAAGGTAACTGTAGGAGAAAGAAGATTTAACACTTAAAGGGGGCGGTGGGGGCCAAGGGATCTGTGAATCAATCCAGATTTAAGAACACCTGGGAAAGA
Source organism: Pantherophis guttatus (assembly GCF_029531705.1). The sequence goes on from NW_026844042.1 coordinate 1,708,990, forward strand.
ACCCAACAGAGCGTCCTGCCCTGATTAAGAGACCTCAAAGTGCTGATAGCCATCTTTGAGTCCTGAAGGGATCACCTGTGCCAGGTGATTAAACATTCCAAAAATTACAATCAATTGGAAGTTGCCAAACCACAAACAAAGCATCAGTCTTTTTAGTGATTGACAGTTCTGACCTAAAGGCTTCCTTAGAACGCACAAAGCACAACCTTAATCCCGCAAAACCCCTTTTATTTACACGACTGTAAATTACTTTCATTTACAGTCCGCAAGGCTTGATAAACAGTCTTTCAGAGGAAGTGTGAAAAAAGTCCCGTTTTTTCAGTGTTGTAACTTTGAACGGTCACTAAACGAAATCGTGAAAGTCAAAAACGGCCTGTACCATTTCAGACAAATGGTTGTCCAATCTCTTCTTTAAAAACTTCCAGTGTCGGAGCATTTACAACTTCTGGAGGCAAGCCGGTCCACGGATTAATTATTCTGTCAGGAAATTTCTCCTTAGTTGGGGCTAAACTTAAACTTGGGGCTAAAAGAATCTCAGCGAAAACGGAGATTTCCTAGACAAGGTAGGCCAAAGGAGGCCAAAGCTTCAAAATGAAATATTCTAATTACCTACGATTTTCAAAACAACCCCAGGCAGAATCAGTCTTGGCTTCGGATGACCCAGCTTTTCATACTGCAAGGGACAGAAAAGAAATATGTCTCTGAAAAAAATAAATAAAAATAGACATATTTTCTACACCATGATGAATTAAAGGTCAATACGGGACGAGATTTACCTTAGGAGGTAGAATTCTGGAGAATCAGTAACAGTAACAGAGTTGGAAGGGACTTTGAAGGTCAGTGCAGAGCTGCGCTGGCTCCCGGCGGTCTTCCGGGTGCGCTTCAAGGTTTTGGTTACCACCTTTAGAGCGCTCCATGGCTTAGGACCTGGTTACTTACGGGACCGCCTACTACCACAAACAGCCTCCCACCGGCCGGTACACTCTCACAGAGAGGGGCTCCTCCGGGTGCCGTCAGCCAAGCAGTGTCGACTGGCGGCCCCCAGGGGGAGGGCCTTCTCTGTGGGGGCACCCACTATCCGGAACGAGCTCCCCCCGGAGATACGGAGGATCCCCGATCTGCGCACTTTCCGCCGTGCTCTTAAGACCCTCCTATTCCAGCAAGCCAGCCTGGCCTAATTTTCTCCCCTTTCTTTTTAATTTTTTAAACTGAAATTTTAATTTGTTTTAAATTATGGGGTTTTTTAATTGTCTTGGGCTAAATTATTTAATTTGGTTTTAAATTGTTTCTAACTTTTGTATTTATGTATTTTATTCTGTGCCTGTTCACCGCCCTGAGTCCTTCGGGAGTAGGGCGGTATATAAATTTAATAAAACATAAACATAAACATCTAGTCCAACTCCTCACGCAGGAAACCTATACTAGGGATTCGAACCGCTGAATTGCCGACCTTTCTGATCGACAAGCTCAGCGTCTTAGCCACTGAGCCACCTAGTCAGGCTTACTAGGTAGCCACTTTTCCAAATAACTAAATTTCTTAGAAGGCAGAAGGTTCTTTGAGCAACCCCCCTTCATCAGGCGAATAGGGGGCCTAGACCCCTAATTTTCTGCCACCGCAGGCTAACTCGATTCTCTTCTCACAATGTCAATTCTCACGTCAGCAATGTTAGTTGTGAAATCTTTAGTGTCCTCTGAGCTTGGTTGCTTGCTTGCACAGATTATGCATCTAGATAGCATCATCACTTAGAGTGGTGTGGTTTTTGTCTATGATCTACTACTTACAGTAGCTTGTCTTGCTAGTATTGGTGAGGTGTGTGGGTTTTTCCTTGGCAATTAAGGTACTGTTTTCTGCTTGTTTCTCTGGTGTTAATCCCTGCTTATCTGGCTGCTGGCTGCTGGCGAGGATGTGTTCTGTTTCTTGTTTCCTTCTGGCTTTTTAATTGTCTCTTTTGAACGGTGTGTGGTTTCTGTTTTAAGTGTCCGTCGATGACTGATTTGTCTGACTGCCAAATTTCCAGGAATTCCCTGGTATTTGTGGAATTAGCTCGGTCTAAGATGCTAACATCTCAGATTCCTCAATTTTGTAACAGATGGACAGATTCAACGACAGTTTCAATCTAGTTTCAACGTCTCCGAGCAATCAACCAAGGTCAGAGAATACCACGGACACCACAGCTCAAACCTGAGCTAGAGATACTCTCTTCCACTGGAAAGTTGGTTGAATCAGTAACCGTCTGCCTCAGGGGTGGGTTCCAGGGGTGAAATCCTTCCGGTTCGGACCAGTTTGGGTGAACCGCTAGGGATTATGGGCATCAGTTCTCCGAACCGGTAGTAAATTACCCCTCCTTAGCCCCACCCACGCCTGGCCGATCGCTGCTCACTGTTTCCGGCGACTCGATATTCCACAGAATTCAATGTTAAATGCAGCAGAGAGACTGCTAACTTTTCTCCCTCCATTCACAATGGATTCAATGCAGCCTGTCCCTTTTAAGGGAGTCCCCAGGAAGGAGGGGGACAGCTGGAATGGAGCCATTTTTGTGAAAGGCAGGAAAATGGGGAAGGGGATTTTCCTGCCTGTCATCCATTCCTCCATCTCAGCGCAGACTGAGGGAAGGATGGTAGGCAGGAATATTCCCCTCCCCATTTTCCTGCCATTCATGACAAGGAGTGGCTGGGAGGGGAGGGGCCAGTGAGGAGCCCCTCGATGTGAGTGATGTCAAGTTGGCCACACCCACCCATTCACATGACCTCCCCCCAACAAGCCACGCCCACAGAACCAATTTTACCCCTGGTGGGTTCTATTTACCTTTACTACCGGTTCGCATCTTGTACGCTTGCACTCGCTGCGCTCACGCAGAAGCTTATACACATGCGCACATCACCTATGATGACGTCCGGGTCAGTGGGCGGAGCCTCCCACCGGTTTTACCACCGGTTCTTCCGAACAGGTCCGAACCGGGTGCAACCCACCACTAGTCTGTCTCTTAATAGCACAAGAAGGACAAAGTAAATCTGTTAAATGGTGGAATGGCAAGAAAGCATGGCTGGCTGGGGAATTCTGGGAGTTGAAGTCCACAAGCCTTAAAGTTGCCAAGTTGGAGACCCCTGTTATAGAATAAACCCGAAGACTTGGCCTATTCTCAAAAGATTTCCTGAAGCAAGAAAAAGGTCCTACCAGAACCGATGTCCATTCGAAAAAATTGATTTTGTCTCCATCATGTATAAAATAGGCTTGACCACTCTGGAGAAAAATAAAAAGAAGGAATGAGAGGATAGGAAAACATTAAAAAGATCCCTCAAGGGCAGGTGCCCTTGACATTTTGGTCAAAACGGACCCAACGTGGAATCAGAAATGGACTACTTACAGCAATGAAATTTCTCTCTGCTGTTAGAGCTCTTCTGGCAAGGAGGTAGGCTTGAGTTAAATTACAAATATGAACCCAATTCATCCATGTGCCGGTGGTATCAAAGGTAAAGTACAGTAAATAGCTCTGGATAGTTTTCTATGGAAAAGAAACCGGAAAAAGTTGCCCAATTTTCAGTGTGGGATGAAATGCAACTAAGAAAGAAAGGGAGGGAGAGAGGGAGGGAAGGAGGAGGACGGGGGAGAGGAGGAGGAGGAGGAGGAGGGGAGGAGGAAGAGAGGAGGAGTAGGAGTGGGGGAGTAGTAGTAGTAAATACGGGATTAAAATTCATTAACAAATCTTATTTTTCAATTAACACAACTAAATATTTTAAACAAATATTTTCCCTCAAATCTGTCTATATAACTATGCCATTATCCCCAAAAACCCATTACTTAAATCTTAAATCCTAACCAATTATCCTTCCATTTTTCTCTTTCATTTGCTTAGATGGATATATTTTAACAATATAAATCATACAATTATATTAAACATTCCAAAAATATTTAATTTCAACATACCCATTTTATTTCTAACTATTAAACTCAAAATTTATACTCTTTATTTCTATTATTAAACCTATCTTATTCATTTTATCTTAACTATCACTCTCAACATACACCCATACATACATACATACATGTTAATGATTTGCTTTAATATGTGACCGGAGCAAAAGCTTCCTTTTGAAAAGATGTGTTTTATGTTTTTGTTTTAAAAATAATTTTTTTTTATTAAAAATAAAAATACCAGATTAAAATTGAACAGGGTCAAATCTCCATTCGAAGAAGTCAGTGGAGCAGATCATGCTTTCATATCAAACTGACTATAGGTAGTCCCCATTTAGCGACTGCCTCATTTAGCGACCATTTGCAGTTACGCCAGCGATGAAAAAAGTCACTTTGCAACCAGTCTTTACATTTACAACCTTCACAGGTTTGTCACGCAAAGGAAAACCGAAGTAAGGTCATGAGCCCACTTGGGGTTCACTCAGTGAACCATTTCCCTTAATGACCAAGTTGCCAGTCCCAATTGCGGTCATTAAATGGGTGCAACCTGTGCACAGGATGATTCGAAAGGGGAGAAAAAACTGGCTCAAACAATGTTAGGCTTATTTGGAGGAAATTTATCACATCATCACACTAATTCACTCAGAGATGATGCTTATAAATATTGCATTATTTACTCTTGCTGGAGAAAAAAATGAAAACAGATAAAGAAAACTGAGTTTGGTGGCTGGCATGAACCTTAACTCTGTTTCCACTGTTATGAAAGGTGGAGGTGAGTGACAGCGGCACGTGTCAATCTTGTTAACAATTGCTCACAAGCAAGAAAGGACGAGGTTCATACAGGGTGTCTGGGTGGGCAGGTTTTTTGTGAGAGAAAAGTACAGGTAGTCCTAGATTTATGACCATAGCGGAGTTCAGAATTTATGTTGCTAAGTGAGACGTTTGTTAACTGGCTTTTGGTCCCAATTTACAACTTTTCTTGCCATGATTGTTAAGTGAATTACTAAGGTAAAGGTAAAGGTTCCCCTCGCACATATGTGCTAGTCGTTCCCGACTCTAGGGGGCGGTGCTCATCTCCGTTTCAAAGCCGAAGAGCCAGCGCTGTCCGAAGATGTCTCCGTGGTCATGTGGCCGACATGACTAAATACCAAAGGTGCACGGAACGCTGTTACCTTCCCTCCAAAGGTGGTCCCTATTTTTCTACTTGCATTTTTTGAACTGCTAGGTTGGCAGAAGCTGGGAACGGGAGCTCACCCCGTTATGCGGCGCTAGGGATTCGAACTGCCGAACTGCCAACCTTTCGATCAACCAGCTCAGCGTCTTAGCCACTGAGCCACCATGTCCACCATATTAAGTGAATCACTGCAGTGGTTCAATTAGTAATGTGGTTGTGAAGTACATCTGGCTTCCCCAGTGACTTTGCTTGCCAGACGGTCGCAAAAGGTGATCCTGTGACCACCCAGGACAGTGCAACCGTCATAAATAGGAGTCCGTTGCTAAGCATCCAAATTTAAATCACTCTCAAAGGCCAGAAAAGCAACGCCTACAATGAAGCGGGGAATGATTTTGTCCTCTCCCGGACCGTAGATTCCAGGCGGCCGAAGCGCACACGTTCGGAGTGTCTCTCCTCCTACAAAAAAAAATAAAAATAAAACCATTCTGTGAAACTTCTGCTGGACAAATCTGTGGCAAAAAGAGTCATTGAGCAAGCATAACACACAACTTCACTTTCATGGCTTTTCCCCATCCAACCTGAGTCATCGTACAGGTCGTCTTTGTTTAGCGACTGCCATGTTTAGCTGCCGTTCATAGTTATGACAATGATGAAAATTCACTTGTGACCGGGGTGAAATTCAGCAAGTTCTGACAGGTTCTGGAGAACCGGTAGCGGAAATTTTGAGTAGTTCGGAGAACCGGCAAATGCCACCTCTGGCTGGTAATGGGGATTTTGCAGTATCCTTCCCCCAGGAGTGGGGTGGGAATGGGGATTTTGCAGTATCCTTCTCCTGGAGTGGTGAGGGAATGGGGATTTTCCAGTATCCTTCTCCTGGAGTGGGTTGGGAATGGGGATTTTGCAGTATCCTTCTCCTGAAGTGGGGAGGGAATGGGGATTTTGCAGTATCCTTCCCCTGCCACGCCCACCAAGCTACGCCCACCAAGCCAGCCACCAAGGCGGTTGGACTTTCTGGTTTTTCTTTGAAGACGTTTCTCTTCTCATCCAAGAAGTTTCTTCAGCTCTGACATACCGTTTTTGTAAGCTGCCCAAGGTCACTGAAAGTGAGCGGGCGGCCATATAAATCCTCCAAATAAATGTGTTTTTTTTTCCCATAATGTTTTTCCATACATGTTTTTCAAGGTTTCCTCGGGATGGAAAAGGAAAGGGAGGAAAACTGATCCAAACCTACCCTGGAGTGGGGCTCCGTTGGCAGTTAGGATCATCTGTTCTGCAATTGATTTGGATTTAGAATAATTGTCAGGTTGCTACGAGAGAGAGAGAGAGAGAGAGAGAGAGAGAGAGAGAGAGAGGGAGAGAGAGAGAACACCTTTCTTTATATTTATGTCTATGTCTATATTTGGATGATTATGATTAAAGGTTTTATCTTAACATAAAATAGAAATAGAAATAAAGACAATGGAATCCCCCAACCAGAGGTGGGATGCTGGGGGTTCGCAGGGGTTCGGGAAAACCTCTAGCTAAGATTCTGTACAGTTTGGAGAACTCCCAAATCCCACTCCTGACTGGCCCCGCCCTCCCCTCCCCTCCCCTCCCAGGAGTCCCCATATAGTCCATTTTGGATGCAGGTAAGTGCAGGGCGTGCGCGGAGGCTCAGGGAGGGTGAAAAGCAGGCCTACTGGGAGTTCAGAAAGGCCAGAAACGGGCCTGTTTCCGGCCTCCAGAGGGCCTCTGGAGCCTGGGGAGGCCGTTTTCGCCCTTCCAGAGGCTCAAGAAAAGCCTCCAGAGCCTGGGGAGGGCAAAAACGCCCCTCTCCCACCATGGTGCAGGAGGCCGACTAGGCCACGCTCACCATGGCCACGCCCACCCAGCAACCAGGCAGAGAACCCCTTGCTAAAATTTTTGAAGCCCACACCTGCCCCCAACTGATGTCTAATTCGTGACATTCGAGAATTGCATTGCAAAATTCGCAGAAGGGTGATTGTTGAAGGACAACTGAATTCTGTTTCAAGGATTAATAAGAGTTGGATGAGCTTGGAAAATCAAAGCATTGCAAATCCTAGGGCTGTGAAACTAGACCAGGAAATCTAACTATTTATGGGGTGGGGTGGGGAGCAAAGGCAAATCATTTCTCTATTGTTCAGTTCGAGAGACATCAATTTCTAAAGATTAAATTAGATAAATTGAGGTTAACATGCAAACTCGCCTACATCCAATATGTTTCTCACCCAAATATACCTTTTCAAGCGGAAAGTACGGCAACGTTTCAACTGCATCTTCAACTGGATCCCCTCCAAATACAACAGTCACTGAACTGCCATAGATCAATTTGGAAATGTTTCTTGATTTGCAAACTGCAGAGAAATAATACATTAAACCAATGTTTCTTAACCTTGGCAATTGGAAGTTTTGTGGACTTCAACTCCCAGAATTCACAAGCTACCATGCTTTAAGACTGCTGGACTTCAACTCCCAGAATTCCCCAGCCAGCATGCTTGGTAATTTTCAGATGTGTGGACTTCAATTCCCAGAATTCTCCAGCTAGCATGCATGGCAAATTCTCAGATGCCTGGACTTCAATTCCCAGAATTCCCCAGCCAGCATGCATGGCAATTCTCAGATGCATGGACTTCAGCTCCCAGAATTCCCCAGCCACATGCTTTAAGAATGGTGGACTTCAATCCCCAGAATTCACCAGCTAGCATTCTTTAAGATGGGTGGACTTCAACTCTCAGAATTCCCCAGCTAGCACACTCTAAAGCTGCTGGACGTTTACTTCCAGAATTCTCCAGCTAGCATGCTTTAATACTGCTGGACTTCAGCTCTCAGAATTCCTCAGCCAGCATGCTTTGAGAATGGTGGACTTCAACCCCCAGACTTCACCAGCTAGTATGCTTTAAGATATGTAGACTTCCACTTCCAGAATTCCCCAGCCACCATACATTAAGCTTCCCCCTACTTGCTGTGGAATTCTGCGAATTTAAGTCCTCGCACATCTTATAGTTGCTGAGGTTGAGATACACCAGCCTAACATATCCAATTATGTGATTGGCCTCTCATGAGTTCTTAGAGGGAAGGCAAGCCATAAATATAAAAAACTCTAAGAAATAAAGCCAAGCACAGAACAACAAACCAGTTAACGTTCACTATTTTTTCCTCCTGTAGAATGTAGTCTTGTAGTAGGCTACTGAGATTTCCAGAAATGAGAACGCTTTCATGTATCGGCATAAATGAGAAAAACGAACTGAAGCATACCATCAATGACAACCTTTGTTCCTCCTACGTTGATGGAGTCAATCTCTTTTATCTTTTTGAGCTTAGAAACAATAGGATGAAAGAGGAAAAAAAAATCAGAAGAATGATGATTTTTTTAGGTCACGTTCAATTTAGCAGCTACTAAGATTGTTGGACGAGCAGGCACAAAAACAGTCAGGGAAATGATTGAAGGTCTGGGAAACAGGCCCCGCGTTGGTCAACAGGAGTGCAGATTAACCTTCATCTTATCAAGTAATTAGAAGGCAAGGGCAGGGCAGCACAAACAACAGCTAATTTCTTAAAAGCCATTCATCAACACACCCCAATCAACATTTGAAATATCATTTACGCAACAGGCACTATAATTACCATACACAGAGAACAGCACGCACTCTGCTAGAGAGAAAGTTCCCTGAAGAATGGCTCCATCATGAATCTGAAAGCTCGGAAGACAAAACCTCTGGTGACCGACTCAGGTTGGATCCTGCAAGATTACTTATACTTACTTGTGAATAGCAAATACTGTACTGTTTGGAATATAAGACATACTTTTTCCCCTCCCTAAAAGAGGGTGGAAATGTCAGTGCGTCTTATACACCGAAGGCAGCCATTTGCGGTCTCCCGAAACCCCACCCTGTGCGTCCCGTTTTCTGCAAAAATGGGATGCGCAGAGAGTTTGGGGGGGGGGGCTGCAGGGTGGGTCCCGGGGGCTGGGGAAGGCAAGAACCGAACATTTTTCATGAAAAATGGGCCCGTTTTTGCCCTCCCCAGCCCCCAGGAGCACTTTGCAGGCCTCCCAAACCCTCTGTGCATCCCATTTTTGCAAAAAAATGGGCCCTTTTGGCCCTCCAAACCCTGCACGTGTTCCATTTTTCCCCTCCTCAGCCCCCATTTTTCACAAAAAGAGGGTTTGGGAGGCCTGCAGAGTGCTCGGGGGCCCAGGGAGGGCAAAAACTATTTTTCCCCTTGTTTTCCTCTTCGAAATCTTGGTGCCTCTTATACTCTGATGCGTCTTATAGTCCGAAACTGTATTATCCACTTACCTGCTCACCTCCAGACAGGCCAAAACTTGCCAGATGAAAAATGGTGTCAATTCCCTCGCTCGCTTGGAAGACTTTCTCATAATCCCGCACATCGGCCTGGAAAAAGTTGGTGTGGGAAGGAAAGAACTGCCCATAAAAACAAGAAGCACCAAGGGAGCCTTCTTGCAATTCGTTGATCGCACTGCTGGCTAAGCCTGGCACTGTTGCAAGATTTTTACAATCAAGATGCTGAAGGTATTGGATTAATCATGAGGGTACAGGTAGTCCTTGGTTTACGACCGTTCGTTCGATGACCGTTCAAAATTATGACGGTGCTGAAAAAAGGCATTCATGACCAGGGGTGAAATCCAACAGGTTCTGACCGGTTCTGGAGAACCGGTAACAGAAATTTTGAGTAGTTCGGAGAACCGGTAGTGGAATTTTTGTGTAGTTCAAAGAACCGGCATATGCCACCTCTGGCTGGCCCCAGAGTAGGGTGGGAATGAAGATTTTGCAGTATCCTTCCCCCTGGAGTGGGGTGGGAATGGAGATTTTGCAGTATCCTTTCCCTGCCACACCCACCAAGCCACGCCCACAGAAGCAGTAGTAAAAAAAAATTGAATTTCACCACTGTTCATGACCATCTAAAAAGGTAAAATGAATTCACAATTCACAAGATTTGTTAATCTGGGATGTTTCGTTACAAATGGGCAATAAACCTGTATGGATATATGATGGGAAATAGGGAGGGGGACGACAGCTTGATGAAGTGAAGCTCAGAACCAATTTGTTCCAACAGCCAAGGCCAGGCACCCTGAGAAAGACCATGGAATAGCTCAAACAGATCAGCGTTCTCAAAACACCTAGGTGAATCTTCATTGGCTGAAGACTGACAGGTCATGGAGAAAGAGCTGGGATGAAGGGAAACATTTTGTATCTATTTTGTGTGGGAAATTCGGGTCTGGCTTGACTTTACCACCATCTTTTAGTAAAAGAATATATCACTTCACTTCCATGGAGTCGAGGGTCTTTCTTTCCTAAGGGACCAGACTGAGACAGGTCTGACACCAACAGTCAAACTGATCCCCATCCTACCTGGAAGAAGACCGCTCCCTTGGGGAGCTCCGATTGAAGTTCACGTCTATCAAGCAAAACCACACCAATCCCTTCCTGGAGGAGAGCGCGGCTCAGTTGGGATCCACAATATCCCAAGCCACCGGTGATCATTGCCTTTGGACCTAAGGATCTCATCTGCCTGGGGATTCTCCATTCAGATGGCTCGCCTCTGTGGGTCACTTTTTCACCGGATTTTCTTTGGAGGATGTCCTCACGCTGACGAAACATGGCCGGATAACTTCTGTTTGGTTTGTTAAGTGGGGGCTTTGTAAACCGGAGTACCAGATTACAAGCCTTCACAAACGGGTTGCGGGTGGATCTCTGAAGCCTTCCTGCATAAAATCAAAGAAACTGCATAAAATCAAAGAAACTTACCCCAACCTCATGATTTATGAGGTGCTTTGCAATATTTAGGTTTTTATTTGGCAAGCGCTTCATGACATATGTGTAGCCATTTTATTTAGCTCCCTAGTATACTCATTTATTCCTTTTCTTTCTCTTTACTATGTAAGGAACGTTTCCGGGCTCGCCACATTCTTAAGGTGGGGGTGGGGAGCAAATCGATAGTGAGGATTATTTTGGCTAGGTGACTTTCTTTCCTGTGGGAACAGAGGCTGCTCCTGGTTTTTATTTTATTTTATTTTATTTCGAAAAAGTTTTTATTTTTATTTCTCATAAACACATTTACATGTACAGTTATTTATCTGTCATTTTTCGTTCATCTTACCTTTTAACTTTCATTTTTCATTTTTACTTTTTCGGGGCTGCTCCTTTACCATTTACCTTTATCACAACCTTTCTTCTTCTCCTCCCTCCTCTTTCTCCTCCTACTTTCTTCGTTCTTCCTCTCCTTCTCTTTCCTACTTCCCCTTCGCTTCCCCCACTCCTCTCTTCTTCCCCCACTTCTAGCCTTCTCTTCTACTCCTCTTTCCCCTCCCTTTTCTTCCTCTCCTTTTCCCTTTCTTCTTTCTCTCCCTCTCCTCTCCTCCCCTCTCTTCTCCCTTCCTCTCCCTCTACTCCTTCCCCTCTCTCTTGTTGTTTCCCTCTTCAGTTCATTCTAGAACGGTATTTGAGCAAGAGGCTGCTCCTGGTGAGAATGGAAGGTGGAGTTCGAAAACAGCGGGAAATGTGGATGGAGCGTTTAATTGGAAAATGTGACTTTTGAGGGATGTTTCTAACTTGCAATATTATGCGGTGTAATTCCGATTTGTGTCAGATCCGGAATTACAACAGACTTTGCCGATTTGATGCCTAACCTAAATAAAAAGAATTTGTTTTGGAAGATGGACTTTTGCCTATTTCGTTTTTTTGAATGGGTTTCACCACTTGGAAACCTGACGCACGGTGGCTTTGATATTCTTTTGTCTTTTTCTTAATAGGAAGTAATTAAGGCAGGATTAAAAACTTAATCAATCTTTAAATACAGTCGGCGTCCTCAGCCATCAAAGTAACAACTCTTACTGAACAATCTAAATGAAAGTAAAGTTCCTGTAACTTTCATTGGTCTCTTTGTAATTATGTGACTAGATTCTTGTAGTTTTCAGGCTGAAGTATGAGGACTGGTTGTAAGTGCAAGGACCAGTTGTAAGTATTCAGAATACAGAACAACAAAGTTGGAAGGGACCTTAAAGGTCTTCTAGTCCAACCTCCCTGCTAAAACCCTATTCCATTTCAGACAAATGGTTATCCAACATCTTCTTAAAAACTTCCAGTGTTGGAGCATTCACAACTTCTGGAGGCAGGTTGTTCCATGGATTAATTGTTCTCACTATCAGGAAGTTTCTCCTTAGTTCTAGGTTGCTTCTCTCCTTGATTAGTTTCCATCCATTGCTTCTTGTCCTGCCCTCAGGTGCTTTGGAGAAGAGCTTGACTCCCTCTTCTTTGGGGCAGCCCTTGAGATACTGGAAGACGGTTATCATGTCACCCCTAGTCCTTCTTTTCATTGAACTAGCTAAAGGTAAAGGTAAAGGTTCCCCTTGCACATATGTGCTAGTCGTTCCCGATTCTAGGGGCCGGTACTCATCTCCATTTCAAAGCCGAAGAGCCAGCATTATCCGAAGACATCTCCGTGGTCCTGTGGCCAGCATGATTCAACACGGAAGGCGCACGGAACGCTGTTCCCTTCCCACCAAAGGTGGTTCCTCTTTTTCTACTTGCATTTTTTACGTGCTTTCAAACTGCTAGGTTGGCAGAAGCTGGGACAACTAACGGGAGCTCACCCCGTTACGTGGCACTTTTTGTCCGAAATGGTGTAGGGTTTCCTGCCTGGGCAGGGGGTTGGACTAGAAGACCTCCAAGGTCCCTTCCAACTCTGTTATTCTATTCTATTCACTAGGGATTCAAAAACGTTGAGCTGCTGACCTTTCGATCGACAAGCTCAGTGTCTTAGCCACTGAGCCACCCCGTCCCTTCCTTTCATTAAACTAGACATACCCAATTCTTACAAGCATTATTCATAAGTTTTTCCCCCCCCCTCCGTAAATTACATTTTTTCAGTGTGATTGCGGCTTTGAATAGATGCTATCAGATGGGAACAATCTGTACACCTGTATCTTAAAATACTATTACTTTATCTGAGAATGAAACTATGCCAATTAATTAAGGAAACTTTTTCTGTGCACCTGGAAGCAGAAGCAGGAACCCAACTAGATATTAGGGAGCCAGAAGGAGGAGTAGATAAGTTAGAAATGCACACCCTGTTTCCCCCAAAATAAGACATCCCCTGATAATAAGCCCCGTTGGGCTTTTGAGCGCATGGCAATAAGGCCAAGCACTTATTTCAGAGTTCAAAACAATATAAGACAGGGTCTTATTTTGGGCAAAGCATGGTATTATATTAAAATTTGCTTCCTCAGAAGAAGTGCAGGTCCAGAAAGAAAGGGGAAAAAAACCCCTACCCTTTGGGTACTTTTACATTAAAACATGGAGTTCTTGCTCTCTCTATCAAAACTTTAGAATGGGTTACTAAGAGTTTTATAGCTGGTAAAAAATGAAACGACTGGTCTGCGGTGTTAAGGCTTGGCGTATATACCATCTGCTTAATTTTGGTTTTGTGGCTTCATTAAAAAAAAAAAAAAGTCTAGAGACCATATGATCTTATCTGGTCCCACTCCCCCCTCCCGACCCCTCCAGTTTCGGGAGCTGTCTGCACCCCTAATGGCATGCATTAAAAATGTGTAATAATAAACGGCTGAATCCTAGATCATATTCATTACCTTTAGCCTATAGCTGGTGCCTTCAACGATCCGGTGGGTGAGGCGAGATTCTGCGTTTCCTTTCGTGGCGGATTCCGTGGAACCGATTTTCTCCAAAATCGCCGAGGACTTGAGAGAACCTCTGGGGAAAGTCTCTTCTCTTTTATAGCAGCAGCCTTTTTGAGCATAAGCAAGAGATCGTTGATTGATTGTACAGGTTAGCATGACCTCGCGCTGGAGCCAAAATAGTGGCTAGTATTTCAACACTTGCCCTGGGTGTATTTTTAGCATTCTGATGATATACATCACCCACAGCAAATTTATGTCCTGGGTAAGAATCATTATGAGTAAGACGGAGGAACTTACCTGCCAAAACAATCAAGGAACATTGGGCTACCACACATAGCACGTTGCACCAAATCTTGTAACTGTCCAAAGCTGTGAAACAACAATTTGGTGGGTATCTAATCCTCTTACTGGGTAACCTATCATGTTTCTTCTTTTCCATCTATCTATCTATCTATCTATCTATCTATCTATCTATCTATCTATCTATCCATCCATCCATCCATCCAGTGGTGGGTTTCACTTACCTTTGTTACCGGTTCGTTCACTTCTGCTCATGCGCAGAGTGTATTTGATGATGTCAAATGGGGTGGAGCCTCCCGCCACCACTGTGGGGTGAACCAGTAGCAACCCCCCACTCTATCTATCTATCTATCTATCTATCTATCTATCTATCTATCTATCTATCTATCTATCTATCTATTATTATTTTTACAAATAATTCAAGGCTATGAACTCAATAATTCTTCCTACTTCAGTTTCCCCCATTATGAAAACCCTGAGGTGGATTAGGCTGAGTTAAAGGTACTGGCCCAAAGTCATCCAGATGGCTTGCCTGGGTAAAGTAATACTAGAACTCACCGTCTTCGGGTGAGTCATGCAGCCGGCTTTCATGCCTAAGGTGGGACTAGAACTCACCGTCTCCTGGTGATTGGCCCAATGTCACCCAGCTGGCTTTCATGCCTAGGTGGGACTAGAACTCATCGTCTCCTGGTGATTGGCCCAATGTCACCCAGCTGGCTTTCATGCCTAAAGTGGGACTAGAACTCACTGTCTCCTGGTGATTGGTCCAATGTCACTCAGCTGGCTTTCATGCCTAAAATGGGACTAGAATTCACCGTCTCCTGGTGATTGGCCCAATGTCACCCAGCTGGCTTTCATGCCTAAGGTGGGACTAGAACTCATCGTCTCCTGGTGATTGGCCCAATGTTCACCCAGCTGGCTTTCATGCCTAAGGTGGGACTAGAACTCATCGTCCTGGTGACTGGTCCAATGTCACCCAGCTGGCTTTCAGGCCTATGGCAGGACTAGAACTCACCGTCTCCTGCGTTCCAGCCTTGTGCCTCATCCAGTACACCAAGCTGCCTCTCATATCTATCTATAGCCATCTAATGAATTTAGAACAGGTTTGAATTAGCATGTTGTGCAAAGCAAGATGTATATTTAGCTTACTCTATCGTGTTCTGAAGTGTGCACAGAACAAATGTGTGCAGCCCTTGAACTAAACTTTGATGTATATTGATTTTCCAGTGTTGGATCATGAGGCTGTGTGAGCCTATGACACGACGTTGCTTAAAACAAGGAGCTTCTGACAGGTGGGATGCAAACATTCCATCCTACGATAACTTCTTGGAGTGATGGTAGAGCTTGAAGGACTGAGGGACATTGCATGTTCCAAGCTCTCAATGTCTTCAGCTACGTACACCTGGATACAGCTTTTTTTGTTGTTTTAAACTTTTAAATGTAACAGGTTTTTAAAATTTATCCTGTTATTTTTAATTTTTGATTTTGCGGGGGCAATTAGACATAGGCCATCACTGGTCTAAACCTAGCAAGGTAGTCCAGAAAGAAAGCATATCCAGAGGAACTTATTCTACTTTATTGTAAGGTTACATGAAAGTACATGTCAGTCTTGAGCCTTGGTGGTGCAACGGACTAAAGTGCACTTAGCGGCCAGCTGCCTGCAATTACTGCGAGTTCAAATCTCACCAGGCTCAAGGTTTGACTCAGCCTTCCATCCTTCCAAGGTAGGTAAAATGAGGACCCAGATTGTGGGGGCAATAAGCTGACTTTGTATAAAATATACCAAAGTATGAAGGCTATTGCTTAATGCATTGTAAGCCGCCCTGAGTCTCCGGAGAAGGGCGGCATATAAATCAAATTTCTTTTAAAAAAATGACTTGGACTCCTGATGCATGATGTGCTGGATTGCCAACGATGCAATTAAAGTGGATATTTTGAAGTCTGATGGGACCTCATAACATCTTGCATACAATCAACGGAGCATAAATAACAACTAATTTGAAGACGTTCAGCTTATAGGAAATGCCAGGGTAGAATACGTGGCAATTAATTTGAAGATAAGCCAATCTTCACGGCTAATAATAGGACTACAAGACTGAGGAGAGTGGATGAAAACTAGCAAACTCTTCTGAAGTTCTTCAAAAGAGCAGCAACCAACTATTTATGTGATATATAGAAATGTGGCAGATATGGCCACTGCGGGTCAAAAACCATCAAGATGGAGGCTGTGATTGTGAGGATAGAATTCCTTCCCCTTTTGTATATGGATGGTACAACGTATATAGAAAACGGATGTGGCCACAGTTGCTATCTTAGTCATCCCTCTGTTTGGACATCATCCAGGGATGAAATGCTCCCGGTTCAGACCGGATCGCTTGATCCGGTAGCGATGGTGGCGGGTGGTTCGGAGAACCGGTAGCAAAAATCCCTGCCCCCCCCCCGGATAATGCCCAGCTGAGCCGCGCATCATCAGAGGCTTTTTTTTTTTTACTTTTAAAAGCATTTTTTTACAATCTCTTCGAAGAGGTTGTAGAAAAAATGCTTTTACAAGGTTAAAAAAAAGCCTCTGACGATCCCAGCTGAGCAGGACAATCGTCAGAGGCTTTTTTTTTTACTTTTAAAAGCATTTTTTTACAATCTCTTCGAAGAGGTTGTAGAAAAAATGCTTTTACAAGGTTAAAAAAAAGCCTCTGACGATCCCAGCTGAGCAGGACAATCGTCAGAGGCTTTTTTTTTTAACTTTTAAAAGCAAGGCTTTTAAAAGTAAAAAAAAAAAAAGATTGCGCGCCATAGCTGATCATCCCCCCCACGCGCACTGTTCTACTTACCGCATGCCTCCTTTTGACGTGCACTGCATGTGTGCACCTCGCATTTGGTGCGTGGTGCATACTGCACATACACAGCCAGTGAACCAGTAGTAAACCAGTTCAGATTTCACCTCTGCCATCATCCCTCTTCCCTGGATGCAAATACTAGCACAAGTGACCATTTCAAGCGTGATGAGTTTTTCTTTATCATGATTGTTAATTGACTAACTTTCCTATAGCTATACTCAACAGTGTTCCCTGGGCAAAATGGCGGAGAGCTCAAACAGGGGGTTAGAAATCAATGCGGGTTGCTTTTCAAAAGGAAGGGAGACGAGAAGAAGATGACGTTTATGGTTTAAATATTTATGATTTTGGTTTCTACGTCGAAGGGTTGACACCGGGACACCAATTTTTAAAGATAGGTTAACCTAACCGTAGGTGGTGCTGGGGAGCCAGGAGAGGGAAGAAGTGAAGAGGCAAACATGAAGGGAAAGAGAAGGATTAAATCAAATTAATTTGCCAGGAGAACTCTTCTGCAAAGTTTATTGACACTGAAAGGATTATGACATTGAAAATGTTCTCTCAGTCTTTCCAGAAGAAACGTGGTGATGGAGCAGTTGATTTATTCTTCCTTTTTAACCAAGGAGAAGTATAGTTCTAGGATGGCACACTGGCAGAATTTCAAAAAATGCAGTTTGTTGTTTCTTAGACATATATCAGCTTAGATGGTACTTTGCAACACAGGTTCTCATTAACCCCAAAAAGGTGCTTTTTCAAAAGGCAATTGGACTTTCTTTGTTTTTCTGTGAAGACGTTTTGCTTCTTGTCCAAGAAGCTTCTTCTTCATCATCCAAAAACTTCAGTGCAGTTGAGTTCTTCTCGTCCAAGAAGCTGAAGAACTGAACAACTTTCTTGGATGAGAAGAATTGAACTGAACTGAAGTTTTTGGATGAAGAAGAACTAAAGAAGCTTCGTGGATGAGAAGCAAAACGTCTTCAAGGAAAAACAAAGACAGTCCAGATGCCTTTTGAAAAAGCAACTTTGGGGTCCACCATGACCTGGATGACCGAGAATCTCCATAGATGTTCTCATTAATCTTTTTCACTGGACATCTGACGCAGGATGATGGAATCAATATCTTCAAATATTTCCAGGAATGTTGATCTTGGGTCAGCAATTTGGAGAATCCATTTGAAGAAACCTCGTCTTACATTTTGCTCTCCTTTATGAGTTTGAGAAAAGCGAGCAAGCCCCAAATCCAGAAGACGATGGGAATTGTGGGAAATGAAGTTTCTCCGCCCCCCCCAAAAAACCCAGCTTTTGGGGACAACTTCAAAAAGTGTTCACTCCATAAACAAACTTATAAAACTATAGTGATGTGAGCTCCCCATTCTTATTGCATTTGGCAAAGCTGAAAAGATTGTAAATGGATCCCAGATTGACAAAATCACCTAGGATCCATCATGGGGGGGGGGGGCAATGAAGAAAGGAAGAGAGGTGTACCGAGATTAAGGGTGATGCAATTATTTTCCGGGTCATATAAAAAATGAGAAAAGTCGAAAGATTTTTCAAGTTTCTTTGTTTTCATTCTAGAATTCCCGTGGAAATGAAGGAAGATTTGCCAACTGGGATATTATAGCAGCGGTTTATGAAAAAATAAAATAAAACTCCTTTGCTGGATCTGTTAAAAGAATGACAGAGAGTAAGATTTTAATAAAAAGACAATCACTAGTGTAATTCACCCATAAGATAATTCTACTTGATTTTGTCTGAGTGAGAATGAGGTACAGGCAACCACTAAATTGGACAATGGAATGCCAAGCGGCATTCGAAAAACTTAAAACAAGTTTTCTCAGCCGAGCCGATATTAAAACACCCAGATCCAGATAAACCGTTTGTCATACAAGCCAATGCCAGTGATGTAGCCGTAGGGGCCGTTTTGCTCCAAAGGAACGAGCAGGATCAGCTACAAACATGTGCTTACACTTCCAAAAAATTAACTGAAATGGAGCAGTGGTGGGCCATCTGGGAGAAGGAAACTTATGTCGTACGCTGAGCTCTCCTCACTTGGAGACAGTTCCTGGAAGGGAATAAAATCCCCTTCGAAGTCTGGACTGATCACAAAAACCTAGAAGCCCTTAAGATCCCAAGAAAACTTTCTCCCAAACAAGTACGCTGGGCGCAATACTTTAAGCGGTTTGACTCCATCCTTAAATATTTCCCAGGGGGAAAAAACTTCCTGGCAGACACCCTCTCCAGGAAACCCCAATACAATAGCACAAAAGCCAAGGTAATAAAACCTCTGCTCCAAATCCCTCAGCTGGCAGCTAAAGTAATCACAAGAGCACAGGCCAAACGAGACCAGCCCACTGTCAATGCCATCACCCAAGCATTCAAAAAAGCCCTTTGTGACAATGAATGGTTCAAAACCCATAAAACAACTGCTTGGTTAAAGACAACTAAGCTTGGATGGGAGAAACTGTATGTACCAGGCAACCCAATGCCTGGACCTTATGAAAAGATGCCACGATTCCAGACTAACAGGACATTTTGGGTTTGTAAAAACTCTGCACCTCCTCAAAAGACAGTTTTGGTGGCCATCCCTAAAAAAGGACATAGAAAACTACGTGGCCTGTTTGTGCTGCAGCTAAAAGGTGGCAAGGAAAATCCCCCAGACTTTTGCCAATCGTATCTGAGCCTTCAGCACCCTGGAGAGAGATCTCTATGGACTTTATTGTCGAACTGCCTGGAAGTGTGGGAAATACAGTTATTTTGGGTAGTAAATTCTCCAAACAGAATTATTTCTGATAGGGGAGTTCAATTCACTTCAAGATTTTGGTGGGCTTTTTTGAACTTATTAGGCATTGCCCAGGGGCTAAGCTCCTCCCATCATCCCCAGACGAATGGGGCGGTTGAACGAACTAATGGCGTGCTAGAACAATATTTAAGATGTTTTATCAATTACCAACAGGACAACTGGATAGACTTCTTGCCATTTGCTGAGGTTGCATACAATAACTCATGTACATACCAGCACAGGATTTGCCCTATTCCAAGTAGCCACTGGCCAGGAATTCACTCCTATGCCAGAATTACCCAATGAAGAACCAAACATTTCCCCTTCCCTTAAAGAGTGGATGCATAAATTACAAACCACATGGCCAGTTGTCAGACTGGCTCTGCAAGAAGCTGACAAGAAGAGGGCTGAACCAAAACCATTCAAAGTAGGAGACAGGGTCTACCTATCCACAAAGTTCCTGCAGTCGCTTCAGCCTTCAAAGAAACTGGGGCCAAAGTTCCTAGGGCCATTCCCTATCACTAGGTCATAAACCCTGTCACAATGGAACTACTCCTCCCAAAGATTCTTGGCAAGCTCATCCTGTATTTCACTGTAGCCTACTCAAACCAGAAATTACCTCTGACATCAGACCACCTACACCCACACATCTGGTCCCCATTACGGTGGAAGGAGAACAACATTTTGAAATCAAAGAAATAATTGATTCACGCATCCACCATGGCTCCACACAATACTTAGTGGCATGGAAACATTTATACCTTCTAGCCTTGCGCCTAAGCGGCCTGGCATTTTCTCACCTTTTGGGGAACGTAAGGCGAGGGAGGGCCATGTGGATTTCATCGCTCAAGAGCTGGCGGAAGGATGACCCCCGAGAAAGTTCCCTTATCATTTTCTCAAAGCGGCCAGCACAATAATATCTTCGCATCCGTGCATTGGCTGAATCCACATCGGACTGTTGGGAGGGGTTTCTAATCCCTTTATTCTAACTGCATGGCTTCAGAGCCTGCTTTCCTTTCGCCCTGCTATCACCTCTATTCAATAAAAGGTTCCTTTTGAAATGCCAAGTTTCAAGAGTCTTTACTTTCTTGAATAAGGGGGAGAGGCCGGGCCTTACAGTGTTGCTAACTTAACAGTTGCAGTGATTCACTTAACAACGGTGGCAGGGAAGGTCGTAAAATGGGGCAACGTTCCCTGAACAAATGCCTCACTTAGCCAGAGAAATTTTGGGGGGCTCCATCGTGGTCGTAAGTCAAGAACTACCTGTCTATATGGCCACTGTTGGTGTTTTTGAAACTTGTCACGTATTTGGAGTAGATAATCTTCCTGAAAAGCGCACAGGTATTTAGCACGAAAGATTAACAAGCAAACCTATGTACCTTTTTACCTGGAAGCAATTGTATTAAGAGAGATGGTTCTTCTCGTTTGTGTCCTTTTTGTCTAAAAGTGATCTAGTAAAAAGAAAGATACCAAAAAATATATTATTATCTATGATTTGCTTTCATCTCCTGCTCATTTTATGCAACTGCAAAAAATCCTGAGAGGTTCCCCCCACCCACCAAAATATAATTAAAGGAAAACAAAAACCAGTCCCAAAAGAACAAGCAAGAAACCACCAACCCTTCAAACGAAGAAACAAGGATGAGGGTAATTGACAAGTCCAGAACCCAAATATTAGACGTTCACCTAAATATCTTGGCCTGTGTTAAATATTTCCTAGCTCTGTCTATTTCTTCGACAAGCTTCTTCAAATCGTCACCTTCGAACAAGGGGAATACAGGATCCTGGGGAAAAAAAAAACACAAACAGACCAAGAATGCAGGTTTTCTTTCATTTTGTTTAAGCGAAGATCAATTGATCATTAAAGAAAACAAAGGTCAAAGGTCAATGAACATCCCTCGTCCTTGGGAACATCTGCTTAGGAGCCCAGGAAGCAGGAAATCTGTCCCGATAATGTCTTTCTCGACATATACAGGTAATCCTTGACTTATGATCTTACTTAATAATAATGACCTTACTTAATAACATTACATCAATAATGACCTTTGTAATTACATCAGCATAAAGTACTTCCAGCCATCGTAAAATATCATGCTGCCCAGAGGTGGGTTTCAGCAGGTTCTGACCAGTTCTGGCGAACCGGTAGCGGAAATTTTGATTAGTTCGGAGAACCGGTAGTAAAAATTCTGACTGGCCCCGCCCCCATCTATTCTCTGCCTCCCAGCTGTTTGGGAGGAAATGGGGATTTTACAGTATCCTTCCCCTGCCATGCCCATCAAGCCACACCCACCAAGCCATACCACGCCCACCAAGCAACGCCCACAGAACCGGTAGTAAAAACATTTGAAACCCACCAGTGATGCTGCCCCCTGTTGGTCTGGCCCTGACAATTGGCTCATACCTGCTACTAGTTGCAGCATCATACGGTTATCTAGCTGTGATTAGAAATATATTATTGCCAGTTTTGGGGTAAAAAAATCTGCGATTTAGGAGAATGGAATTTGCCATGTGGTTCAGACTTACGATGTGTGATTCGCTCAACGACTGCCCTAAAGGCGGTTGTAAAACCAGATCCAGTTAATGGGGGTGCATTAACTTACGACCGTCACGACTTACAAGCGAAATGCTGGCCCCCATGGTAGTCATAACTCGAGGACTACCTGTGAAGCCCTTATATGAACTGACTAGGAATCATTCAAAGTAGTAAAGGTAACGTCAATGAAGATGATATGAAAAAGGATGAATGAGATGGAGAATAAGAATCATAGAGACATCATCACTTCCAGAAATGAAATTGCTAGACAAATAACATAATTTGTATCCCAAAAGTGCTTTTTCAAAAGGCCAACTGGACTTGGTTTTCTCCTTGAAGACGTTTCCCTTCCCATCCAAGAAGCTTCCTCAGTTCCACACCATTCAGTCAGAAAAAAACTAGGAAAAAAGTCCAGTTGCCTTTTGAAAAAGCACTTTTGGGATACCCATGACCTAAATGACTGAGTATCTATCTCCACAGACAATATAACGTGCAGTAATTTTAATACTTGTAAGCCGCCCACAGTCATCTCTGGATAAGACGGGTGGCACCTTAATTTAATCAATAAATTAAATGAATGAATGAATTGAAGATGGTTGAAATGAGCTGAGTCAACAGCTGTCAGACTTCGATGCTATCTCAAAATAAATGAATTTCCAAACTGCCAATCTTTAAGGAAATCTTTTCTTTAATTGAGCACAGCCACCGGATCATGACTCGATGCGGACAAGACTGACCTTTTGCCCCCCAATCCCTCCCTTTCCGATCCCCAAATCTCTGCTTCTCATTGGCTATCTTCCAAGTCATTCTTCAGACTTCTTGTCTCGTCATTTCCCAGGAATGTCCCCCCCCTTCATTTCCACGACAACCCGACTTCAAAGGGATTTAGCAGGCAAAAGTTCAGAGCTTATCTCTCTCTCTCCTCTGCTCTCTATGCCAGCGTCGAAGCGCTGATAACAGCTCTGTGTTGTTGTCCAAGGTCCTGAATTTGCAACTTCTAATGCAGTGTTTTTCAATCTTGAGTTGTGTGGACTTCAACTTCCAGAATTTCCCAACCAGCAAGTCACCAAGATTGATAAACACCGATTGATGGTAACTGACCTAATCATAATTTAATCTTGTGGGCGTTGCACAGTGGATTGCAGTGACCTCATTGTAAAATTATTGTGGAGGAAGAATAGCTCGGTGACACTGACTTGGGTCAACGAGGTGTACCTCCTCATCTTTAAAGCCTTGCGAAAGCAGTTGGTGCGCGGCCAACTGTCCGTCTGCATCTCCGTGGCAACGATGGTAGCGTCCGCCGGTCTGGGAGGCGAGTTTCTTGAGAAAGTCGTTGGCCACTCTGTCGAAGACAAAAAAAGAGAATGTCCCAAACTGGGAGCCATTTGAGTTCAATCCTTGGTAGTACAGTGGTCTAAGGCACCCTGTTATTAAGCTAGTTATTAAGACCAGCTGCCTGCAATTACTGCAGGTTCGAATCTCGCCAAGGCTCAAGGTTGACTCAGCCTTCCATCCTTTCTAAGGTAGGTAAATTGAGGACCCATTTTGTGGGGGCAATAAACTGACTTGTATAAATATACAAAAGAATGAAGGTTATTGCTTAGCGCATTGTAAGCCGCCCTGAGTCTCCGGAGAAGGGCGGCATATAAATCAAATTAAAAAAAAAAAATCCTCAACATTTAAGTTCTAAGGCTCAGAGAAGTTGGCCACTTGCTAAATTGGCCACGGTGCCGAACATTTTTCCCATGTTGGCCCAGGGTTCAATTTTAAAATTCAAATTTGGGAAGCCAAATTCGAGAGTTACCTGTCCGTGCAGTTGAAAGAAATGGTGTGGATGGTAACGGCGTGACTCTTCGTAAGCGCTTCAATTTCTTTGAGAATTAAGCTGCAGCTGGTGTCAGGTTTTCCATCGGTCAAAATGTACAGGGCTTCGACATTTTCCAGACTAAGCGCTCTCTAAAAATGACAACAAGCACACTAGGGGTGGGTTCTAATTTTTTTTTACTACCGGTTCTGTGGGCGTGGCTTATTTTGTGGGTGTGGCTTGAAGGTCATGTGACTAGATGGGCATGGCTAGCTGGTCATTTCTGGAAGGTCCTCGCACTTACGACCAGTCCTCGCACTTAGGACCCGACTCATTTGTTTGCTTTTAACACTGATCAGCTGTAGGGCGGCCCTTTGAAGCCCCGCGGCAAGAGTTTAAACAGTTTTTTTTCCCTCTAGTCATCAGCTGGGACTCAGGAGGCAGCAATAGATTGGGGGTGGGACCAAATAAAAGGTAAGAATAACGTGGGTGGGGGGGCGGGGGGGAGAACCGGTTCGGTGAATCATATTGTCACTGCTACCGGCTCGGCCGAACCGGACCGAACTGGGAGGAACCCACCACTGAAAAACACCTTGAATTAAATCAGAGCTTAGGCACTACAATCATCATCTTTGAATGACCCCATAATCCCTTGCGGGATGGAGTCTGGGCAACTGAATGGAGCTGAGTGTTTACTGGCCGGATGCCCTTCCTATCGCCAATGCAGAGTTTTGTTCAACAGATATATTCTCATTCGTGCCCAGAGAGAGAAATATCTGCCTCTACCTAGGATTGAACTCACAGCTTCCTGATTGTGAGGCGAGAGCTCCGCCTCTAGGGCCACTCCATCTTAGGCAATACAATGCTGTGATTTTACGACCTTTCTTGCCACAGTTGTTAAGTGAGTCACCGCAGTTGTTAAGTCAGTCGCATGGTTGTTAAGTGAATCTGGCTTCCCTGTTGATTTTGCTTGCCAGAATGGTGATGACGTGACCCTGGGACAGTGCAGCTGTCATAAATACGAGTCAAGTCGCCAAGCATTCAAATGGTGGTCACATGACCATGGGGATGCCGCATTGGTCTTCAAAATGTGAATAACAGTCATAAGTTCCTTTTTTTTCAGTACTGTTGTAACCAGGGGTGGGTTTCAAATTTTTTTACTAACGGTTCTGTGGGCGTGGCTTGGTGGGCGTGGCATGGCTTGGTGGGCGTGGCAGGAGAAGGATACTGCAAAATCTCCATTTCCTCCCAATCAGCTGGGACTTGGGAGGCAGAGAATAGATGGGGGCAGGACCAGTCAGAATTTTTACTACCGGTTCTCCGAACTACTCAAAATTTCCGCTACCGGTTCTTCAGAACTGGTCAGAACCTGCTGAAACCCACCTCTGGTTATAACTTTGAATGGTACCAAAGCAATGGCTGTAAGTAGAGGACTATCTATACCGTGTTTCGCTGAAAATAAGACCCTGTCTTATATTTTTTTTGAACCCTGAAATAAGCGCTTGGCCTCAAGCTCGATTTGGGCTTGAGTATTATCAGGGGATGTCTTATTTTTGGGGAAAACAGGGATGTTTGCAGAACCCAAAACTCAATCCTATCTAATTTCATTCTTCCGGCCATATTCATGCTACAAATCAGGTACAAAATAGTTAACTTTCCCTTCACAATAGTCTCAAGAAAGGAAGAAAAAAAGATGAAATGAAAGAACACGTTTAAATATATTAAGATAAAGATTGAATTAATAAAAAAATAAAATTAAGGAGAACGTATATGATTAAGAATAGAAAAAAATAGAATTTGAGGGTGAAAGAAGATACTGTTTAGAAAAATAAGAATAGAAAAATTAAGATTTGATTAACAAATACGGAAAAAGAACACTTTGGTAGAAACTGTAACGAAGTAAAATATATTTGGATATGATGAATTATATTATATGAATTATATATGATATGATATGATATGATATGGTCAATATTCTATTTCAAAAAATAAGTGGGTGTGTATTGGAGAGGGAAAAACCAATAAAACTTGTCAAAAAAAAAAAAAAAGGCTCAAGAAAATTCCCATTAGAATATTCCAGAAAGATAGCACTGGAATCCAGAAAAATCCATCGCAGATTATAATGTTTTGAAGGGGAAACCCATTTTCTATGCTGGGGCCTTCAAACATGGCGGCTTTAAGACTTGTGGACTTCAACTCCTCGCGGCTGGCTGAGGAATTCTGGGAGTTGAAGTCCACAAGTCTTAACGTTGCCAAGGTTGGAGACCCCTGCTCTAGGCCATTGGCGCCAGGGTTTACGGCAACGCTACTGAACCGCAAAGCTTCGGTTCGACGAAACCAACCTGTAAAGCCTTCAGAATGGATGTATTCCCATGAGCCTGAAAGAGGGAGACCCACTGGGCAGCCTCGTGGCACATTTCATCGGTGGCCTCCACAAGGCACTCCTGCCAAAGTTGGACCTCTTCTGCAAAAGCGATGAGGTTGAACCTGGGGAGAAAGCCAAGAGATCTAATCAGCAAGCCACAATCAGTGTGGACAACCACATCAGCAAAACCGCGGCGAGGATCACGTTGAGATAAACTAAGATAAACTAAATTCCCACCAGAACCTACAGCAGAACCACTATCTTCACTGAGTAGGTTTCCTCCAAAACAGGGGTCTCCAACCTTGGCAACTTTAAGCCTGATGGATTTCAATTCCCAGAATTCCCCAGCCAGCTGGGCAACTGCATGGAGCTGAGTATTTACTGGCCGGATGCCCTTCCTGTTGCCAATGCGGAGTTTTTCCCCCCAGCAGATATATTTTCATTGTGCCCGGAGAGAAAAATATCTGCCTCTATCTAGGATCGAACTCACAGCCTCCTGATTGTGAGGCGAGAGCTCCACCTCTAGGCCATCGTACCACTCAGTTAAAGCTCTTATATATCAACACAAAATAGAGAGCTCAATTCTGATCCCTGGGAGAAATTTGGGGGCGGGGGCAGGGGGAGCCCGCTTATGAGGACAACTTACCAGTCTGAGACTGGTTATCACTGGAATGAGGTAAGCTACTATCCCTGCAGCTTCCTTACTTGGTGGCCTTCTTCCTCAGCTGTTCCCAGATAAGGGAGGTGAGCTCTTTGGCAACCAGACTCAAGGAGTGCTCCATGGAACCAGATGTGTCAATGAGAATGCAAACTTTGGCTTCCAAGATGACCCCAAAGAATCGGCGGCTGCCTAAAGAAAGAGAATTGTTTGACCGTTGACACCCTTTTATCTTACTTAGCACTGGGTTTAATCTAAATCAGGGGTCGGCAACCTTAAACACTCAAAGAGCCACAAAGGTCCTAACTGGAAGCCCCCGTTCAATTCTGGAGCCGACCGAAAGTCCGTTTCCCCCATCATAGTCTCCTCCTGGCATGGTGTCCTTTTTCGTCTGCCAACTCGGAGTCGGTTCCCCCACCATCGAGTCTCCTCATAGCACGGCATCCTTTTTCCTCTACCTCTCCTAACCGAAAGCCCTATCAACTGTGGAGCCGACCAGCAACAGCGAGCTGCAACAGAGGGATGAAAGAGCCACACGCGGCTCCAGAGCTGCGGGTTGCTGACTCCTGATCTAAAGAATCAGAATCAGGATAAAAGGCAAATGGTGGCCAGGAATCCCATCAAACTGGCTGGTCTCTTTGGGATATATGATGTCATCATCTAGAATTCTCCATGCATGGCCACGGTCCAGCATGGTCATGGTCGCGGATTCTAGGAAACTTAAGTCCACGCACTTAAAGAATATTCCATTTGGCTGGGCTCTAAAACTGGATCAGAAATACCCCCCGAGGTGCATTTTTCAAAAGGCAACTGGGCTTTTTTGATTTTTTCCCCCCCTTGGTTCAAAAGAATTAGTTTCCCCCCAACTTTGGGGCCTCGGAGATCCAATGCTGAAAGCGAAGAGCATAAATAACTCTTGCCAAGATGGTTAATAGTGGGGCAACTCCTCAGCAGGTTAGACAGACCCGAGAGAAGCCACTGTAGTCTTCGGACATAGCACCGCAACACACTCTCCATCTGTTCGATGTAGTCGTCCAGATCCTTGGGTTGAATCTGCAGATGCTTCACTATCCCCTGGGAGACAAGATCATAAGATGTCACTCGAAGACAGGGGTTGGCAACCTTAAACGCTCAAAGAGTCACAAAGGTCTTAACCGGAAGCCCCCATTCAATTCTAGAGCCGACCGGAAGTCCGGTTCCCCCACCATAGAGTCTCCTCCTAGCACGGCGTCCTTTTTCCCCTGCCGACCGGAAATCCGGTTCCCTCCACCATAGAGTTTCCTCCTAGTGTGGCGTCCTTTTTCTTCTCTACCTGTCCTAACCGAAAAGCCCTATCAATTGTGGAGCCGACTGGTGACAGGGAGCTACAGCAGAGGGATGAAAGAGCCACATGCTCCAGAGCCACGGGTTGCCGACCTCTGCTCTAAGAGGTGATGTGGAGTCATGTCCAATGTAGGCTAGGCTAAGAAACCAAAGCCATGTTAAGTCTAACACTATTTTTACTAGAACAGCTGTTTGGGGCAGAATCTTGTACATATGAATGTGCCTCCGCCCCCCCCCATTTTATCTTTATGTGAATAAGGGAGGGGCTCATTTTCTCTTCTATCTTTCTATCTATCATCTATCTGTTTATTTCTATCTAGTCTATCTACTTATTTCTGTCTGTCTACCTATCTGTCTGTCTTTCTATCTGTCTGTCTATTTATCTATGTAGTTAGATAATTTATGTATCTAATTTATCTGTCTATCAACTCTATCTATCTATCTGTCTATCTTATCTATCCATCCATCTATCCATCCATCCATCCATCTATTTCACTTATCTATCTATCTATCCACCCATCTGTCAGTCTTGTCTGCCTGCCTGCCTATCAATCTATCAATCAATCTATCTACCTACCTATCTACCTACCTATCTACCTACCTACCTACCTACCTACCTACCTACCTACCTACCTACCTACCTATCTATCTATCTATCATCTATCTATCTATACAGTATATATATCTCTCTCTCTCTCCAGTCGGTCTGTCTGTCTGTCTATCATCTATCTATCTATCTATCTATCTATCTATCTATCTATCTATCTATCTATCTATCTACGGTACTCTCTCTCTCTCTCTCTCTCCAGTCGGTCGGTCTGTCTGTCTGTCTATCATCTATCTATCTATCTATCTATCTATCTATCTATCTATCTATCTATCTATCTATCTATCTATCTATGGTATCTCTCTCTCTCCTGTCTGTCTGTCTGTCTGTCTGTCTATCATCCATCTATCTATCTATCTATCTATCTATCTATCTATCTATCTATCTATCTATCTATCTACGGTATCCCTCTCTCTCTCTCTTTCTCTCTCTCTCTCTCTCTCTCTCTCTCTCCAGTCGGTCTGTCTGTCTGTCTGTCTGTCTATCATCCATCACCATCCATCCCTATCTATCTATCTATCTATCTATCTATCTATCTATCTATCTATCTACGGTATCCCTCTCTCTCTCTCTCTCTCTCTCTCTCGTCGGTCTGTCTGTCTGTCTGTCTGTCTCTGTCTGTCTATCTATCTATCTATCTATCTATCTATCTATCTATCTATCTATCTGCCAGTTTTGGAAAAACTGTGACTCTTAAAAGCAGCCTATAAATAAACAAACAAACAAGCAGACAAGAATAAAAGTCCAAGGCTGAGTACAGGTTGGAGAAACATTGCTACGATTACTTATATCGCAGTGTTGGCTGGGGAATTCTGGGAGTCGGAGTCCACCCATCTTCAAGTGGCCAAGGTTGGGAAACACCGGGGTGCACAATCAGGATTACCAAAGGAACATTTCCGCTTCCCTCGAAAAGCACCAGAGGAGGGGAAGGGACTCACTTGCATTTCTACACTTGGGAAAATGTCGCAATATTTTGCCGAAACCTTCTTGTGCAACGATTCCACCATCTCCTTCCGATGGAGGCTCCCAGGTCCAAAAACAAGACTGGGCAAATCTAATTTTAGCTTTTTCAGGCTGCATTTGCCGAGCCACTGTTGGGGAAGGAGAAAAAAACACGGAGGCTTGTTGAGTGGGTGGGGGAACCACACCGCAACTGAAGAAGCATTCAGAGCAGTGGTGAAATCCAAATTTTTTTACTACCTGTTCTGTGGGCGTGGCTTGGTGGGCACGGCAGGGGAAGGATATTGCAAAATCTCCACTCCCACCCCACTCCTGGGGGAAGGATATTGCAAAATCTCCATCCCCACTCCACTCCTGGGGGAAGGATATTGCAAAATCTCCATTCCCACCCCACTCCTGGGAGAAGGATATTGCAAAATCTCCATTCCCACCCCACTCCTGGGGGAAAGATATTGCAAAATCTCCATTCCCACCCCACTCCTGGGGGAAGGATATTGCAAAATCTCCATTCCCACCCCACTCCTGGGGGAACGATATTGCAAAATCTCCATTCCCACCCCACTCTGGGGCCAGCCAGAAGGGGTATTTGCCGGTTCTCCGAACTGCTCAAAATTTCCGCTACCGGTTCTGCAGAACCTGTCAGAACCTGCTGGATTTCACCCCTTGATTCAGAGCATTTAACAATCTTTCTGTTCAGGCGGCGTGTTACGGACAATGCATACTGTCTTGGTGGAGCAGATTTCTTCCTCGTTTGGCAACCCCACCGAAGGGATCAACTTTTTCCCACTCTTTTTGAAAACTGCCTCTGGAGGGGAAGAAAATCATGTTATTCTTGCTTCTGAAGTACACCCTGTTTTTTGTTTTTTTTAAATCGTCTCTTTAAATCAGGGGTGTCAAACTCAAGGCTCGGGGGCCTGATCCAGACCACGGGGTGCTTAGATTTGGCCTGCGGGGCTGCCCTGGAAACAGCAAAGGACCGGCCATGTCTCTACCAACAAAAACGGATCTCGGGAGGGCCGTGTACGGTTCTCCCAGGCCCCATTTTTGGCTGTCGCGGCTGAAAACAGGGCCCCAGCTGGGGAACGCGGGGCAGTGGTGGGTTTCACTTACCTTTGCTACCTGTTCGCTCAAAGCTTCTGCGCATGCGCAGAGGGTATTTGATGTCATCCAGGCAGGTGGGCGGAGCCTCCTGCCGCCGCTACCAGTTCGCCCGAACTGGTAGTAGCAACCCACCATTGACGCGGGGCCCACCCGAGCTCTGTTTTCACTGGCAGAGGGCTGCAGGAGGCCATCACGGCCAAAAATGGAGCTCAGGAGCCCCTTTTCACTGGCTGAGCGCTCGGGCCGCCACAGGCACCCCTGACCCGAGTGATGTTAAGATGGCCACGCCCACACTGCCCCCCCCTCCGAGGTCAAACGCAACCCTGATGCAGCCATCAATGAAATCGAGTTTGACACCCTTGCTTTAAGGTGGAAGGGGAGAAATATGAATTTACAAATGCACGTCTAAACCGCTCGTGCGGAAAAAACACACAAATTCTGTAACCATGGGAAGGGAAAACAGCCTGTTACGCACCTTAGGATGCTATAATGTTTTGAAACATCTCTGTGGGGAAAAAAGTAAGCCCCCCCCCCAATTATCTGAAGACACCCACCTATGTTTTTGCTTCGGCTGTGATCCAACAAAGAAATTGACGTCACTGGCTGTTTCTTTGACTTGGGGTTCAGTTTCTTTCTGGCCAGGAAAATCTCTTTTATGGGTTGAACTGCACAATAAATCAAATCATTATCATCATCATCCTCATACAGAATCTGCGGTGATCGTGGAGCCCAGGAAAATAAAATCTGTCACTACCTCCATTTCTTCCCCATCTATTTTCCAGGAATTGGACATACCTATTCTAAGGCAAATCAAAGCAAGCCATATTATAACTTAAAACCACGGCAACTTCCACATAGATGGGCATCAGCTGACTGTGGACTTAAACAGCCTTGGTGGCGCGGCAGACTAAAGTGCTGTTAAGTAACACCAGCTGCCTGCAATTACTGCAAGTTCGAATCTCACCAGGCTCCAGGTTGACTCAGCCTTCCATCCTTTCGAGGTAGGTAAAATGAGGACCCGGATTGTGGGGGCAATAAGCTGACTTTGTATAAAAAAGAACACCGCTTGGGGGGGGGGGCGAAAGCCCTACTAAGCAGGTATATACAAAAAAGTATGCAGGCTATTGCTATAATGCATTGTAAACCGCCCTGAGTCTCCGGAGAAGAGCAGCATATAAATTGAACTCATAATAAATAATAATAAATAATTTATTTATTATTATTTATTTATTTATTAGTTTGATTTATATGCCGCCCTTCTCCGGGGACTCAGGGCGGCTTACAATGCCTTTAAGCAATAGCCTTCATACTTTTGTATATACCTGCTTAGTAGGGCTTTCGCACCCCCCCAAACGGTGTTCTTTTTTATACAAAGTCAGCTTATTGCCCCCACAAACCGGGTCATCATTTTACCTACCTCGGAAGGATGGAAGGCTGAGTCAACCTTGAGCCTGGTGAGAATTGAACTCGCAGTAATTGCAGGCAGCTGGCAGCTAAATACTACTTTAACAGTAGTTTAGTCCACTGCGCCACCAGGCTCAGTATAAATAATAATAAATAATAAATATGGCTTAAGAGTTATGGAACCAGCCTTGTTTATCCCATGTAGTGGTCACTTCACGTGTACGCACCTGGTGGGATTTCCGCTTTGCCACTCGGAGGACGCCACGAAAGGGTTTTGGGGCTCCCGATCCTCTCGCCATCTTGGTGCTGTTCTCGGAAACCATAAAGAGATGGAGGACAGATAAGAAAACCTCTTGTCTATGGAGATTCTCAGTCATCCGGATCATGGTTCTTCCAAAGGTCAATTGCATCATTAATCATCATCCTGTTTTAACGACCCCCCATAACATAATCCCTCGCGGGATTGAGTATTGGACAACTGAATGGAGCTGAGTGTTTATTGGCCGGATGCCCTTCCTGTCGCCAATGCGGAGTTTTGTTCAGCAGATATATTCTCAGTGTGCCCCGAAGAGAGAAATATCTGCCTCTACCTGGGATCGAACTCACAGCCTCCTGATTGTGAGGTGAGAGCTCCACCTCTAGGCCACCGCACCACTCAACTGCATCATTAATAATACTTTTTTTTAAAAAAATCTTGCATATTTTGGTTTCATGTTTTTCCTGCTCCATGTTCTGACCTAGGCTTCCTGAGACAGTTAAAAGGACACGATTAGTCCCCAAAACCTTCTTTTTATTTCAATGGCTGTGAATTCTGTTCATTCACAGCCCGTCATGTGTCACAAAGAGTTGGTAAAGAGTCCGACAGAAGTCTGCCACGGTCCTTCGGGATAAGGCTGATAAACACCCACCTTTATCTCCCTTGACACGCTGCCAAAGACCTAATTGGCAATTAGCTTTGCAAGGCCACACGGAGCACGGAGTCAAAACAGAGCTTCAGAATTTAAATCAACCAGAACGAACAAAGTTGCTTCCTGCAAAGGCTCATGTCCCTTTGCTCCTCCTTTATGTCTTATGGGAGGAGCCAATCATCTCCAAGCCTTACTCCCGAGTCGCCCCTTTTGTCTTAACTGTTCTTGCCTTCTGGCAGCTCTGCGCATGCACGCACAGGGAACAGGCTCCCCCTATTCCTCTGCCTCGCTGACATCAGACTCTGGAGGCTCCGGAGGCAGCACATAACTCCCAGATGGCCCTGGCCCCCTTTCTGCCTCTGATGCAGAGCCTTCGCCCGAGCCTTCCCCAGACCCCAGGACTGGCCCAGGTTCCTCCCCAGCCTCCTCACTGTCCGACTCTACTGCTAGCTCCGCAGGCTGCCGGCAGACCACAAGACTCCAGCAATTTTCCTTCTCGCGCAATTCTACAAAAGGTGCTTTCTTGACTCAAGGACCACAATCAGTAAAGAGAAAATACTGAACAAAGCAAGGAACTGATAATATATGATAGAGATCATTTCGAAATACCAGGGTCAACTTACCATCCTGGCAAGGGTGAGGGCTGTCGGCTTTGGAAACGGTACTTTTGAAGATCTGGTCTTCTTTTCTTCCTTCTTTAGTGACGAGAGGTCATCTACTGTGGAAGATGACTGGTTCCTTGAAAAGTTCCCTGATTTCTGCCTTAAAGATTCCACTAACATGGCACACTGAAAATAAACCCACAATCCCAAAATGCATTGAGGTTTGCTTTATTTTATTTATTTATTTATTTATTTTATTTATTTTATTTAATTTATATACCGCCCTTCTCCCGAAGGACTCAGGGCGGTGAACAGCCATAATAAAAACAATGTACAAAATAGAATTTAAAAGCAGATTAAAATAATTAAATCATAGGCCGAATTTAAAACTCTCGTTTTAAAACCAATTTTAAAACCCCATTAAAACCAAATTAAAATCATTTATCCCATCAGAGCGGCTTGCTGGAATAACAGGGTCTTCACTGCACGACGGAAGGCGCGGAGGTCGGGGATCCTTCGTATGTCCGGGGGTAATTCATTCCATGCTTCTTGTTCTAACTTTGGCATTTGATCACCCATTATGGTCAGCGGATTTCTGCTGCAAACATCCCAACCACCACTAGAGGGCCACAAGGAGTGAGAGATTTCAGGGTCCCTTTGCTGCCATCTTGTGGTCATTTATATTTACCTGGCTCAGATCTAGTAAATACATCTTAAACCAGGAGTCAGCAACCTGCAGCTCCGGAGCCGCATGTGGCTCTTTGGGCCCTCTGCTGTGGCTCCCTGTCAGGTGATCCCAACACTGGCTGGCCCATCCCCTCGCCTTCCCCTCCCAGTCACTCCTCGCCTGGCCTGAGAAGGTAAGGGTGACGGTGCGGGATGGAGAAGCGGCCAGGGCAGAGACAGGGAGATACAGAGAGGGGGAGAGAGAGAGAGACATAGAGAGATACAGAAAGAGAGGGAGAGAGGGAGGGAGGGATGGGAGAGAGAGAGAGATGTCAAAAGGATTTTGCGGTTCCCGGTGTTTTTTAAGAACTGGTTCTCTGCCCTAATGACCGGCTGGGTAGGCGTGGCTAGTGGGGGTGTCATGTGACTGGTGGAAGTGAGTGACATCGAGTTGGCCACGCCCACCCAGGTTTTGTGGCTCCCGCTGTATATAAGGTTGCCGACCCCCGTCCTAGACACTGACATCAAATGGTTGTGCTACATCAAGATGACCGAACCCCTGCATCAGTGGTGAAATCCAATTTTTTTTTTACTACTGGCTCTGTGGGCATGGCTTGGTGGGCAGGGCAGGGGAAGGATACTGCAAAATCTCCATTCCCACCCCACTCTGGGGCCAGCCAGAGGTGGTGTTTGCCGGTTCTCCGAACTGCTCAAAATTTCCGCTACCGGTTCTCCAGAACCTGTCAGAACCTGCTGGATTTCACCCCTGCCCTGCATCCTCCTCGGGGTAAAGAGACGTAGCTTAAAAGAAAGTCAAGTTTTGAAAGGTGTAAGATCCAACCTTGTGCGAGTAATGAACTGCTTTCTCCATTTCGGATAAGATAAGGCTGATGTCATCACTTTCGTTGATACCTAAGTATACAGGAGGCAAGGAAGAATTAAAAAAACAAAATATAAACTCCTAACTTTTGAAACTTGATGCCATCCAACTTTTACAAAAGAGTCATGCCGGCTCGCATATATGTGCCAGTCGTTCCCGACTCTAGGGGGCAGTGCTCATCTCCGTTTCAAAGCCGAAGAGCCAGCGCTGTCCGAAGACGTCTCCGTGGTCACGTGGGCGGCATGACTCAACGCCGAAGGCGCACGGAACGCTGTTACCTTCCCACCGAAGGTGGTCCCTATTTTTCTACTTGCATTTTTTACGTGCTTTCGAACTGCTAGGTTGGCAGAAGCTGGGACAAGTCACGGGAGCTCACCCCATCACGCGGCACTAGGGATTCGAACTGCTGAACTGCCGACCTTTCGATCGACAAGCTCAGCGTCTTAGCCGCTGAGCCACCTACAACTCTTCACATGTTGCTGGAATACCGGTTACATGATCCCTGACGGTTAGTCAAGTTCAGATAGGTTGAAGAGAACTGAGACTCCTAGAACATCAAGAACATCTGGAGATACAACGAGTTCTCCTTCCTGTGACATCCTTAGAGCAGGACTATGGGGCAGAAGCCAAGAACCCCATAAAGGAAAAGGACCAGGAGACCCACGTTTTGAAATAAATGATGTGTTGTACAGGTACTCCTCGACCCAGACCCACAATTGGGACCATGAATGAATGAAACATCTGCAAGAAAACCACCAAGCTCAGCAGCAAAGATGCCTGCCACATACTCTTCCTCCTCCTCCTTTCTCCTCCTCCTCTTCCTCCTCTTCTTTCTCCTCCTCCTTCTCCTCCTCTTTTCTCCACCTCCTCCTTTCTCTTTCTCTTTCTCTTTCTCCTCCTCCTTCTCCTTTCTCCTCCTCTTCCTTTCTCTTCCTCCTCTTCCTTCTCTTCCTCCTTCTCCTTCTTTCTTCACCTCCTTTCTCCTCCTCCTCCTTTCTCTTCCTTCTCCTCCTCCTCCTTCTTTCTCTTCCTCCCTCCTCCTCCTTTCTCCACCTCCTCCTCCTTTCTCTTCCTCCTCTTCCTTCTCCTTCTCTTCTTTCTCCTCCTTCTTCTCCTCCTTTCTCCACCATCTCCTCCTTCCTCTTCCTCCTCTTCTTCTTTTCCTCCTCTTCCTTCTTTCTTCTCCTCCTTCTTCACCTCCCCCTCCTTTCTCCTCTTCCTCCTCCTTTCTTTTCCTCCTCTTCCTCCTCTTCTTTCTTCTCCTCCTCCTTCACCTCCTCCTTTCTCCTCCTCCTCCTCCTCCTCCTCCTCCTCCTCCAAGCACCAAGGACGCCCACAATACTGAATTACATGCCACATCTGTTTCACCGTGGACCTAGAACTGATTTACTCATACGGAATAGAAAAAAGAAGAAAAGGTCATTTATAACAGTCCCCACTCAAAGCTCCTCAGAAGGCTAAAACAGAATGAAAAGATCAACCCTTGAAGAAGCAAAGGTCCACCCCAGGTATCCACCTCCTTAGAAGGTCCAGAATTCCCAGGAGGCACCCGGAAGCGCCTTAAAAACACGCCCTGAAATTCTTCCACACCTGTCTCTCCAAACCAATGAAAGCGTCCGTTGGCGGCCTGCACCATGTCTTTGTAAGCGGTGGCGGTTTCTTCCGGACTCGCGTAGCGTGGGGGCAGGTCGTCTTCAAACTTAAAAGCGTGAATGCTGAAGAGGCAAACGTGGAGTTGCAAATCGCAGCCCCCACAGACTTCAACCAGGTAAGACGAGATGTGGTGCTGGAAGACAAGGAGGCCAAAACCCAACGCAACGGACACCACATCATTTGACACGAATTGAACTGGACTCTTAAGACCGCATTGATTCCTTGCTTGAAGAAGGGTTTCACATCCATTATAACAGAGCCAATTTTTATAAAAAGCAGGACCCCAGGGTAATTACAACCACGGGGCTGGGGTGCACAATCCACGAGCCACGGGATCTGTGTGTGGCCCCTCCAATACAGGTAGTCCTCGACTGACGAAGGTTCATTTAGTGACCGTTGGAAGTTACAACGGCACTGGAAAAAGTGACTTTTGTCAAATTAATTGTATCTCCTTGTGTGTCCAATCACACTTGGCCAATAAAGAATTTATTTATTTATTTATTTATTTATTTTCAAATTTCTATACCGCCCTTCTCCTTTCGGACTCAGGGCGGTGAACAGCCAAGTAAAACACTTTATATACAAAAGTTAAAATAGATTTAAAATAATTAAATAATTTGGCCCATAATTTGGAACATTACGATTTAAAACCAATTCCCAATTTTTAAAAACTCATCATAAAATCAGACAGCCCGGCTAACTGAAAGAGGTAGGTTTTAAGGGCCCGACGAAAAGTCCGGAGGTCTGGGATCACTCGTATCTCTGGGGGTAGATTGTTCCAGAGGATTGAATTCTATTCTATTCTATTCTATTCTATTCTATTCTATTCTATTCTATTCTATTCTATTCTATTCTATTCTATTCTATTCTATTCTTTTTTTTTTTTTTTAAAATTGATTTATATGCCGCCCTTCTCCGGAGACTCAGGGCGGCTTACAATACGTTAAGCAATAGCCTTCATTCTTTTGTATATTTTATACAAAGTCAGCTTATTGCCCCCACAATCTGGGTCCTCATTTCACCTACCTTAGAAAGGATGGAAGGCTGAGTCAACCTTGAGCCTGGCGAGATTCGAACTAGCAGTAATTGCAGGCAGCTGTATTAATAACAGGGTGCGTTAAACCACTGTACTATCAAGGCTCTTCCATTCTATTCTATTCTATTCTATTCTATTCTATTCTATTCTATTCTATTCTATTCTATTCTATTCTATTCTAATTTTTATTTTATGTTAGGAAATTTATATTGCCCCCTCCCTATTTGCACAGGATATAAATAGAATTAGAAATCCACTTTTCCACTTCCCAGCTCTTCTGCCAGCCCAAATGTCTTATGGCATATTAAGACTTTTGACATTTCTAGTTAAAAGTTCCACACATTGCCTAAACTAATTTTGGAAGCCCACCTACCGTCTCCTGATCAGGCACTCCAGCTGCCAGCAGATATACGCCTTGAGATTCGTGTCTGTCTTTATCTTTAAAATTCACCTCCACGGCTCTTTTGAGGGCCTTCAGAACATTTCTGGAGCCCTTACAGAGTAGACACAACACCCATCTAGAAAAACAACCACGCGTCAGCCATGTTCTCCTGGGATTTTCTGCATCTGTTGTGCTGGCCCACAACGGTTGAA
The DNA here is from genome assembly GCF_029531705.1 of Pantherophis guttatus. The sequence continues at coordinate 1,747,731 of NW_026844042.1, forward strand.
GATTAGGGCATCAAGAACCAGGGCCACCACACGAAGGATGGAGAAAGTCAAAATGGTGGCTTTGATTGGGCCGTCAAGCACAATTTGCCAAGGTTGGACACCCCAAGTTTTGTTCATTCATTTTTGACTGAAGAAAGTAGTAAAATATGTAGATGTACCAATAGCACTTATATATTGCTTTACAGGGCTTCACAGCCCTCTCTAAGCAGTTTACAGAATCAGCCTATTTTCCCCCAACAATTTGGGTCCTCTTTTACCGACCTCGGAAGGATGGAAGGCTGAGTCAACCTTGAGCTGGTCAGGATCGAACTCCTGGCAGTCGGCAGAATTAGCCTGCAATACTGCAGTCTAACCACTGTGCACCATGGATGGATGGATGGATGGATGGATGGATGGATGGATGGATGGAAGGAAGGAAGGAAGGAAGGAAGGAAGGAAGGAAGGAAGGAAGGCAGGCAGGCAGGAAGGAAGGACAGAGGGAGAAAAGGAAGAGCACTAGCAATAGCACTTAGACTTATATATTGCTTTACAGTGCTTCACAGCCCTCTCTAAGCGGTTTACAGAGTCAGCCTCTTGCCCCCAACAATCAGGGTCCTCATTTCACCCACCTCAGAAGGATGGAAGGCTGAGTCAACCTGGAGCCTGGTGAGATTCGAACTACCAAATTGCAGGCAGCTGGCAGAATTAGCCTGCAGTACTGCACTCTAACCACTGCGCCACCACAGCTCATCATAGTCCCAAAGGTGCTTTTTTTCAAAAAGCAACTGGACTTTCTTGTGTTTCTTTGAAGACATTTTGCTTCTCATCCAAGGAGCTTCTGAAGGTTGTGGAGAAGCTCCTTGGATGAGAAGCAAAACGTCTTCAAAGAAAAACAAGGAAGTCCAGTTGCCTCTTGAAAAAGAAAAAAAGCATCTTTGGGACACCCAGGACCGTGGATGAGAGAGAATCTCCATAGACATCCAGGCGTAGTCCTTTACCTCCAAGCACTCTGTAAGTTGTCTGGATGAGGTGGGACCATTTCGGGTTGCCAGGCCGTAACTTCGCTTCCAAAGCTGCAAAAGAAATAGGGAATCAACCAACAACCGTGACTTTTTGGAAGGATAAATTACCGTATTTTTCGGTGTATAAGACACACCTTTCCCCCCCGACTAAAAGGGAGTGAAAATTTAGGTGCATCTTATACACCGAATGTAGCCCCGCCCACCCACTGGCCCCCACCCTTTGGCCTCTGCCTCGCAGCAGTTTACCTTCTTGCAAGCAAAGAGCAAGAAGAAACAGCTCCTTTCAGCTTTAGCACAGCCTAATTAGCACAAGTTGATTGGATCGGCCTCCCGACTCTCAGCTGTTTTGCGGGGGCCTCTGCTGCTTGATGCAAGGAGGTAAATTGCTGGAGCAGATTTTTTTCCCCCTTGCGCTAATCAAGCTATGCTGAAAATGAAAATGAAAGTAAAGCAGGCTGTTTGCTGCAATGAGGCAAAATTGCTCAGAGGCAGAGGGAGATTTCTTTTTTCTTCTTTTCCTCACCATAAAAGGTAGGTGCGTCTTATTCTCCGGTGTGTCTTATATTCTGAAAAATACGGTAGTTACCCCAAGTTAACTACCGGGCTCGTTTCCAGTCTTCCTGAACTTCCGGTAGGCCCGTTTTTCACCCTCCCCGAGCCTCTGCATGCACCCTGCACTTACCTGCATCCATAACGGGCCGTGTGGGGACTCCTGTGGGTGGGGTGGGAGGGGCCAGTCAGGAGTGGGATTTGGGGGTTCTCTGAACTGCACAGAATCTTAGCTAGAGGTTCTCCCGAACTCCTGCGAATTCCCAGCAGCCCACCTTTGGAAGGCGGGGCCCAGAGCAGGTTATCTCATCCGAGATCTAAGCCAGCATTGCTCGGATCACATCAGATTTGGGAGATCAGTAGACGAATTTATGACTTGACTTCTTTTTTCTTTCAAATTGTGCAGGGAGGTTTAAAAACATTGGGGTTTTTTTTTTAAAGAAGACACCGGACAATCCCTTGTCTGAAATGGTACAGGTTACTCCTGCTTGAGAGCAGGGGGCTGGACTAGAAGTCCTCCGAGGTCCCTTCCACCTCTATTCTATTCTAGGGGTTTTTATTTCCTGAAAAATATGATCTGGTTAAAAAAACGATCAAAGGAAAAACAAAAGCCACTTACGCCAGGATGTTGAACAGATCCTTGCTCGCCATTTGCTCTTCCAGCAAAAGACGTAAAGAATGTTGAATATGAAAGATGTACGACGAATTCGTTTTGGAGATGTCAACCAGGACCACCACCCTAAAATGAAAAACCAAAAGCCACTGTTCTGACCTAGGCTTCCCCAAAAAGCACGAAGGAGAATCCTGGTCCCGACAAAACCCCTTTTATTAAACAAACAGTGAATTCTTCTCATTCACATCCAGCAAAGTCTTTCAGGGGAGAATTTACCGTCACAGACCTTATCTGGCTTGGAGAGCTGCCAGGCCGATATCTTCAAAACTTGGCTCGGAGAGTCACAAACCAATTAGGTGAACTAATTGTCTCCTGCAAACTCCACTCCCCCTTCGCTCCACTTTTATTCCCTCTGGGACGGGCAATTCATCGTCCACCTGTGGCCTTACTCCCAAGTCGACCCTTGTTCTTTAGCTGTTCCCTTCGTCTGGCAACTCTGCACAAGCACAAATTGGGAACAGGCCCCAGCTGTTCCTCTGCCTCACTGATGTCTGACTCCGAAGGCAGCTGATAACTGGCATCCGGCCCTGGCCCCCTCTCTGCCTCCGACGCAGAGCCCTCATCAGAGCCTTCCCCAGACTCCAGGACTGGCCCAGGTTCCTCCCCAACCTCCTCACTGTCTGAATCTGCTGCCAGCTCCACTGGCCGCTGGTGGGCCACAACAGCTATTAACATTTCCTCTCTCTTCTTTTTTAAGGACTGGATTCACAATCACGTTAATTTTCCTTCTGTTTGGTTCCCTTCTTTTCCACTTTAAGCAGCCTTGTGGAGACCAAGGAAGGTGGAAGATAACCCCTGATTTATGGTTTATTGTAGTGCTTCCAAAGCACTTTTTTCCCCTACATTAGATAAAACCAGAAAGTCCTTGTTTAAATATCACTGTTGCGATGGGGTAATGGCAAGACACAATTGTTGCCCAAAGAAAAATCACTTTTACTCAACTTTATGTAATTTATCCAGATTTGGGAAGCATCGGTTGTGTTGGAGAGGCCCAGACAATTACAATTACAAATAGTCTCTGACTTACGACGACACAAGTTGATGCGGTCATAAGACAAGTCACCACGTGATCGGATTCAATTTATCAGCATTTTACCATGGTCATAAAGCAAATCATCATGTCATCGTTAAGTTCTCTACCTCTGTTTAACCGTTGGGTATGTGCTTCCTTCATTTCTACTCCCATAATGTGCATCCTTGCTCAGAGTTTGTTGGAACCGGAAGTGTTATACATTAAAATAAATGATAAATAATAATAATAATTATTATTATTTTAGCACATGCACCGGGAAGTTTCCCTCCCATTAAACCAGGGTGCGAAGCATTGAAAAGGGATTGATTGAGAGAAACAAGATAAGACGTAGAAATAAAAGGCAAGAAGGCATCCTGAAATGGAGGGAAGCCAGTCCAATCTTGGTACCTCTTTTCACAAACTGTCCCCCAAATTCTTCTGCTGGAAAGAGACAGCCAATTAATGCGTCGCTCGTACATCTTCACCATTTGCCCGAGTTGCTTCTGTGAAGCCAAGGAGAAAAGACATCAACTGAAGCTATATGGGCTCGTGACGATGCAAACATTTCAAGGCTGGTCTTGGAGTTTCCAACGGAAGGGTGGAGAAGGTGCTTCAGAGCGCCTCCCACCATCCATGTGTCAGCGCTTCAACGCTGGCATAGAGAGCAGAGGAGAGAGAGATAAGCTCTGAACTTTTGCCTGCTAAATCCCTTTGAAGTTGGGTTGTCGTGGAAATGAGGAGGGGGGACATTCCTGGGAAATGATGAGACAAGAAGCCTGAAGAATGACTTGGAAGATAGCCAATGAGAAGCAGAGATTTGGGGATCGGAAAGGGAGGGATTGGGGGGCAAAAGGTCAGTCTTGTCCACATCGAGTCATGATCCGGTGGCTGTGCTCAATTAAAGAAAAGATTTCCTTAAAGATTGGCAGTTTGGAAATTCATTTATTTTGAGATAGCATCGAAGTCTGACACCATGATCAGAAGGTTCTCCAACCTTCTCTATCTACAGCAAGGGGTGTCAAACTCGATTTCACTGAGGGTCAGTGGGCGTGGCCAGTTCAAAGTCATTTGTGTCAGGGCACACGGTGGTGGCTCAAGCGATCGGCCAGTGAAAACAGGCTCCCGAGCTCGGTTTCGCTGCCCAATGCAAAAGATGGCTTCCAGGCCTGACAATGTAACTGATACCACTGTACAATGTATGATTTGGATGTGTATTTTTGTTTCTGTATCTATTGTGTATATTGTCCTGCCCAATGGGGAGAATGTTAGGTTCAGCTTGTAGCTTACTCCTACCTTGTTGGTCAGGCAATATATCTGTTTCTTTAAGAAACAACTGAGCCACGTAATCAGGGTTTGCTGAACCCTGTAATTAGGCTACAGTGCATACATAAGCAGCGCAGAGAAGCGTTCTTTGTTCCTGATTGTACCTGTTCCTGTTGCTTCCTGCGTCTTTCTGCTGATTAGTGTTAGACTGGATTGTTATATGGTACTGTATACCGAGAGTTACTAAAGTCTGTTTGCTTTGGTAAGGGAAGATACTTACTGGACTGATATTACTGTTTATGACCTTGGACTGTTTTACCTACACCGAGACTGCTTATTATCTTGTATATAAAGTATTTTTCTCACACGAGCTGCACGTTTATCTCCTTCCCTGTGTGTTTCTGCTCTGCTCGTTGCACGAGCAACAAATACTTTTTTTACACACACCCTAACACAGTCGACTCAAATCAACCTGAAGCCTGATGATTTTCCTCCCAGGCATTAGTTAACGAACAGCTGCATTACATGAAAAAAACTCTACTTTATCTCGTTTGGAAGTAAGACCTCAGCTCTGTGAGAGGAACCATGTGCAGTCAATGGGGACCAGAAAGGCTTCGAACCTAGAACTGCTTTATTTGTCACTTTGAATGTACACTAATTGGCATACATTATAGTGAAATTTCGATGCGTACAGCTCTCAAAGGGTCACCACCTCCAATATACACTACAAAATAATAACTACACGATAAAATGACAAAATAAAGACATCAATAGAAAATTATGCACATATCCACATATGCACCTTCCAGGTGCAGGGCAGGATGTCCTTGACTCCCAGAGAAAGGAATGTTATTATGACTACATATCACCCTGGCTCCATACAATCCCCCCTCCCAGTTTCCCACAGTAGTTAAATGTGACAGGCCTGAAGATCTAATGAAAAAGATGGCTTCCGGGCCTGACACAGATCTAAGCACCTCGTGGTTGAATCCGGCCCCCGGCCTTGAGTCTGACCCCCCTGATCTACAGCGTCATGATTGCAACCGTCTTTCCCGCTCTCCTAAAATACAGATAACCCTGGACTTACGACCACAATTGGAACCAAAATTTCTGCTGCTAAGCAAGGCCGATTTTATGACCTTTTTGCCATAGTCATTAAGCGAATCACTGCAGTTTGTTAAGCGACTGATGCAGTGGTTACGCAAATCTGACTCCCCCCCCGATGGACTTTGTGTGTCGGAATCTCGCAAACGGTGATCATGTGACGTGTCATAAATACATGCTGGTTGCCAAATGCACGAATTTTGATCGTGGGGATACCGCAATAATTGTTAAGTGTGAGGGCAGGTCGTAAATAGCATTTTTTTGGGGCTGTTATAACTTCGAAGGACACACAAAGAAAAATAGTTGTAAGTCGAGGACTACCTGTATAGAAATGGGATTGTGTTATGTCGTAGTTCAGAGCTTAATCGAATGTTTAGTTCCAAGAGCAGGGGTGAGATTCAGCCGGTTCGGGCAAACCTGATGCTCATTTTATATCTGGTTCCCCGAACTGGTAGCTGCAAGGACTGGCTGATCCCTCCCACCCCGCCCCGCCCCAGAGTCTCCACGTGGCCCATTTTGGATTCCAGGTAAGTGCAAGGCCCTTGCAGAGGCCCTGGGAGGGTGAAAAACGGAAGTTCCAGAAGTCTGAAAACAGCCCATTTCCGGCCTCTGGAGAGCCTCCGGAGCCCAGGGGATGCCCTCCCAGAGGCTCAAGGAAAGTCTCCGGAGCCTGGGGAGGGTGAAAATGTCCCCCCTCCCCACCATGCTGCAGGAGGCCAAATTGGCCACGCCCACCATGGCCACGCCCACCCAGCAACTGGGCAGAGAACCGGTTGCTAAAATTTTGGAATCCTACCCCTGCCCAAGACCAACAATGGTTAGGATGGATGACGTGCAATTTATTCACCTGGTAATTGTATAATATCGGAGGGTCGACATGAACATTTTTCACAGTCCCATTGTGCCACTCAAACTGCATCATGGCTTTCTGCAAAGAAGAGGACGGCGCAACGTCAGCACATAACACATTATGGGTTTTCCTCGACTTACGACCGCAATTGTCGCTAAGTGAAAACAGTTAAGCGAGTTTTGTGAATTTTCTTGCCACGGTTGGTGAGTGAATCGCTGAAAGGGTTCCGTTAGTAACACGGTTGTTACATTTTCCCCCTTGACCTTGCTTTGCAGAAGGTCACAAAAGCGGGAATCACGTGACCCCCGGGACACTGCAACCGTCATAAATATGAATCAGTTGCCAAACATCCGAATTTTGCTCAGATGACATCACAAGGATGTTGCAACGGTCATAAGTGTGAAAAGTAATCATGTCACTTTTTTCCAATCCTGCGGTAACTTACTATTACCTGGATTCATGGGGCTGTATCCAGGGATGGACTGCTGGGAGTTCGCAGGGGTTCGGGAGAACCTCTAACTAAGATTCTGTGCAGTTCGGAGAACCCCCAAATCCCACTCCTGGCTGGCCCTGCCCTGCCCACCTCACCCGTCTCAGGAGTCCCCACGCGGCCTGTTTTGGATACAGGTAAGTGCAGGACACATGTGGAGGCACAGGGAGGGCAAAAAATGGGCCTACCGAAAGTTTTGGAAGGCTGGAAACAGGCCTCCAGAGCCTGGGGAGGCCATTTTCGCCCTCTCAGAGGCTCGAGGAAAGCCTGCAGAGCCTGGGGAGGGCAAAAACGACCCCCCTCCGCCATGGTGCAGGAGGCTGACAAGGCCACAGCCACCCAGCAACCGGGCAGAGAACCCCTTGCTAAAATTTTTGGAGCCCACCCCTGGCTGTATGCATCTGTTCTGGAGGAGACATTTAAGATCAAACCTGCCAACATTTGCTGGATGGTTATTTATTTATTTATTTATTTTATTTTATTCAATTTATATCCCGCCCTTCTCCAAGTGGACTCAGGACGGTGCACAGCCAGAACTAAAACACATATCAATACAAAATTTAAAATTATTAAAAAATTAAATAACTGTGGCCCAAAAAATTTAAAACATTGAAAACTAAAACCCCTTTTGACAATTTAAAAAGCTAAAAAACTAAATAAAAAAAGGGGGGGGTTTCACGCCAGCCCTGCTTGATGGAAAAGAAAAGTTTTTAGGGCATGGCGAATAACCCGGAGATCCGATATCCTTCGTATCTCTGGGGGCAAATCGTTCCAGAGGGCAGGAGCTGCCACAGAGAAGGCCCTCCCCCTGGGGGTCGCCAGCTGACATTGCCTGGCTGACGGCACCCTGAGGAGTCCCTCTCTGTGGGAGCATACTGGTCGGTGGGAGGCTATCGGCAGCAGAAGGCGGTCCCGCAAATACCCAGGTCCTATGCCATGGAGCACTTTAAAGGTGGTAACCAACACCTTGAAGCGCACCCGGAAGACCACCGGGAGCCAGTGCAGCTCCCGCAGGAGAGGTGTCACATGGGAGCGGCCCCTCGCTCTCATAATCCCCCGCGCGGCCGCATTCTGCACCAGTTGGAGCCTCCGGGTGCTCCTCAAGGGGAGCCCCATGTAGAGAGCATTGCAGTAGTCCAGGCGGGAAGTGACGAGTGCCTAAGTGACCGTGCGTAGGGAGTCCCGATCCAGAAAGGGACGCAACTGGCGAATCAGGCGGACCTGATAAAAAGCCCCCCTGGCCACGGCCGTCATATGCTCTTCTAAAGACAGCCGTGCATCCAGGAGGATACCCAAGTTGCGAGCCCTATCCGTGGGGGCCAATAACTCGCCCCCAATAGCCAGCGATGGCACCAGCTGGCTATATCGGGACGCCGGATTATCTTCTTGAATTCCCTGCTGACTCAATCCAGGAACGAGCGATTCCCACCATCCCTTGACAAAGCAAACCGAACCCGTTCCCCTTTAAGGCTTACCCCGTGCAGAGTGGACGAGACCGTTTTCCGAAGGACCGGCACAAATTCTTCCACGGGCGAGAAAGCGTTGGGTGCTAAGACTTGGTAAAGGCTGAGTTTCTTGGCTGCGGGAAGGTAAAAGAAGAAGAAATCCCCCCCGAGTCCAGCAACTGGTCTGAACTGGTACCGTTTCAGAGGGGAAACCTCGGGGGGGGGTTCTGCTGCCTTACCTCGTAATCCATTGATTTTCAACCACTCCACGGAGGATTTGGCCAAGAAGTTGGGCATCTGGATTGCAAGGAGGCGTTCGTGCTGGAAGGGCTTGGATAGGTGTACCAGAGATGACGCCTTTAGACGCTCCGTTGAACTCTAAGCAGAGATAAGAGTCAACATGTCCTCTGTAAAAAACAGCGTGTTCTCGTTTCTGTCGAATCGTCCAACCACTGCAACATTTTTAATGAAAGGGAGGGGCTGCTACCACCACAGTGCGATGATCGGATTTCCTAGCCCTGGGCTACAGGCACGCAAGGGGAGCCTCTGAAAGGAATCGGGGACTTACGTTGGTCACTAAATTGAAAAGCGAGTCACCCATCTTGCCCTCGTAGATCTCGTTCACGATCTTGAGCACGCCGTCTGCTTTCTGCCGCTCGGAAAGAACCAGGTGAATATCCGTGCTGTGACAACTCTGATTAGACGATGCCAAATGGAGAGAGGGGAGGGAGGGAGGGAAAGAGAGGGAGGGAGGGACAGAGGGACAGAGGGAGGGAGGGAAACAGACGGAGAGAGAGAAGGAGAGAGAGAAAGAGAGGGAGGGGGAGGGAGGAAGGGAGAGGGTGGGAAGGAGAGAGAGAGGGAGAGAGGGAGAGAAAGGGAGGGAAGGAGGGAGAGAGAGGGAGGGAGGGAGAGAGGGAGGGAGGGAGAGGGAGAAAGGGAGGGAAGGAGGGAGGGAGAGAGGGACGGAGGGAAAGAGAAAGGGAGGGAAAAAGAGAGACAGAGAGACAGAGAGACAGAGATATTAAGGTAGTCCTCAATTTATGACCACAATTGAGCCCAAAAGGGGGGGAGGTAATGTGACTGGGTGGGTGTGGCCAATTTATTTTTATTTTTTATTTTATTTTTAAAACCATTTTTTCTACAACCTCTTCGGTGAAGAGGTTGTAAAAAAATGCTTTCAAAAGGCTCTGACGATCCCAGCTGAGTTGCCTGATCGTCAGAGGCTTTTTTTCTTTTAAATGCCTCTGCCGATCAGGCAACTCAGCTTGGATCATCAGAGGCATTTAAAAGAAAAAAAAAGGGGGGGGTTTCTTATAAAAGCCTCTGATGATCGTGCGGCTCAGCTGGGATTGGAGGGGGGAGGGGCGGGACGGGGATTTTTGCTAGCGGTTCTCCGAACCACCCGCCTCCATTGCTACCGGATCAAGCGATCCAGTCCGAACCGGGAGCATTTCACCCCTGGTGCACGCGATACTTCTGCGCATATGCAGAAGCATCTGGGTGGAGTCTCCTGATGCCGCCGCTACCAATTCATCCAATCCGGAATGAACTGGTAGCAACCCATCACTAGTTAAACAGCACATCCCTGCTTTAAAGTAACGCACCTGAAGTTGCAAAACTTCCTACCTCCATTTTTCCTGAGTAGCAATGGTAACGGCCTCTCACCTCTTCTGCCAAGCTTTTGACAGCAGCCTAAAAAAATGAATGAAATTAAAGGGAAGTCAGTGGCTGTTTCCCTCTGAACAATAATCAAAAGAATTAATAATCAAAGAAGCAAAACATCTTCAAAAAAGAAAAAAGAAAGAAAGTCCAGTTGCCTCCTGATGTTCTGTCCCCAACCCCACGCACACACACCAACAGACGTTCAGGAATTAAAGACCAAACCAGCCGGCAAAATCCTTTTCCTTATGATAACGGAACTTGGCAACAACCTAGTGGCTGCCTGCCAAGAGTTTATTATTTACGAAGAGGAGAGATAACTTCTCCCCACTCCTGGTACATCAAAAGAAACAGCTCAATAATTACAATCAAGTCTAGAGATAATCCAGTCTATAGCAAAAGTCCGGCAATGCAGAATGGCGTGGAAGCTTTCAGCTTTGTTCGTCACAAGGTTTGACTGGCCACCACGCTCCCTTTTATACCCTGTGGGGTGTGGTCCAGTGACTCAGCTTAATCTCTGGCACGCCTCTTCTTCTGTTGCGCGCGCTTATCTCTGTGACGCTGGCGTGGATCCAGCCAAGACTCATTACCCTCATCACTGTCCATCTGTGGCTGCGTGGACGTGCTTGGCCCCGGTCCTATCTCTTGCTCTTTGGCGGACACCAAAGGCATTGCCAGAGAGGAGGGTCCTGGAGAGGGAGGCCTTGCCAACTCCTCTCCTTCACTCTCGGAGTCCTCTCCTGCCGATGACACAGGCTCAGGTAACGGAGCCACAACACTTGAAAAAGCACCTTTGGGACCTCTGAGCTATGCTCCCTTTCCCACAACCCTGAGACTCACCGGAGGCGCCTCACTGCTGCAGTTGTACGCCACGGTGTGAACCAGCAACCGTCTTCCGGCTGAACACTGTTGGATGTAATCCGACAAAATTTCTGGAGCCTGGTCCGGACTGTTTAGGAAAAGAAGAAAGGAGAAAGGGATGGGTTGGGTTGGGAGAGAAGGACGAGCTGTAATTATGGCATAGGAAAGAGAAAACGGTCATCAAAAACTGGAGAATGCAGGCAATAAGTCCTCGACGTACGAGCCCAAGGGAGTTCCAAAATTTCTGTTGCTAAGCGAGAGACTGGTTAAATAAATCTTGATGCATTTTAGACTTTTCTTGCCATCATTGCTCAGTGAATCCCTGCCGTTTGTTGTCGAATTTTGATCCTGTCACTGTGAGGATGCAGGAACGGTCATTTAAAAAAATGTGCCCTGTGACCGTTTTTCACTCTTATGACCATCCCATGGTCATGTGATCAAAATTCAGACGCTTAGCAACTGACTCATATTGATGACGGCTGCAGCATCCCAGAATCACATGATCCCCTTTTGCGACCTTTTGACAAGCCAAATTCACTTAACAATCCTGTAGGAATGGTTAAATGGAATACCGTATTTTTCAGAATATAAGACGCTCCAGACTATAAGACGCACCTACCTTTTTCGGTGAGGGAAAACAAGAAAAAGAAATCTGCCTCTGCCTCCCGGCAATTTTGCCTCCTTGCAGCAAACAGCCTGCTTTACTTTCATTTTCGTTTTCAGCATAGCTTGATTAGCACGAAAAAAAAAAAATCTGCTCCCAGCAATTTACTTCCTTGCAGCAAGCAGCAGAGGCCCCCGCAAAACAGTTGAGAGTCGGGAGGCTGATCCAAGGGACAATCAACTTGTGCTAATTAGGCTGTGCTGAAGCTGAAAGGAGCTGTTTTTTCTTGCTGTTTGCTTGCAAGGAGGTAAATTGCTGCGAGGCAGAGGCCAAAGGTCGTAAAAAGGAGGTAAAATCCATCTAACAACTGTCTCACGCAGCAGCAGAAATTTGGGGCTCAATTCTGGTCGTAAATCGAGGGCTGCCTGCACATTTAAACCACGGACAAAATGTGTCTTTCTGGAGGTGACCTACCAGGATCCTACTATGATCACCAGCGAATCCAGTTCTCTCATCTCCAGGACTTTCTTTAAAGCTTTTAGCAAATTACAACCTCTAGTGGGTCCCAGCTCCTGTACCCACTGCCTGGCTTCATTTAATCTAGGGAATTAAAAAAAAAAGAAGGAAAGTAAATTTTACTGCACGCCAATTTAGACACAAGCCTGGAGTTCTACAGAGCAATTAAACGGGGTTTTCCCTTTGAGTTTAATGATAATCGTGATGTGCCTATCAACAAAGCACATCTCAAACCACCAATTCCAAACAATTAAAACACTGAAAGTCAACCACTTATGTGGTTAGCGAATGCAAAGATCAGCCAATAAATGGCAACGTTGACAGGATAAAATTAGGCGATAAAATTGTTGCAGAATAATGACAACAGATATTCACTTCTACTAAAAGTGACTCCTGCAAGCATGCACAAGGTATCAATAACGATACAACCAACAGGGAATTTAACAAAAAAGGAAAACGGGCCCTATAATTCCAGCGAGAGGAACAAAACTCTGAAATTTTAGTCAAATAGCACTCTTTCCACATGTCATCCTTAGTGAAGTGTCTGCATTTCCTGTGTCGGATGAGGAAAGCACATCTTTTTCCTGCTGTCCTGGCCACTTTTTACAGAGGAACGATGGAGAGCATTTTAACAAACCACATCCCTGTTTGGTTTGGTGGCAGCAGTGCCTCAGATAGAAAGTCCATACAGAGAGTGGTGAGGACAGTGGAGAAGATTATAGGAAGCTCGCTGCCCGTTATTCATGATGTGTTCTGACCTAGGCTTCCCCAGCAGCACGAAGCCGAGTCCTCGTCCCGATAAACCCCTTTTATTTAATTTACAGTGAATTCCTCTCCAGCAAAGTCTTTCCTCCCCCACAGTCTTTCAAGATAGTTCACAATTATCGACCTTGATCAGGCTTGGAGAGTGGCCAGGCCGATATCTTTCACACACAGCAATATTTGGCAAGAATGCAGGAATGAACTAATTGTCTCCTGCAAACTCCACTCCCCTTTCGCTCCTCTTTTATTCCTTATTTTCAGGGGGAAGGCTTATTTTAGCGCATGCGCTCAAATGCCCGATTTGGCTTATTATCAGGGGATGTCTTATTTTCGGGGAAACAGGGTAATATATGTGGGTATGTGCATAATTTTCTATTGATGGCTTTATTTTGTCATTTTATCGTGTATTTATTATTTTGTAGTGTATATTGGAGGTGGTGACGCTTTGAGAGCTGTACGCAACGAAATTTTATTGTAATGTACGCCGATTAGTGTACATTCAAAGTGTTCTAAGTTCGAAGCCTTACCGGTCCCCGTTGACTGCACATGGTTCCTCCCACAGAGCTGAGGTCTCACTTCCAAACGAGATAAAGTAGAGTTTTTTCATGTAATGCAGCTGTTCGTTAATTAATGCCTGGGAGGAAAATCATCAGAGTTCAGGTTGATTTGAGTTGACTGTCAGGCCTGGAAGCCATCTTTTATACTAGGCCTTCAGGCCTGCCACATTTACTGCTGTGGGAAACTGGGAGGGGGGATTGTATGGAGCAGGGGTGATATGTAGTCAAAATAACATTCCTTTCTCAGAGAGTCAAGGACATCTTGCCCTGCACCTGGAGGGGTATGACTGGGAGGCATCTCCAGTTGGGACGGTGCATTGATTGGGCCATGTGATGGACATGTAGGTGCTGGGGGAAAGGGACTTGGATTTTCTTTTGGGTGGGGAAAACCTGGAAGCTTTCAGATTCGGGTTTTCCCAGATATGCCAATATGACATCTCTAATAAAGCATAACTTTGAGGAACTTCAAGCCTCGGAGTCTTCTTTCATTGGGGGTCTTACTTGGGACCCTGACTTTGACCCCACAAGAAGAGCCAACTCTTATCACATACGCATTATCCCCTCCACAAGGTTTCCAATAACTCAGCAATGCAATATTGAATGGACCAGCAGTCTATGAGGGAATGGCTTCCGTCATCAAATGAAGCCGTGATATCATGACCTGAGCTTTGTTAAATACAGGGAGTCCTTGACTTACAACTGTCCGTTTGGTGACCGTTCAAAGTTACAACGGGAATGGAAAAAGTGACCTCATGATCAGTTTTCGCACTTATGACCATTGCAGCATTCCCATGGTCACGTGATTACAATTCAGCCGTTTGGCAACTGATTCATATTTATGACGGGTGAAGTGTTCCCGGGGTCACGTGATCCCCTTCTGCGACCTTCCACGGGGAAGCCAGATTCACTTAACAACCGTGTTACTAATTGAATAATTGCCGGAGACTCACTTAACAAATGTGGCAAGTTAAAGTCGTAAAACGGGGCAAAATTCCCAGAACAGCTGTCATGCGTAGCAACGGCTCTACTGTCGTCGTAAATCGAGGACTGCCTTACCAAGAGATCCATTTGGAGTCCTTGCAGTCCTGATCCATAACCTACACTGGAGGTTTCGATCAGAACTCCAAGTTTGTTTCCTTGAATAACACCAAAGATCTGGAGTGGGAGGAGAAAAAAAAAATAGAAAGAAATGGAGAGACCTTAGAACATCATGTATGTATGTATGTATGTATGTATTCATTCATTCATTCATTCATTCATTCATTCATTCATTCATTCATTCATTACTTTCATATGGAATTAGAATCTTTATGATGTTGCATAGTGAGTCACCCCAAAAATTTTATTGCAAAAGACTTTTTACATTACTCTACATTACACACCAACAAACCTCTGGGGCTGCCAGAAGAAAATCCATAAAAATACAGTTTGTTTTACGCTACACTCTAAAAGGAAGATATAAACTCCAATGATTGTATTCTCCTCTATTACAGATATATAGATTAGAACTGCAGAAAAAACAATTACTACCTACCTACCTACCTTCCATTGAGGACCTGTCTACTGCACGAGTCAAAAAGAGGGCTGTGAAAATATCTACAGACCCCTCGCATCCTGGACGTAAACTGTTTCAACTCCTACCCTCAAAGCGAGGCTATAAAGCACTGCACACCAAAACAACTAGACACAAGGACAGTTTTTTCCTGAATGCCATCACTCTGCTAAACAAATAATTCCCTCAACACAGTCAAACTATTCATTAAGTCTGCACTACTATTAATCTTCTCATCCTTCCTATCACCCATCTCCTCCCACTTATGATTGCATGACTGTAACCTTGTTGCTTGTATTCTTATGATTTGTATTGATTGTTTCCTAGTATGAGTTAATTGCTTATTTGTTCCTTATGACTATCATTAAGTGTTGTACCTTATGATTCTTGATGAATGTATCTTGTCTTTTTATGTACACTGAGAACTTATGCACCAAAGACAAATTCCTTGTTTGTCTAATCACACTTGGCCAATAAATAATTCTATTCTATTCTATTCTATTCTATTCTATTCTATTCTATTCTATTCTATTCTATTCTATTCTATTCTATTCTATTCTATTCTATACTATACTATACTATACTATACTATACTATACTATACTATACTATACTATACAGTTTAGTTTCAGCCAATATACCTAAATCATCATGTTTACTTCTGGTTTAGGGTATGGTGTGAATTCAGTTTCAAATATTACTCTGTGTTTGTGTGTGTGTGAATGTGAATGCAGTGAACAAAGCAGCCAGCCAGATATCTCACAGGTTCAATCTTCCCATTCATTCCACCCAGATTTGCTATTAGAGACAGAACACGTACTGTATATATTGCTTCACAGGGCTTCACAGCCCTCTCAAAGCGGTTTACAGAGTCAGCCTATTGTCCCCCAACAATCTGGATCCTCATTTTATCCACCTCGGAAGGATGGAAGGCTGAGTCAACTTTGAGCCGGTCAGGATCGAACTGCTGGCAGTCGGCAGAATTAGCTTGCAGTACTGCATTCTAACCACTGCGCCACTAGTGCTCGTAATGAAATTACTATACAATTTTTCTAATACTGGAACTATCGTTTAACCATTTTTTTAAAAAATATTACCTTCTTCGATCCTCGGAGCAGCCAACGCATCCTCTTGTCATATAGATCGATAGCCCTGAAGATAAAACATACACCCCCCCCGCAAATATAAACAAGGCATTATATATATATATATATATATATATGGTCACCTTGTGCTTCAGATGGGTGGCGAATAAATTGAACAAATATAGAAAGTATGCTAATGCTAGCTTACTTATTTCGGCAAAAATTCTGTCTTTAAGTGAGGAATTATAAAATAAATGGCTTAGAGGCGACTCTACATATCTTTCTTGTTTTTTTTTAAGGAGACTGACATGGGATACTCACATTTGTAATTGAGATTCGAAACTGTTGACCTCCTCTTCAGTAAACTCCACTGTATTGTCATCACCCCTAAAGGAAAACATCCCATGGTGAGCCAAGAGGAGGCACTGTCATGCCCCCCGTCGGAGCCTGAATTCATAGAGGAGGACGAGTCAGAGCTGGGGCCTTCGGAGGAATGTGGGGTGGAGCAGGACGAGGCAGCCCCGGGCCTCTCGGGCTTGGGATGGCTTGCCAGCAGGAGGAAGGAGGTCAGGACAACCGAGAGGTCAGGCAGTGGAGATGAGGAGCGACCGAGCTCAGGCGATAAGCAAGGTCCGCCCCCTCCTGATCCCCGAGCATGGAGAGTGGAGAGGAGATGGGAACAGCACAGGCCGACCCGACAACTCGGGAGGAGAGCGCCCCACCGCTCTTCACAATGCACACCTGCGGACTGAGACTTACGGAGAGGCTATGGGGAGGGGCGTTTGTCAGGAACAAACGTTGAATTCGTGGAGTTTTGTGTGTCGTTGCCGACGTCTGGAGTTTGCAGGACTGCTTGCTTTCTTCCTTGCTTCGTGGATCTATTGCCTTGTTCCTTGCCTTGCTAGACTTCTTGCTTTGAAGCCGTTGTGCTAACAGCGTTTTGCTGGACTACTCACAGCCAGAGGCTGCTGTGTGTGTGTGTGTGTGTGTGTGTGTGTGTGTGTGTGTGTGTGTGTGAGTAAATGAGTGCTTTGCTCCGGGACTTGCCATAAAAGTGGGAGCGTTTCAGGGACAGTTGGAGCAATAAACTATCAGCTGACAGTGTTGCCTACCAGCTGACAGTGAACTATCAGCTGACAGTGTTGCCTACCAGCTGACGTGAACTATCAGCTGACAATGTTGCTTACCAGCTGACAGTGAACTATCAGCTGACAGTGTTGCCTACCAGCTGACAGTGAACTATCAGCTGACAGTGTTGCCTCCATGCCTTATCCCGGGTCGTCACAGGCGCAAGCAACCGCACACGAACGGGACTCACACTTACGCGGTAGCACTGCCTTTCTTCATCAAATCCTCGAGAGAGAGTTGCAAGTTTGCCAAGCTGTAGACCTGAATCCAATCGTCGGTGGCTTTCAAATTAGCAAACATCACCTCCGTGTTCTTCAGCCGCTGTGGGCAAAACACAGTGAGATGTCTGGTGAGATTCGAACTGCCAAATTGCAGGTAGCCGGCAGTCAGCCGAAGTAGCCTTGCAGTACTGCACTCTAACCACTGCGCCACCACGGCTCTTGTGGAAATGTGGCAAATCGGTCGTTAAAATGGGGCAAAAGTCACTTAACAACGGTCTCGCTTAACAGCAGAAATGTTGCGCTCCCTTGCGGTCGTACGTCGAGGGCTACCTGCAGAGATCGATAGCGCAGGTCTGCTTCTAACCGGTTCCTAGTTTCACGGAGATAGTACGGCCTCCATCGTGAACAGGAATATTCACTTACCATTAAATCGTGCGTTTGGTTAACATGGGTGACTAGCAATCCTTGGTCATCCACAAGATCGGTGATCTGGACGTCCTGCCATGATTTCTGCCTTTTGGGTGAGCAGGCCTTTGAATCTGGGTTTGCGCTGCAAAAAAAAAATAAACCATCTTGAGAGACAACAGGTTGGCACTACACTCGCCTTACGCTGCCACCTGGACTTTCCATCACGGGTAGTCCTCGACTTAAGACCGTCCTGGAGGCTTACGACCAGGGGTGAGTTCTAAAATTTTTTTACTACCGGTTCCGTGGGCGTGGCTTATTTTGTGGGTGTGGCTTGATGGTCATGTGACAATTCTTTAGGATTTAGCAGAGGTACTGGTCTACCAGGCTTTTAACTGCTTGCAGAGCTGTACCGGTCTACTCATTTGTTTTTGGAGGCACTGGTCTACCCATTTATTTTTGCAGGTACTGGTCTACTCATTTCTTTTTGGAGGCACCAGTCTATTCATTTGTTTTTGGAGGCACTGGTCTACCCATTTATTTTTGCAGGTACTGGTCTACTCATTTCTTTTTGGAGGCACCAGTCTATTCATTTGTTTTTGGAGGCACTGGTCTACCCATTTATTTTTGCAGGTACTGGTCTACTCATTTCTTTTTGGAGGCACCAGTCTATTCATTTGTTTTTGGAGGCACTGGTCTACCCATTTATTTTTGCAGGTACTGGTCTACTCATTTCTTTTTGGAGGCACCAGTCTATTCCATTTGTTTTTGGAGGCACTGGTCTACCCATTTATTTTTGCAGGCACCAGTCTACCCATTTGATTTTGGAGGCACCGGTCTACCCATTTGTTTTTGGAAGCACCGGTCTACCCATTTGTTTTTGGAGGCATGTTTTTTTTAGTTGCTAGGACTCTGAAGCAGGTTTGCACTAACCACCACCTCTGGTGCAAGGCTGCATCGATGCTTGTAGACGCACACAATTCTCCTCCACTTTCTAAGACCGTTGAAAGTCAATAAAAGTCACCTTTCCCTCCCCGCTTTTTCATAGCCCTTCTCAACTTCCAAGCTGGTGTCTTCCCACCCATCGTCCCAAGCGGAGGTGATCCGAGATGCGAGACTCACCAGGCGTCTGCCACGCTCTTGCACACCTCTTCCATGTGCAGCTGATGCCCTTCGGGCCTTTTGAGTCTAGTCTCTGGCTGGCCCTGTGTTTTCTATCTCCAATAGCAACGGAAGCAACCATTCTCATCAGGGAGGGAGGGAGGGAGGGAGGGAGGGAGGAGAAAGAGGTGGAAGAGGGGAAGGAGAAAGGTGGAAGGAAAGGAGGAAGGGGAGGGGAAGGGAAGGGAAGGGAAGGAGAGGAGAGGAGAGGAGAGGAGAGGAGAGGAGAGGGGAAGGGGAAGGGGAAGGAAAGGAACGGAACGGAAAGGAAAGGAAAAGAAAAGAAAAGAGAGGAGAGGGGAAGGAAAGGAACAGAATGGAGAGAAGAGAGGAGAGGAGAGGAGAGGAGAGGGAGAAGGAGAGGGGAAGGGAAGGAAAGGAACGGAAAGGAGAGGAAAGGGGAAGGAAAGGAAAAGAAAATAGAGGAGAGGAGAGGGGAAGGAAAGGAACAGAATGAAGAGGAGAGGAGAGGAGAGGAGAGGAGAGGAGAGGAGAGGAGAGGAGGGAGAGGAGAGGAGAGGAGAGGAGAGGAGAGGGAGAGGAGAGGGGAAGGGAAGGAACGGAAAGGAGAGAAAAGGGAAGGAAAGGAAAAGAAAAGAGAGGAGAGGAGAGGAGAGGAGAGGGGAGGAGAGGAGAGGGAGAGAGAGAAGAGAGGGGAGGGGAAGGAGAGGAGAGGAGAGGAGAGGAGAGGAGAAGGGGAAGGGGAAGGGGAAGGGGAAGGGAAGGAAAGGAACGGAAAGGGAGGAAAGGGGAAGGAAAAGAAAAGGAGGAGAGGAGAGGAGAGGAGAGGGAGAGGAGAGGAGAGGAGAGGAGAGGAGAGGAGAGGAGAGGAGAGGAAGAAGGACTGGGCAATGAACAGGCAAAGAGCCGTTTGACAGGTCTTCAAGAGCTGGCCCACCGAAAAAGTTCCAGGAAGTATTTCCATGTACTATAAAGCGTGGAAAATCTATTTTTATTGCTCTGTGCCCTCCCTGAATGACGTAATCCTTTGTGTACAGTATTAATACTGATTTTTTTTTTAAAGGAAGTCCATTCCAAGCAAGAGTTTGAAAACCTCTGGCAGTGTTTGAAACCAGGACACAGGGTGACACAAGGGCCAGCTTTTGTGCAAAATGGTGTGGTGTGGTGTGGTGTGTGTGTGTGTGTGTGTGTGTATCACAGGGTCCACACCCTAGGACCTGGGCTAAAGAACCCAGGTATATGTGTCCGCTTGCTTTGAAATGTGTGATTCATTTGCCCTGTTTTAGGACCTTTCTTGCCGTGGACTTAAGTGAATCGTTGCGATTGTTAAATTAGTCGAGTTGTTGAAGTGACTCTGGCTTCCCCGTGGACTTGGCTTGTCAGAAGGTTGCAAAAGGGGATCACGTGACCTCAGGACACTGCGACCGCCATAATTACGAGTCAGTCGGTAAAGGGTCTGAATTCTGATGACACGACCATGGAGGTGCTTGCAATGGTCAGAAATCTGTGAAAAATAGCAATAGCACTGAAGACTTATATAAAGGTAAAGGTTCCCCTCGCACATAGGTGCTAGTCGTTCCCGACTCTAGAGGGCGCTGCTCATCTCCATTTCAAAGCCGAAGAGCCAGCGCTGTCCGAAGACGTCTCCGTGGTCATGTGGCCGGCATGACTCAACTCCGAAGGTGCACGGAACGCTGTTCCCTTCCCACCAAAGGTGGTCCCTATTTTGCTACTTGCATTTTTTACGTGCTTTTGAACTGCTAGGTGGGCAGAAGCTGGAACAAATAACGGGAGCTCACCCCATTATGCGGCACTAGGGATTTGAACCACTGAACTACCAACCTTTCGATCGACAAGCTCAGCGTCTTAGTCACTGAGCCACTGTGTCCCTGAAGACTTATATACCGCTTCATGATGCTTGAAAGTGGTTTACATAGTCAGCTTTCCTTCCCCCCCACCCCAACAATCTGGGTCCTCATTTTACCGACCTCGGAAGGATGGAAGGCTGAGTCAACCCTGAATGGTGGCAAGTTGCTTTTTTTCAGGGCCGTTGTAATTTTGAATGGTCACTAAATAAATGACTGTAAATCAAGGATTACCTGTAAAGGGTTTTGGAGGTGTTTGCGGCAGAAATCTGAGATTGTGAAGGGCCCTGAAAGGCTGTAGACGTTTGCCTGAAGCAAAGATAATGCTAAGAGGACTATACCGTATGTATTTATCAGATTTAAATATCCGCCCATCTCACAAATGTGTCTCTGGGCACCACAGATGTCATCAGTCTTTGGAAGAGACAATAAGTAAATAAATAATCTATCATCTATCTCTCTGTCTGTCTGTCTGTCATCTATCTATCTATTTTTCTAACTCTCATCTACCTACCTATCCAATTATCTATTTTTCTATCTATATTTCTCACCTACCTATTTTTCTATCTTTTTCTATCTCTCATCTACCTATTTTTCTCTCATCTATTTTTCTATCTCTCATCTATTTATCTATCTCTCTCTCATCTACCTATTTTTCTATCTATATCTATTTTTCTATCTCTCATCTACCTATTTTTCTTTCTATCTATCTATCTACCGTTTCCCCCAAAACAAGACATCCCCTGATAATAAGCCCAATTGGGCTTTTGAGCGCGTGGCAATAAGGCCAAGCGCTTATTTCAGGGTTCAAAGAATTATAAGACAGAGTCTTATTTTCGGGGAAACACGGTATCTATCTCTCATCTATATCTATCTACTTTTTTAATCTATTTCTCATCTACCTATCATCTATCTATTTTTCTATCTATCTATCTATCTCTATTTTTCTAACTATCTATCTATCTAATGTCTATGGTATTTATCTATGTATATTTTTCTATCTATCTCTATTTTTCTATCATCTATCTATCTATCTAATCTGTCTATGGTATCTATCTATCTATCTATCTATCTATCTCTATTTTTCTATCTCTATCTTTCTATCTCTATCTTTCCATCCATCCATCCATCCATCCATCCATCCATCCATCCATCCATCCATCTATCTATCTATCTATCTATCTATCTATCTATCTATCTATCTATCATCTTGGGAAAGAGAAAGGGAAGCTTTGAGTTCTGTTTTTGATGTTTTCATTGTTTTTATTAGAAACCGGAGATCCACTTTTTAAAAAAAAAAAAAAACAAACCACCAGACACTTATATAATTGGAAGTGTCATGCGCTGCTGCTCCATTTTGTCAGAAAGCTCTTAGCTTGTCTATTTTAAAGCTTTTCCAAAAGCACTTCAGCCTTGAGGATGGGTTTGCCACAATCAACCATCGGTGTTTAAGAAAAAAAGAAAAAAAAAAGAAGATTTGGAAAACAAAAGAAAGAAAAAAAAAAAGCAAATCAAGCCGCACGGATTTCTTTCAGTAGAGAATTTATTTTGATAAACTTGCTCAATAACAAAAATACAAGTGAGGAAAATCATGTCCGTTTTATACAGTCTGTATTAACAAGTTGTTGGGAAGTTAACCGCAAAAAAAAAAAGAAAAAAGAAGAAAACAAACAAAAGTATGCACCCCCCCCCAACCGATTAGAAAACAATTATTTTGGAGTTGCAGGATGGGACAGCAGTGGAAGGCGGGAAGGGAAGGGACCACTGCAAAAGCCCAAGTATTTTAAAATCGCACAGGGAAGCAAATCTCTCAATGAAATATCATTTCCTTCAGGTTTTGTGTCCTTCACAAAGTTGTCATACTTCTAAACAGCAGCATACTGAACAGCAGCTGATGTGTGGGGGGAAAAGTTGACTTTCTCCAAAATGCCCCAATAAGTGAAATTTGCAAGAAAAATGCCTAGGGGAGACTTAACTGCTGTAAATTTATATCGGATGCACTTTAGCATTGGCTAAGCTTGTCAAGTGAGGCAAAAAACTGGGCTTTCCTATATTTTGGAACTACAACTCCTGCCACCCAGTCCAGCCGCCAAACTTTGTTAAGGATGGTGGAAGCTTCATATCAATTCTCTAGAAAAAGCTACCTGGAAGGAGGTTGGCTCAGACTCGCTCCCAGCTCCATTAAATCATGGAGAGCAAATTCTGGGTTTTTTTCCCTCTCCCCAGGCGTTGAACTACAATTCTCAGCGGCCTTCAATGAACTGGAGTTAAATGGGAGGTGTTACTTAGCACCTTCTGGATAAGATACCAGTCTTCTTACACAAACACCCCCCCCCCAAAAATGTCTTGAATGCCGCTGGGAAACAAACTCAGGTTTATTTTGCAGACTAATCCAACTTTGAGATACTTTGATGGAAGACCTCCTCCGCCCAAAAAAAATGCTTAAAAAAAAAAAAACTTGGCTGCATAGATAAGAATCACACAAAGCTTGTCAAAGATGAATGCCCAAAAAGAATATCTGATTGCACCATAGCTGGGGAAAAAATAAACATTTGATTCCCCTTCCCAAGAAATTAGATGTTGAGGCATCAACGAAACAGCAGCTAACACTTTCCCCGAGGTTAATAAAATTGCCTTTATCAAATCGATCTGGCAGTTTTCAAAGGCTTGGTGCCAATCTTTTCGCCAACCTCGGTTCGTATGAATTGCTTGGGACAAGATAAGTTAATGCGGATGCGGAGAGAGCCAAATGGAGGGTGCAGACATTTAAAATCCAAGTTAAGACCTGTGGTTGTTTAAAATAATAATAAAAAACAAAACAAACGTACCCCAGGATTTAAGAGGAACGAGGCATAATTCATAGCACACACTTGACTCCGAAGCTTTTACAGGCGGCCTTCTCGAACCTGGTGCTCTGCACAAACTGGATTGGGGAAGGCTGCGAGCAGTGAAAAGAAATGCACACGTACGCACACATACACACGCACGCACACACAGACATACACACACACACAAGAGGGATCAGATGTCCCCACCCCACCCCTCCCGGAAACCCCCAATGCAACAGACAGAAAACTGACAGACATTTGCACCAATTTTCTTTAAAAAAAAAACAAAACTGTTTTATATACAGTTTACAAGATATGGCCTTTCTGCTATAAATTAATACTGCACACTTTTGCGATTCTATTTAAAGCAAGAGTTGATTCCCCCCCACACTTAAATTCCTCCCCCCCCTTTTTTTTTAGAAAAAATAATCGTGGGGATTTATTTTTTCCCTCCCCTTCCGAGAAATGGTTTGGTGTCAACATTAAAGTCAAATAAATGTAGGCCTACTGACTGATGCAGCTCTGGGTGAGACGTCCATTCACATAACAAGATGGGATCCAGGATAGGAACAAGAGTGCATGGATTCCTTACGGTTACGGGCACGGTGATCGTGGAGTGATTTCCTGAGTATCTTGGCGACGTTTCGACAAGGTCCCACTCGTCATCTTCAGCCTGAAGATGACGAGTGGGACCTCGTCGAAACGTCGCCAAGATACTCTCAATCTTACATGGGAAAAGACCCAAATACACCAAAACTTGCATATCTTTCGCCTTTCAGCTCCAATCCAGGAGCCTTCAAGCAGTCCCGTTCATGGCAAACCATTTTATACCAAATTTATATTTTCTGATGAAGAAATAAAGGGAGACTAGTATAGATCTATTTCAAGCTATTTAGCTCTCATCAGCTAGCCATACCCTTACTCGGATTCGAACTATGGCTAGCTGATGAGAGCTAAAAAGCTTGAAATAGATCTATACTAGTCTCCCTTTATTTCTTTATCAGCAAATATAAATTTGGTTATATATATATATATGTATGTATGTATGTATGTATGTATGTACGTACGTATGTATGTAGGTCTTTGGTTATTCGGGTTTTCTCCCGCGTAAAATTGGAGGTTTCTTGGCCAAGAAACCTCCAATTTTACGCGGGAGAAACCCGAATAACCAAAGACCTACATACAAACACCCGTGAAAACCTCAGAAAACATATATATATATATATATATGTAAAAGGGCGTAAAAGAAGTCATTTCGCTGTGGCGAAAACGTCACAGTTCTCGGTTCCTGTGGCAATGTGTATTTGTCAAACTCGACAAGATGGGCTTTCTTAGGGCCACGGAAGAAACTTCACGTGAATTTGGGGTGGGTGGGGAGTCCATCCACTCTGGCCGCCTACTCAGCAGAGGATGCAAATCCGCAAATATTTTTGCTGGTTTCTTTTGCGGATAGCGGTCCTAATGTTAGCTCAACAGCTGTTTGTCAAAGACGGCTAAGACGCTTCCCTGGCTAACATTTTCTACAAGGCCTGCTTGTAGGATATGTGCGTGAGCTGGTTCTCCCCTTTTCTTAGGCATTTTCCAAAAGGAAACTAAAAGCAGGGTTGAAAAAAAAAATGGGGCTGCTTGCTTTCTTGAGGCCCATCCTGATTAAAAATGATTTCAGGAGTTGGGTTTTTGCCCCACGTTTTTCATCTTACGGAAGTGGGGCAAGAGAGTGGGATGATGCCTAAGGGAATAGACTGAGAGACCTTCTCTTCTTCTCAAATTATCTATGTCAGGGGTCTCCAAAGTTGGCCACCTTCACACTTGTGGACTTCAAGTCCCAGAATTCCTCAGCTAGCCATGCTTGCAAATTTAACTTGGGCCGCTTTGTGAACTTCCAAGTCCCAGAATTCCCCAGCCAGCATGGGAATTCTGGGAGTTGAATCCACAAGTCTTAAAGTGGCCAACTCTGGAGACCCCTCGTCTAGGTACCGGTAATCCTATCATGCCAGAGAGGAGGAAGAGACTATAAAAAAAAAGAGAGAGAACCAGAATCTACCTCTGTTAAGAGGTGCGTGGAGGTGAAAATTCAGCACCGGATGCGAAGAGTGGCAAAGAGAGCAATTTGTGCGTTGAAGGGAGAGGAAAAGGATGAGGGCCAAGCTTGCTAGTCTTCCTAAACTGTGAAGGGGCAACCTGCAACAGATGATGTGCAGCCTCGAGGCTCTAGAAAAGGGATCGCCAAACTTGGCGACTTTAAGACTTGTGGACTTTAACTCCCAGAATTCCCCAGCCAGCCATGGGGAATTCTGGGAGTTGAAGTCCACAAGTCTTAAAGTCGCCAAGTTTGGGGACCCCTGCTGTAGAACATCTGTGTAATGAACCCCAGTAACATCATGCCAGGGCTCCGAAGCACATTAGCTTGTGTCTTTTTTTTAAAACGCAGCTCGGTAGGCAGATGTTTTTAGTATCAAGAGCTCAAGAGGAAAGGTGCCACTGCCCAACCGTGCCCGGGGCCAACCTACAACTGGCGTGAGACATTGTGGAGAACGTCTTGCAACCGGTTCTGCCAGGCTCCATCTTTAGCAGCCTTTGAAGCCTGCTCCAAAGGGAAGGGGTGGAACTGCGGACAATTGGCGGTGCGTTTTCCAGGGCGGGGAAAAAAAAAAGACATGAAAACGACGGCACGAACTCTTAAAAGCAGCACGAAGACCTCACTTTCCATCCAACAGGACCAAGCAAAGACTCACATATACACACGAACCTTACGAAAGGGGGCGAGAGAGAAAAATCCCAGCCCTGTCCACCTGTGCAACCTGTTTTTTTCTTTTTTTTTGTGCTGTCTCTCGACCGCCGTGGCCCTTACCCTCCCCTAAATATTTGTTAGCCCTAGCTCTTGACCTGCAAAAGGGTAACCTGCTTCTGTTTGCAGCTGTGATTTTAACTAAGAGTTCATTTTTATTTTATTTTATATTTTTGTTAAAAAAAAACAGTCGGCAGCTACAGAACTTGGTGTTCTGTCTGCAGAGATAAATATCTTCAGGACTCACTGCTAACGCCTGGCAAACCTTAAGATGCTCGACCTTAAACCAAACGATTTCACAAAGCCATAAAAAAAAAAGAAGGATTAAAACTCGCCCGTTTTGGAGAGGAGGAGGGGGAATCCTTCTGCCAACTGAAAGGACAGACAGTACGCTCCGACAACAAAAGGAAACACAAGTCACCTATTCCGGTTTAGAAATGGAATCGCGGTCACCCACAAACTCGGTTAACCAGAAGCGCTTGCAAACCAGGCCTTGGAAGCGATTCCTTTTAGCGCCTCCTGTGTGCTATTATCCACAAGATAGGATCCTCAGTGCCAGTAGCAGCCAGGGTGCCAGTGCCAGGATGCACACGCCTCCTTTGGCTGCCAGATGCTCTACCCCGGGATGGCGAACCTATGACACGCGTGCCTGAAGTGGCACATGGAGCCATGTCACCTGGCACACGCGGCATCGCCCGTTCCTCTTCCGGGTTTCTGGCGCGCATGCACACGTGACAATCAGCTGGCCTTTGCCAACTGATTGGCGTGTGTGCATGTGCGGCAGTAACCGGAAGTCTTGCTGGCCGACGCACATGCGTGCACCGGAAACCGGAAGTACCTTATCCGGTGCGTGCATGCCCCTTGGGCAGCTCCTCTTGGTCATGGCCTGACTTCCTTTTCAGCACTAGGTGCCGCCCAATGGTGGGTTGTTCCTGGTTCGCACCGATTCGCAAGATTATCGGACGCAGGGTTTCTAACACAGGACCGTTGAGTCCGGCATGACAGATCTGTACTGTCGCTTAGCCTGCTTTGGGTGACGTGTGTTGCCACACTGATGCTGCTGTGTGCCCAGTTTTGGTTTTCGTGGGCCAAACGGCAAGAGTATCGGACATAAACCGAGGAGGCGGGGCCCGTATCTGAATGTTAGCGATACTATCACTAATCTGTCGAGAAAGACATTACCTGCAAAGACCCCTGAAAACAGACCAGGCCATTTTAAAAAACCACCTGCGTTATCTAATAATCACCTTTGTTCTTTTGTGGAATAACAACAGAAGAGTTAATACTTTCAAAGTGGGGGGGGGGAGAGGAGGAGAAAAAGGCTTGGGTTTGCTTTGCTGTAGCTTTTGGGCGCTGTTTGGGGTCTATCTCTATCGGAGACGCTCGTGGCAGATTATCTGGGCCAAAAAACCCCACCATGATTGCAAAGAAAAAAAGACCTCTTAAAAGAGGAGAGGCTCCCGCGATTCACACCGCTTAAATGATGCAGTTAAATTGTTGGGTCGAATTTTCCATCGCTGGGGTCAGAGCTTTCAAAAAGGAGACATGATTTCATCTTCGACCATCAAGACTCAAATCGAGGAGGAGGAGGAGGAGGAGGAGGAGGAGGAAAAGCAGAAGGAGAAGGAAGAGGAGGAGGACCAACCCTCTTAGCTTAACTTAAAATTGCACCTAGGAAGGCATGGAGTTGTTGGTACTTATCATAAAAACCTATCAAAAGCAAGGCTGCTACAGCGAATGAGGTATACTGAAGACTTTCTCAACGATGCGGATTTCAAAGAAATGGCTTTCTTTCTTTCTTTCTTTCTTTCTTTCTTTTTCTTTCTTTCTTTCCTTCCTTCCCTTTCTTTCTCCTTTGCAAGCCCTAGTGTTACACACATTGTTTTCATTAGTGTCGGTCAGCATGTACGCATATGTGCGTGCTTGTGTGTGAATACACATACATAGACATTCGGTGTACTGCATCATACATATAAATTACACACACACGCGCACGCATGGCACACCTACACACACGCGCACACACATATAAATACATATGGAAGAGTTTCTCAGCCCCACCTGGAGTCACCGGGAAGGGTCGTAACCGTGAGCGAGGGTGGCGAGCAGACGGATCTTCGTAACAGATTCCCCAAAAATGTCTTTTGATCTACCGGCTTCAGGATACAGCTAACGTGAGACTGATTACTTGTGTGGGGGGGGGGGGGGGGTGTTTTAACAGGGGGGGGGGGAGAGGAGGGGAGAGAGAGGGAAGGATTGATGGCAAATGCTTCTCGCCTATCATAGAAGGAAGATGCTAAATCTCTTAACAGTTGGGTGAGGCCCAGCCCCACCCTTGGCAAACGCCCGTCCAATCAAAGTGCATAAATACTTTTTTTTTGAGACTTTCAATATTGTCAGATCATTTCGAAGGGGGGGTACAGTACGGTGATGCGGAAGGAGTCGGAGGGACAGGAAGGGGGGGGAGGGGAAAGAAAAATAAAAAAAGGAAATAACGCTGTAGAGTGCAGGAAAAAAAAAAAGAGCTTTTCTTCCACACGAGGTCCGATCACAGTGCACACCTGACGACGTCCAGATGCTGACGAGATGAGTTGCGGTTGTTTTGGTTTCGGTGATGGGGGGAAAGACTCTCCGTAAAAAGGAATAATTATTATAATAATAATAATAAAAGTTCTTCTTCTTTAAAAAAAATCCAAAGTGCATAGTGAGAACAGAAGAAACCTCCTCGTTTCCGGTAAGACTGCGACGGCGGCCTGACCTTAGCATCTTCCCGCGGAAGCGCCAGACGACGTCCTATTCTCCTTCGTGACCGTACACCCGCTCCCCCCCCCCAAAAAAATAAAGTACGGAAGCGGTCGTCAGCCGGGTAAGCACACTTTGCCAGCAAACAGAAGTCCCACTATCGTAAAGAAAATAGATAAAACGAACAGTACGTAAGACGAGCCCACCACGGTGTTGTTCGGAAGTTTATACGGTTGGCCTCCTACTTCGTTGATGTAAAATCCTATGGGAAATATTAAGGCTGCCATACAGAAAAGGATCACTGGGGGAAGAAAGGAAGGAAAAAGAAAGAAGGAGAGAGAGAAAGAGAGAGAGAGGGAGACAAAAAAAAATCAGATTAGTGGAAAAAAATTGTACCCATGGCTAAAAGTACAGGTAGTTCTCGACTTACAATCATTCATTTAGTGACCGTTTGAAATTGCAATGGCAGTGGAAAAAGTGGCTTACGATAGTTTTCCACACTTAACGACCGTTGCAGCATCCCCGTGGTTATGTGATCAAAATTCAGACGCTTGGCAACTGACTCGTATTTATGACAGGCGCAGTGTCCCGGAGTCGTGCGATCCCCTTTTTACGACCTTCTGAGCAGCAAAGTCAATGGGGGAAAAGCCAGGTTCACTTAACCACCGTGTGACTCACTTAACAATGGCAGGGATTCACTTAATAAATGCGGCAAGGAAGGTCGTAAAGTGGGGGACTTCACAAATGTCTTGCTTAGCAACAGAAATTTTGGGGTGAATTGTGGTCGTAAATCGAGGACCACCTGCACATGTTTTTAAACATTTTCTTAAATGTAAAGGCCAGTATTTTTCAACATTAGCAACTCTTACGATGTCAGGACTTCAACTCCCAGAACTGACTTGTTTAGCAACATAAATTCTGGTCCCCGTTGTGGCCATAAGTGACGGACTATCTATATCTTCTGCTGACTGCCAATTACCAGCAGTTTGGCAGTTCAAATCTCACCAGCCTCAGGGTTCACTCAGCCTCCCACCTTTTGAGGTGGGTAATATGAGGACCCAAATTGTTGGGGGCAAGAGGCTGACTCTGTAAACCGCTTAGAGAGAGCTGGAAAGCACTGTGAAGCAGTATATAAGTCTAAGTGCTTCTTTCTTTCCTTCCTTCCTTCCTTCTTTCCTTCCTTCTTTCCTTTCCTTTCCTTTCCTTTCCTTTCCTTTCCTTTTCTTTCCTCCCTCCCTCCCTCCCTGTGGTTAGAATGCAGTATTGCAGACTATCTCTGCTGACCGCCAGGAGTTCGTTCCTGATCGGCTCAAGGTTGACTCAGCCTTCCATCCTTCTGATGTTGGTAAAATGAGGACCCACATTGTTGGGGGCAATAGGCTGATTCTGTAAAACACTTAGAGAGGACTGTAAAGAAGATGGTATGGGAGCAGCTGTGCAGCGGACATAAAAGCTCTACAGAGAATTATTAAAACTGTCCAGAATATCATCGGGCTCCAGCTATCAGCCCTGGATGACATCTTCGCATCTCGCTGTTTGAGGAAGTTGCACAACATTCTCCGAGACTCTTCCCATCCTGCTCACAATCTTTTTGGACTGTTGCCTTCTGGCAGAAGATACAGAACAATGAAAGCTCGGACCACACGACTTCTGAATAGTTTTTATCCCAGAGCTATAATTGCACTCAACGATGAACTAAAGGGCCACCATCAGTGAGCTGTTGGACAGCATTACTTGGTCTGTTGTGTGGATGTTTGGGTGGTTTAGGGGTGGGGAATTTGTGGTGGGTGGGGGTGTGCCTGGGGATTGTCATGTGTGTTGGGCTTGGTCTCTGGGTGTTATGTGAATTTTGTTGTATGGGTATACTGTGTATATACATATTGTTAGGATATGGTTTGAGCCTAACAAGTTGTCCAGGCAATATATGTGTTCTGTGACTTTAATATGAATATGTATTGTGTGACTTTAAAGTTTCCCTGCTGATTCATTGTAATGCTGAGTCAGGTTGTAATTAGTTGTGAACGTATTTAAGAAAGGTACTGTAACGTATTCAGTTGATGATAAGCTACCATTGTGTGTGGAGTTGCTATCATTGTGCTATCATCGTTGGATGGATCTGCTACCATCGTGGTTTGTGAACCAGAGTGAGTTTGTTGTTCTAACCAACTACTGTTTGTGTGGTAAGAAGATTTTGTATCACTGGACTGATTTAACTGGCAAAGACTTGGACTGATTTAAAGACTATGAGATTGTTTTTCCACTATAAAGTAAACTTTTGATAAACCAGTTTGCACATCTCTTATTCACTGCTCTCAGCAACGTTTCTCTGTGCTCTACACTCTGCTGGTTGGTAACACAACAACAATATCCTTAACACATATAATGACAATAAACTTTATATAAAGCACTATGAAACTGTATATAAGTCTAAGTGCTATTGCTGTATCTCCCCATCTGACTCTAAAAGCGAGCAAACTTCGGTTTAGTAGAATGTCAAACAGCCGCTAGAGGGCGTTTAGAGCTTGCTGTTAGTCTTCAGGACATAACTCTGCCACCCCAGAGATGTCCAGTTGGGGATTATGGGCATTGGGAGTCCAGCATTTGAAGGGGAACATGGACCTGGATAAAGCAGCACTCGAACAAAGGAAGCACTAAGCAGTATCTTCTGCACAGGTTACTCTTTGAGATTTGACAGACAAACAAATCCAGAGTTTGATCACCTGTAAAGTAGATTGCAGATCACAGGCAGTTCTACCAGGTTACAGGTAATCCTCAACGTATAACCAATCACTTAGTGACTGTTTGAAGATACGCCGGGCCTCCCCAGAGATACTTACGACCCCGTTTTGAAGTTCTGATGGCCCCCACCCCCTGCAATCCCGTGATTGTATTTTGGCCGCTTAGCAACCAGACAAAACCAATCCGTTTGCATCGTTCCTACTGTCACGCGACCACGATTTTCAGCAAGACGAATTAAACTTGGAACTGTATATCTAGATTCAAAATCTGGACGTTCTATCACCTGGATGTTTCAGGAAAATCAACCAATGGGATTTGGAGGCAAAGCCTTCCCAATTTCTAGCCTGTTTCTAGCGGTTTGGTAGCTCTTTAAAGGAGGAAAAATTGGAGGGGAGGACTTAAAACTTCCAAGGGGAGGGAACTGTATGTCAGCACTTCAAGCTGCATTTACTCTAGTGCTGACATAAGAAGGAGAAGCGGAGGCGTCTGGAAAGGGACGTTTGACTTTTCACCTATTTATTTTCCCTGGAGATAATATCCCCTAGGAGATGGGATGGGAGGGGGGAAATTCCTTTGAGCTGGAGCAGTAGATTAGGGGTAGAATGACTTGGAAGAGGGCCAATGAGTGCAGGGGAGTGGGGAACGGAAAGGGAGGGTTTTGGGTCTGGAAGTCAGTGTTGGCTATCATGAGTCGGATTTAGAATGTTGTGCTCAATAAATGGGAGTTTTTATCAAAGACTTTGTTTGAAATGCAATTTATTTGAGACGACCTCGAAACTTGACACTGTGGTTATTACAGGAAACCTTTGACTGAGAACTATTCGTTTAGTGACGACGGCCCCGAGAAAGGTGACTTGTGACTGTTTTTCACACCTGTGACCAACGCAGCATTCCCCATGATCAAAATTCAGACGCTGGCATGAATTTATGATGGCTGCAACTATGACGCTTCTGACCCTTGTAGCAACCTATGGTGACATGCTCTAAATTTGGCAACTGGCTCCTATTTATGACGGTGGCAGAAGGGATCACCTTCAGTCAAGCAAAGCTACTGGTCCTGTCGCTGGGAAGAAACCTGGGTCTCTCTGCAGGCTTTTGGGAGAAAGAGAAGGAGCTGCGGGTTTCTGAAGGTCTCTGTGGGCTTTTGGAAAGCTAGGGAGTGTTGAGATCCGTCAGCAGTCTGCGGAGCTGGCAACAGATTCGGATAGTGAGGAGGTTGGGGAGGAACATGGGCCAGTCCTGGAGTCTGGGGAAGGCCCGGATGAGGGCTTTGTGTCAGAGGCAGAGATGGGGCCAGGGCCATCTGGGAGTGATGCACGGACTCCGGAGCCCCCAGAGTCGGACAGCAGAGAGGCAGAGGAACAGGAGAAGCCTGTTCCTAGTGCACGCATGCGCAGAGCTGCCAGAAGGGAAGAGCAGCAAAAGCGAAAGGGACAATTCGGGGAGTAAGGCCAGGAGATGATTGGCCCATCCCATAAGGCTTAAAAGAGAAACAAAGGCACTTGGGCCTTTTGCAGGAAAGCAATGTTTGTTTTGTTTATGTTTTATTTGATTTGTTTCTATGTTGCTAACTCTGTTTCCAGTCGGCATCTCATTTGTTTCTGAATTACGTGGGGCTTTGCCAAGTAAGGCCTTTGGCAGGGTGTCAAAGGAGATAAAGGTTGGTGATTATCCCGAAGGACTTGTTCCGAAGGACTTGTTTTGCAACTAACTGGGACTCAGCTGGGAATGAACGTAATTCTCAGCTGTTACAATAAAATAGGTTTTTTGGGGACTAATTGTGTATTGTAATGACTCAGTAAGCCTAGGTCACAACAGGGAGATCTTGGGAAGGAGGTGCTGATTTTCCACAAACGCTCCCGGCCCTCTTTGGTTTGTTGAATGGAGAAGAGACTTACTTCCAGTGAAGGCTATCCAGCGTGCATATTTCGTCGCTTCCCGTCGCCAGTGAGAAGCCACCAGCAAGCCACAGGTGACAGTCAGTGAAATGATTCCCATGATGATAAAAAATAAAGTCGTGATCCACTCCGGAGGCAGCCGTGGAGGAATGCAGGTCCTGTCACGTCCATGGATGGTTTGACACTGTCGCACAAGGCCAACTGTGAGAGCACCTAAAATGACAAACACACACACACACACAGAGGTAGACAATTGTGGATGTTAATTAACGTACGTTCTGGAGGCAGGGGACTTCCTAAACACCCGCCTGTCTCGGTTTGGCTTCCTCCATCTTCTGGAAGAAGACGACAAGAACGGACCTGGTTTTCACCAAGCTTCTATGGGTGAACTCAGAGGCAGTGGTGGGATTTAGCTGGTTCTGGCGAACCGGTAGCGGTGACTACAGTAAGCTCCGCCCACCCACCCGGACGTAATGCCGTCCTATTTTGCCACGTTTTGGAGGCCGTGTGCATGCATGGAAGGCACGCGTGTGAGCAAAGAGCAGGCACAGAAGGCCGAGCATGCGTGGAAGGTGGCATGTACAAGCGACACGCAAGCGCGCGCACTCACATTTGCGAACCGGTAGGGAAGGTAAGCGAATCCCACCTCTGCTCAGAGGTCTTGGGGAAGATGGCTGAATTCCACTTCCCCCTCTTCTCCCCCCCACCAACCTCTTGCACCCAGTCCTTTTATGTCAGCCCTTCAGGTAACACAATCAGGTGAGCTAATTCTACTTTACTACAAGGCTACACTAACAGAATCGTGCAAATCTGAAGGTAGACACTTCCCACTGCTGTTTTTTTTAATGTATTTATTTATTTTTAGGTTTTTCTTTAATATACATAAGTGCTTAATGAACAGCATATTATCTGAGTCAATTTATTTATACATAATAATAATAGTAGTAAGTTTGTTAACTTATATATTAGTAATACTTTCATCATTTTTCTTATACATGGTAATAATCTTATATCTTCTAATTTCTACCTCTATAATCTAACCGTTGATAGAAAGAATCCCCATGTTAAGAAATATTCTGTCTCTTCCTTGTCCTTTATCTGTAATGTCAATCTATCCATTTCCACAGTCTACCATGTTTCCCCGAAAATAAGACCCTGTCTTATATTTTTTTTGAACCCCAAAATAAGCGCTTGGCCTTATTTTCGGGGAGGTCTTATTATTTTGGGGCGTGTGGAGCTAGATGGGGCTCCTCTTGCCTTCTTACCTGATTTCCAGCTCTGCATTTAAATATTTTCAGGGGGGAGGCTTATTTTAGCCCATGCGCTCAAAAGCCCGATTGGGCTTATTATCAGGGGATGTCTTATTTTCGGGGAAACAGGGTAGTATTTTTTTAAATTATATTTTCATCTGTAGGAGTTTCCTCATTTTTCCAATATTGTGCAAATACAATTCTCGCTGCTGTCAAAATATGTAGTATTAAGTATACATCCACCACTGCTTTTAACTGGCTGATCAAGTAAGGGGGAAGGGGTTCCTTCCTAAATTTCTTCCTCCAACCATTAAGCCACTGGGGGCTCCTGCTTCTCTTCTCTTCTCTGGTTTCCTAGCAAGCATTTCTTCCCCTCCTCTCCCAAGGTCCTCTACACATTCCATTACATTCTGACAACACGGACGGAAACAATTCAAGCAGGCGTGAACCTAACCAGTCCGACCGTCTTGTACAGATAATCCTCGACTTACGACCCAAACTTTCTGTTGCTAAGTGAGACAGTTGTTAAGTGTCCCCATTTTACCACCTTTCTTGCCACATTTGTTAAGTGAGTTGCTGCGGTGGTTAAAATTAGTAACAGGGTTGTTAAGTGAATCTGGCTTCCCCGTTGACTTCGCTTGTCAGGTGATTGCAAAAGGGGGATCATCTGACCCTGGGGGATATTGCCACTGTCGTAAATGTGAGCCAGCTGCCAAGCATCCCAATTTCGATTAGGTGACCACGGGATGCTGCAAGTGAGAAAAACGGTCATAAGTTGCTTTTTTCAGTGCCATTGTAACTTTGAACGGTCTTCCGGGTGCGCTTCAAGGTGTTGGTTACCACCTTTAAAGTGCTCCATGGCATAGGACCTAGTTATCTTCGAGACCGCCTGCTGCTACCGACGGCCTCCCATCGACCCGTGCGCTCCCACAGAGAGGGCCTCCTCGGGGTGCCATCAGCCAAACAATGCAGGCTGGTGACCCCCAGGGGGAGGGCCTTCTCTGTGGGGGCACCTACTCTCTGGAATCAGTTGCCCCCAGAGATAAGGAGAATCCAAGACCTCGGTGCCTTCCGCCGTGCCCTTAAAACTTTCTTTTTTCATCAAGCCGGGCTGGCTTAGCATATTTTTAAATTTTAAATTTTTAATTGGTTTGTCATTTTAAACTGGGGCCAAATTAGTATATATTCTTTTAATTGTTCTTAATGTTTGTATTGTATGTTTTTATCTGGCTGTACACCGCCCTGAGTCCCTCGGGAGAAGGTGCGGTATATAAATTTGAAATGAAATAAAATAAATAAATAAATAAATGAACAGTCGTTAAGTCAAAGACTACCTGTATGTGTATTTCAGTTTACAACTGGGGGGGGAAAAATGTAATTGGCTTAAACATACAAACACCCAAACATTGAGCCAGGTCGGGTCAGTTTAAGGACAAAGGGCTTCTTAGCTTAAGCCGCTGAAGCCGAACTGGTCTCTTCTTACGCAGTAGTAAGGTGTAGCCATGGTATTTGTGGCGGGCGTAAATATTTAAATAGCTTGGAAAGAAAGAGAGCGGCTTCCTGGAATTACTTTGGAGTGGAAAGAGAGTGGAGCTTTCTGCGCTGAGGTTTTCCAGAAAGGAAACTATTTCAACTCCCCAAAGTGAAGACACTGACACAACCACTGGCTGGAGTTTGTTTGGCAAGGACCAAGTTGGGGTGAAGGCCAACAATTCCTTCGGGCTTTGCCTCCCAAGTCGGAAGAAAGGAGAACGTTCTGATCCACCTCCGCGGCCAGATGCTGGCTAGAAACTGTCTCCTTCTACTGGGTTGGTGCTAGGAACATCTGCTCAGCATCAGAACCCAACGAAAAAGAAGGCCGGATAAACAGGAAGGAAGGAAAAGTCCTGGGGAAGCCAATGAAGGACCCACCTACTTCAGTCTGGAGACCTACCAACTGAGCTCATTTTTTCGATGGTTGAAACCATGGTGTTCCTCTGGCACTAATACCAAAGGAGAGTATCAAAGATTTTCAGGAGTTTTCCCTCTACATCCAGGAGTGGGCTGCTGGGGGTTCGGGAGAACCTCTAACTAAGATTCTGTGCAGTTCAGAGAACCCCCCAATCCCCACTCCTGGCTGGCCCCGCCCATCCCGCCCCACCCTCCCAGGAGTTCCCATTTTGGATGCAGGTAAATGTAGGGCATATGCAGAGGCTCGGGGAAGGCGAAAAATGGGCCTACTGGATGTTCGGGAAGGGCCTCCGGAGCCTGGGGAGGCCATTTTCGCCCTCCTGGAGGCTTGAGGAAAGCCTCCGGAGCCCAGGGAGGGCAAAAATGCACACATCCCGCCAACTAGGCCACGCCCACCCTGGCCACACCTACCCAGCAACCAGGCAGAGAACCCCTTTCTAAAATTTCTGAAGCCTACCCCTGCTTGGAACCCTGACATGGCCGTTTCCAGCCTCCAGAGGGCCTCCGGAGCCTGGGGAGGCCGTTTTCGCCCTCCTGGAGGCTCGAGGAAAGTCTCCAGAGCCCGGGGAAGGCAAAAACACCCCTCCACCATGGTGCAGGAAGCTGACTAGGCCAGGCCCACCATGACCACGCCCACCCAGCAACCAGGCAGAGAACCCCTTGCTAAAAATGTTGAAGCCCACCCCTGCCTACACCCTAGTCTAGTTTGCAACCACTAGTCTCTTATCCAAGTTCTAACCACCAACCACCTTTAGATGTCCAACCTCAGCCACTTTTAATACCTGTGGACTTCGACTCCCAGAATTCCCTGGCCAGCCATGCATAGTTAAGAGAAGAGCAGAAGGCGGAATCTGAAGCTGAATTATGAACGAATGACGAATGTGTAACTGCCAAAATGCACACGCTTTTTTTTTGACATTTGAAACAGAAGAAGTGAACAAGGAAGAAGAACATATGTCTTGCTCACTTGCCAGTGACAATAAATATTTGTTTTGTTCCTAGACAGCCTTAGGTAACACAACACTTTGTAAAACCAAGTCGCCATAACAATCCAAACAACACAGCACCAACAAATACAAAAGCTACTATCGTGAAATATTAAAGCTTAGACTAGATTAAAAAGAAGTAGATTTTCTCTCTCTATACATACACATACACACATACACAAACACACCCGTCAGTATTAACAGGGATGCACAGTAACAAATATATCTTTTTTAATAAAGAACCCTACTGTTGATCAAAACTGAACGAAACTATGCCTCTTCAGAGAGAATTCGCTTCCCTAGCTTCTTGTCTCAAATTAAACTACCGAACAGAATACCATTAGCAGTCGTGTTCGACGTTAATATGCGCGTTTAAGGAAGCACATTAAAATTTAAATTCAACGGAACTGAACACACATACCCATTAACATTTTAAAAAGCCCGATTTGGATTTTTAAATAGTGGGGTTTTAAAATAAGATTTCTCTCCACGCTGCTTTTTAATACAAGGGAAATTCCAAAGCTATCCAGATTCTGTGATAGCTTATATGCCTTTGGTTTTTGGATTTGATTTTATTTTTTTACACCAGGGGTGCATCTTCAGAGCAAACAGATTGGCAGCCGCTGAAAGGCACCGTTGTGCAAGCTCCCTGGGAAAACACAATGGAGGCTTTGTCCAATCCTGGCACACCACAACAGAGGACCTGGTCCAAGCTCCGTTGTCCGCATGGCCAAATCATTTTGGACATGTGTTGTACAGCACTGAAGAAAGAGGAGCGAGACACGGCGGGCCGCGCAGACATCCAGAACTTCTGCCTTGGAACCGCAAAAGCCTGTCAGTGGGGCACACGCGTGTGCACACATACACACGGATGTGTAAGAGGAAATCCAGAGAGCTTTGACTAGAGCAGGAGTCTCCAAACTGGGCAACTTTTAAGAGTTGGTGGACTTCAACTCCCAGAATTCCCCAGCCATTACTTATAACAGGTGGTCTCCAAAATTGGCAACTTCGACCGGTGGACTTCAACTCCCAGAATCCCCTAGCCACCATTTATACCGGGGTGGGGGTGGTCTCCAAACTTGGCAACTTTTAAGAGTTGGTGGACTTCAATTCCCAGAATTCCCCAGCCAGACATGTATTTCCCCAAAAGAGCCTTGGTGGCGCAGCAGACTAAAGCACTGTTAAGTAACACCAGCTGCCTGCAATTACTGCGAGTTCAAATCTCACCAGGCTCAAGGTTGACTCAGCCTTCTCATCCTTTCGAGGTAGGTAAAATGAGGACCCGGATTGTGGGGGCAATAAGCTGACTTTGTATAAAAAAGAACACCGTTTAGGGG
Source organism: Pantherophis guttatus (assembly GCF_029531705.1). Next base: position 1,786,976 of record NW_026844042.1, read on the forward strand.
GAGCCGAAAGCCCTACTAAGCAGGTATATACAAAAGTATGAAGGCTATTGCTTAACGCATTGTAAGCCGCCCTGAGTCTCCGGAAAAGGGCAGCATATAAATCGAACCAACCAATCAATCAATCAATCAATCAATCAATCAATCAATCAATCAAAGCATTCCCCCCTGGCTGGCTGGGGGAATTCTGGGAGTTGAAGTCCACCAGTCTTAAAAAGTTGTGAGGTTAATAATTTTAAACTATTTTAACTGATGTTGCTTTGTGTTTTTAATAGGCTGTACACCGCCCTGAGTCCTTCGGGAGAAGGGCGGTATAGAAATATTATTATTATTATTATTATTATTATTATTATTATTATTATTATTATTATTATTATTATTATTATTATTATTAAAGACCCCCTCCTGCACTTGAATGATCCTCCTGTCTTGCCGTTCCGTGCAAATGCCGGCAAGCATTTCTAAGGCTTCTGGTCTTTTATCGGAGGGCAGCAGAATCAGGAACTGGAAGGACCGCGCAGGGAGTTATATTTAGACAGACAGCTTTATTGATTAGCCTATAGGCCTGTGATGGCGAACCTATGGCACGCGTGCCACAGGTGGCATGTGAAGCCATATTGGTGGGCACGCGAGCGTTGCCCTAGCTCAGCTACGGCACACGATAACGCCGCCAACATTCCTCTGCTTTTCTTATGAAGACACCCGATTTGAGAATGTTGGAATGCTTTGCAATGTTTCCATAATGCGATCACAGACTGTCGGCACCTCAAAGCCATTCGTAAGTCCCCTGATAACTTTGAACAGTCGCTAAACGACTGGTCCTAAGTCAAGGACTATCTCTAGATTCTAACTACTATTTTTAAAAGAAAGAAAACACACTGTTCCTTTTCCTGTATAGATGATCTAAAATGCGGACGTTTCTCTTAAGTCTCCTGACACTAAATTGCGTTTGGCACAGTTGAACCAGTTGAACAGAGGAAGGAAGATCAAATATGTTGTATGTCTCCGGAGGCCTCAGGGCATTTTAAACAGCGTTAGCTTCGTTTACAGGAACGGTGATCAGGGTTCAACCCTTTGGGCAACCCAGCAAATATTAAAAGCGAAAGGGGAGGGGGAAAGAGAGCTGGATGGGATGTCCCAGCAATTTCTTTCTTTCTTCTTTCCTTCCCTTTCTTCGTTTCTTTCTCTTTCCTTCCTTCTTTCTTCCTTCTTTCTTTCCTTCCTTCTCTTTCTTCCTCTTCCTTCCTTCCTTCCTTCCTTTCCTTCTTTCTTTTTCTTCCTTCCTTCTTCCTTCTCTTCCTTCCTTCTCTTTCTTTGTTTTTCTTTCCTTCCTTCCTTCTCTTTCTTCCTCTCCTTCCTTCTTTCTTCCTCTCCTTCCTTCCTTTTCTTTCCTTCCTTCCTTCCTTCCTACCTTCCTTTCCTTCCTTCTTCCTTCCTTTCCTTCTTTTTCTTCCTTCCTTCCCTTCCTTCCTTCTCACTCTTTCCTTCCTTCCTTCCTTTTTTCTTTTTCTTTCCTTCCTTTCTTTTCCTTCCTTTTTCTTCCTTTCCTTCCTTCCTTTTTCTTCCTTCCTTTCCTTCTTTTTCTTCCTTCCTTCCCTTCCTTCCTTCTTTCTTTCTTTCCTTCTCTTTCTTCCTCTCCTTCCTTCCTTCTTCCTTTTCTTTCCTTCCTTCCTTCCTTCTTCCTTTCCTTTTTCTTCCTTCCTTCCTCCTTCCTTCCTTCTCTTTCCTTCTCACTCTTTCCTTCCTTCCTTCCTTTTCTTTTCTTTTTTCTTTTCTTTTCTTCTCTTCTTTTCTTTCTTTTCTTTTCTTTTCTTCTTTTCTTTTTCTTTCCTTCCTTCCTTCCTTTTCTTTCCTTCCTTCCTTCCTTTCTTTCTTTCCCGCAAGAGAAACACCAAACTCCTCAGCGGCTTCCATCAGCCAGCTTTGGCGAGAACAGGTGTTGTCTGCATATAAATAGAGGCTCGCTCATTTTCACGCATACCTGCGTGCAGAGACACGGCCCCGTCGGAGTCGGGCGGGCGGGCGGGGGGGGGAAAACATCAAAGCTTGGTTTGAAAGCGAGGCGGCTTGTTGCGCTCTGAAAATGACAGCGTGGCTCTAAAGACCTATTCCGAAACAAGAGGGAGTTTTTAATCTCAGTTATCATCAGCCAGGGTGTGTCTGTGTGTGTGTGTTGTGTGTAAAGCAGCAGTCGTATCGGTATGCGTTCCCAGACGGCTCTTTTGCAAAGAGAAAAGGCTAGCCAGGTTTTAATGTAACCAGGGTTTTGACGGACAAGAGAGGTCGATGAAGGCTTATCCTTGAGCGTACGAGGAGAACATGACACAAAAGAAGCAGAAGCATACAGAAACAGTCCTCGGCTTACAAGTCTGCTTAGCGACCGTTCGAAGTCACCAGCGGCACTGAAAAAGGTGAGCTGGGGCCATTTTTTCAGGCTGATGACTGTTGCGGCATCCCCCGTGGCCCACGCGATTTACATTCGGATGCTTGACAACCGATTCACATTTATGACGGTAGCAGAGTGTCCCCCCCCCAGGGTCACGTGATCCCCTGTTGCGGCCTTCTGACAAGCAAAATCAATGGAGAAGCCGGATTCGCTTAGCGACCGTGTTACTAATTTAACAACCGCAGTGATTCACAGAACAAATGAGGCAACAGAAGTCATCCAATGAGGCAAAAACAACTCTCATGGGGTCAACTGTGGTCATAAGTCGAGGATTACCCGTACATGAAGGTAGGACTCCTCAAAATTACGACGGACCCCAAAACGGGACTTATGGCCTAGATCTGAAGCTCTGAATGTCTGCCTATCCTGCAGGCACATGACTTTATTTTGGGCAACTGGCTCACATTTTTGGTGGTTTGCAGCATTCCAGTGTCACATAACCGCAATTTATTATAATTATTTTCTTCGAAACTGGAGTTTACTTCCGCTTCCCCCGCCCAAAAATGCCCCATAGGGAACAATAGATTCATTTAACGACTGCTGCAATCACATAACAACTGTTGCAAAAAAAAAAAAAAAAGGCTGTAAAACTGGGTCACCTGACTCGCTTTATGACCATAATTACTTACGACTGAAATGATGGACTCAGTCGCAGTCGTAAGTCGAGAACTAGCTGTGGTTATATTAGGAGTAAGGGCCATCTTATAAGGCAGCCTGAGTCACAGAGACATCATTTAAAAGAAGCAGCGAGTCCTCGAACAGTGACTGTCTCGTGTAAGCGACAGTTTGCAGTTACAACGTGGATGAAAAAAAAAATCCACTTTGTAGCCAGTCCTCACCTTTATGACCATTGCAGGTCTGTAAAGCAAAGCTGAAATGAGATCATAAAGATAGTGGCAGTTTCACTTAAGTGACCCTTTTGCTTAATGATGGAGTTGCTGGCCCAATTGTCGTCGCTAAACGAGGACTATTTTCACCCAACAAGCCAAAGTGCTTAGCTATAAGATAAGATCCGGCAGGAGCTCCAATTGATACCACTGTGAATTCAATATTTAAACCTAATTAGATGCAAGGCATACCTAGTATAACCAGCAATAAATCATGTTTTCCAACTCTTGACATTTCTTAACCATGATTTATCTATATAATGATTATCTGTCATCCAGACATTTTTCAACTCCTAGAGGCCACCAGATTTGCTCCACAACAATTGATCAAGTCTCCCAATGGATCCCTCAGTATCATTTATCCCTATTTTACACCGATCCAAAAAAAAAAAAGAAATGCAGATTGAATGCAATTGGCGAACTCAACCAAAGATTTGTTTAGAATCGTTTAGATTCAATGCTGGCAAGAACACTCCTATTTTTTTTTATTTATTTTTTTTGTATAAAATGCAGATATTTTAACTGGAAGGGCAACAAAAGAAAAAACCTAGAATTTAGAAACACATTCCAAACAGCATGCAAATTTCCATATTTCTGCGCCGAGTCCCTGTTGCTCTGTTTCTGAAAACAGCTAAATTAAAACCATTTAAAAATACGACGAGCGCGCAAACATATAATTGCCAAGATCGAGCTAATTTGGGAGTGAATGTCAGCTTACGGATTGAAAGCTATTAAGCGATTGGGAGTTGAAATGGAATTTTACTGGATGCAATTTGGGGTCTCAACACAGCTTTCCTGCAGCTCTCTGCCACTTAATTTGCTCGTAAACGAAAGCTTTCGTATTATAATAAAAAAACATCTGTTGCTAATATTTCTTCTTGGTGGGATTTTTCCCCCCCGTATTAATTTTAGCAGAACAACATATTAACTGGAGGCAAATTGGTACCAACAAGAACTGCTAGCACAGCTCTGTTCAGGGGGTTGGAAAGCGTTTAGAAAGGGGGGAAGAGTTTCCGAAGGTGGAAACCTATATGGGCCACTTGTCATAAATTATACGCACAGAAAAGACATACAGGAAGTCCTCAATTTATAACCGCAATTGAGCCCAGTATTTCCGTTGTTAAGCAAAAACGGTTAAGCGAGTAGTGTCCAATTTTGTGACTTTTTTTTGGGCCAGAGTTGTTAAGCGAATCACACTGCAGTCGTTAAGTGAATCATACGGTTGTGGAGAGAATCTGGCTTCCCCCGTGGACTTTGTTTGTGGGAAGGTCACAAAAGGGGATCACGTGACCCTGGGAGAGTGCAACCGGCATAAGTACATGCCAGTTGCCAGTGTGTGATCATGTGATCACGTCCGGATGCTTCCCCTGGAGCGGGATGGGAATGGAGATTTTGCAGTATCCTTCCCCTGCCACGCCCACCAAGCTACACCACGCTCACCAAGCCACGCCCACAGAACCGGTAGTAAAAAAAAATGTGGATTTCACCATTGTTGCAAACGTTTCATTACCCAAATAGGTAACATCATCAATGCTAGCCTCCTTTTTGGGTATCACAAAAGGAGAGGACTCAGAAGTTGGTGTAGCAAAGATTGGTTGATTGGTTGTTGGTGCCTGCAATATGTGACTATTTCCATCTTATATTTTTTTTTATCAGTCGCCAAACTGGCCACCACATGGCTCTTCTACTCCTTCCAAAACTATGTAAGATTATAGGAGAAATTTCCGTCATTTCTTCATATTCTCGGGCTAATTGTTTTTCTCTTCTGGCCCATAGCCTGTTCTTCCTTCCCATCTTCAAAACTTGCTCGTTATAGCTTCTCTTTTTAGTAATGCAGAAATGGATGCTGCTGCTTCCTTGGTTGCAAGATATTAATCTATCTGTAAATTTTCCTCTTCATGTCTGTGAAGTGCTTGAGCTGAAGACCACCTGGAGAGAAAGCGAGAGAGAGAGAGAGAGAGAGATCAAAGCAAAACTTTTAGGAAAAACTGTTTTCTCAGATGCCAGCAGGGGCATGCACAAATGAACAAATTGCACTGAAAATGTAAGCATTGTGACATTAGTACAAAACTATTTCCTTTTAGACGAGTGTCCGCATGGGGCACCATGGAAGCTGTTCAACAATCACCGGGGATAATCCTTTATTTGACTATTACAATAATCTGGTCTTGGAAATTACATTATAATGGGACTGTTGCCAGATTTGAAATTAAAATAAGGCACAAGTTTGGAGGTAATAAATGGAGAAGCACTCCCAGCTGCTATTGCAGAAGGAAACAACTGGATGCCCTCCAGATAGCAGACATTTATTTAACAGAGATTATGGTCAACCTCAATGGGAGGCAGCCAATCATACGGATATAAATTCGCAAATTAGCAGGCGTGTGCCACCCACGCTCCACGTGGAACGACACCAGAAGGAACTGAAATACGTCAGAAAGCAGGACGCAGTAGTAACAAAAGGGTGCCATCAAAAGAGCTCACCTGTGCTTTCGGAGATGTCAGATGTTGGCGTGCCTGGTTGAAGTAACCTGGTGAAGTTGGGAGATTCCGAAAGTTTTTTCAGGCGCCCTTTTCTTCAGTCGTTCTGCATTCCGCAACACAAAAGCTGCCCGTTTCCATGGACGTTGGCCAGAGAATAGAGATCTTCTATTTTGGACTCCGTTATTATCAATATCGGTCAGGCGTGAAAGATCAGGTCTAATTAAACTAATGTAGGGCTAATCATGCCTATGGAGAGGAAACCTCCCAGCTAACGGTTAGCATCTGTTTGGAGTTAGATAAGGGTCAACGGAATTGAAGGAAAGATGGACTTAGTTTGGTTGTGGCTACGGAAGGATTCTAGACCGATCCCTCTTTTGACTGCGCCCCCAGGCAGAGTCTCTGCCTACAAAACCAGAGATAAATCCTCCCCGTTATAATTTATGCACGCATAATAAATAAATAAATAAATAATTTGAATACATGACGTCGATCAAGCCATTCCATTCTGATCTACTGCCGTTTTATTAGGTTCTGTCAAGCTGGTGGTGGATCTTAAGCGATCACACGATTAGGCTTTCTTCAAGATAATCTAACCTGGGCATTTAGATCCCCAACGATGATGCCCTGATCCCAACAGTAACTGATTGCTAATTATATACAGGTTTCTGTGTTTAATATATCAATAAGTGTAATAAATGCTCTTGGATTCAATCGTCGTTCCTGTTCAATCGCTGAAGTATGTGAACAATCTTATTTGAAATGATGTAAGTCCGTGATGACGAAACGGTGGCACGCGTGCCAGAGGTGGCACGCAGAGGCCTCTCTGTGGGCACGTGTGCTGTCGCCAGCTGCTATCCTGGTTTCCAGGGCGCACATGCACACCAGTCAGCTGGTCTTCGTGGGCGCTGGAGTGCTGGAAAACAGCCTGAAAACGGCACAAAAATGCCCCCAAAACAGGCTGTTTTCCTGGGTGTTTTCAGGGGAAAAGAGCCTGGTGGCGCAGCAGACTAATAGCCTGTTATTAACATTCAGCTGCCTGCAATTACTGCAAGTTCGAATCTCGCCAAGGCTCAAGGTTGACTCAGCCTTCCATTCTTTCAAAGGTAGGTTAAATGAGGACCCAGTTTGTGGGGGCAATAAGCTGACTTTGTATAAAAATATACAAAAGGATGAAGGCTATTGCTTAACGCACTGTAAGCCGCCCTGAGTCTCCGGAGAAGGGCGGCATATAAATCAAATTTTTTTTTAAAAAAAAAAAAAGAGAAAGAAAGAGAAGGAAGGAAGGAAGGAAGGAAGGAAGGAAGGAAGGAAGGAAGGAAGGAAAGAAAGAAAGAAAGAAAGAAAGAAAGAAAGAAAGAAAGAAAGAAAGAAAGAAAGAAAGAAAGAAAGAAAGAAAGAAAAGCTGGCTTTGTATAAATATACAAAAGTATGAAGGCTATTGCTTAACGCATTGTAAGCCACCCTGAGTCTCCGGAGAAGGCCGGCATATAAATCAAATTTTTTAAAAAAAAGAAAAAAAGAGAAGAAGGAAGGAAGGAAGGAAGGAAGGAAGGAAGGAAGGAAGGAAAGAAAGAAAGAAAGAAAGAAAGAAAGAAAGAAAGAAAGAAAGAAAGAAAGAAAGAAAGAAAAGCTGACTTTGTATAAATATACAAAAGGATGAAGGCTATTGCTTAACGCATTGTAAGCCGCCCTGAGTCTCCGGAGAAGGGCGGCATGTAAATCAAATTTAAAAAAAAATAATGAAAAATGGCCAAAAAACAGGCATGCTGGTCTTCGAGTTTCCAGCGGTCCAGCACGCACACATGCACACTCATGTTCTAGTTTGGCCACTCAGTGCCGAAAAGGTTCGCCAATAGGGGTATAGGTTCTCCCGCTTGAGCAGGGGGCTGGACTAGAAGACCTCCAAGGTCCCTTCCAGCTCATTCTAATTTAAGATATAGCAGAACGCTGCTGTTGGGCAAGGAACAGATTTAGTCCCTTGACCAATGAGAGAGATAATTTAACTAATATAAGCTGAAAAGTGTCACGGTCTCCTATGGAAGGGTTAAGACCTTGATAGTAGGGTAGAAGGGTAAGGGTAAGAAGATAGAAGGGTAAGAGCCTTGATAGTACAGTGGTTTAGTGCACCCTGTCATTAACACAGCTGCCTGCAATTTCTGCTGGTTCGAATCTCTCCAAGGCTCAAGGTTGACTCAGCCTTCCATCCTTTCTAAGGTAGGTGAAATGAGGACCCAGATTGTGGGGGCAATAAGCTGACTTTGTATAAAATATACAAAAGGATGACTCTTGCTTAGCGCATTGTAAGCCGCCCTGAGTCTCCGAGAAGGCGGCATATAAATCAAATTAAAAAAAAAAAAAAAAGACCAACTCTTAACCAAGACCAAGAGCCTTGGTAGTACAGTGGTCTAAGGCACCCTGTTATTAAGCTGGTTATTAAGACCAGCTGCCTGCAATTACTGCAGGTTCGAATCTCGCCAAAGCTCAAGGTTGACTCAGCCTTCCATCCTTTCTAAGGTAGGTAAAATGAGGACCCAGTTTGTGGGGGCAGTAAGCTGACTTTGTATAAAATATACAAAAGGATGAAGGCTATTACATTGTAAGCCGCCCTGAGTCTCCGGAGAAGGGTGGCATATAAATCAAATTAAAAAAAAAAAAAAAACTCTATTGCCCAAGGTACAGAAGTTACGGATTGATATACCGGTAGCTGACTTAATTGTATGGCATCCACTTTTGTGTTTTTTTTTTAATCACCAGGGTTCATTTTCCTTCATTTATATTGCCGCTGAGAAACTAAGAATTAAGTCCTAATCAACACAGCGCTAGTTAATTAAAAGCTCGAGTCTTGCCTTCAAGGAATGCAAGTGCAGTACGGGGGAAAACCCGCTCCACGGCTGCAAATTTTGCAGCTTGCCATGAAGAGGTCAACGCAAAGAAATCAACACGAGGAAACCCGAGAAACCTGCTGTGCAGCCCACCCACCCAGAGTGGGAGAATTTGAGGAGGTCTGAGAAGGAAGTCAGACGTAGAAGGGTGACCCCGTATTCTTTCTCTGGCCAAAATTAAAACAAAAACATTGCTTGGATGGCAGGTAGTCCTCGACTTGTGACCACAAGCGAGCCCAAAATTTCTGTTTTGCTAAAGCGAGACATTTGTTAAGCGAGTTCTGCTCCATCTGACGACCTTGCTTGCCACTCTGTTGTTAAGTGAATTATTGCAATTGTTCACTTGGCAACAGGGTTGTTAAGCGAAGCTGGCTTCCCGATAGACTTTGCTGGTCGGGAGGGTCGCAAAAGAGGAACGCCTGACCCCTGGATACAGCAACCGTCATAAATATGACTCAGCTGTCATCTGTCCAAATTTTGATCACGTGACCACGGGGGATGCTGTAACGGTGGTGTGAAAAACGGTCATTAAGTCACTTTTTGCGGTGTTGTCACTCGGAAGGGTCACTAAATGAGCTGTTGTAGGTCGAGGACTACCTGTAATCCAATACGTATGAGCGAATCGACTAGCCTGGCTACGAGGGCGTTGGGGATTCCTAACATTTCTTATGCAGCTAAGATGAGGAAGATTGGATTGGTGTCCTATTGACACATTTCTCTGCACCAGACCCCATTAAGTGATTTATAGTAAGATCTGAAAAGCATTTCCAGGTCTGTTTTCAAGGGTTGGAACAAGCAATTGCTCCAGGCGGTAGCCTTGTACCTTCTGCCAGCAACGCAACTAAACAAGGCCTGCCGAGAGATGATATATTGTTCCTCTTAGGAGTTGTGCAACTAAGGCTGCCCTGCCCTGCTCCTCACCCCGTAAGTCAATGAATAAGGTACGGTCTTTGCACACAGTTAGATCACTGATGGGGGGGGGAGGAGGAGGGGAGGGAAAAGGAAGAGGGGAGGGAGGAGGAAGAAGGGGGAGGAGGAGGAGGAGAGAAAAGGAAGGAGGGGGGAGGGAGGAGGAAAAGGGGGGAGGAGAAGGGGGAGGGGAAGGAAGAGAGGAAGGAGTAGAAGGAGAAGGAGGAAGGGGAAGAAGAGGGGGAGGAGGAAGAGGGGAAGGAGGAAGAGAGGAGGAGGAGGAGGAGAAGGGGGAGGGAAATTTTAAATTTTAAATTCGTCTTATTTATAGGGTCATGGGTAAGGCGTTTTAAATTGGGGAGCCATTTTGGATTTAATTCTGTTTTAAACGTATTTTAATGTTTATATTGTATGTTTTTTAATTTTGGCTGTTCACCACCCCGAGTCCTTCGGGAGAGGGGGCGGTATAAAAATCTAATAAATAAATAAATAAATAAAAAGGAAGAGGGGAGGGAGGAAGAAAGGGGAGGGGGAGGGGAGGGAGGGGGAGGGGAAGAAGAGGGGGGAGGAGGAAGAAGAGGGGAAGGAGGGGGAGAAGAGGAAAGGGGTGGGAAGGAAGAAAGAAGCCACTAATGAAATAAGGGCTATGAGGCATGACGTTAACTGCGCTTATTTCTGTTACCACTATTCTATTAACTTCATTTATCTTTTGGGAAGGGAAATTGTTGGAGGTTACCAAATAGTCCTCAAATCCCACCAGCGGTTTCAAGGTGAACTTGGCAGGAGACACCCACAAGCATCCTTCAAAGACCAAGTCTCGGCTCTCCCTAGAAGGAATTTTCTGCACCAAAGCTGTTGCCTCCGAGGGACACACAAATGGCTCTCCTCCTATTTCATCCTCTTTAGTTTGGCGTCCTGATTAGGATCGTTAATTCTGACCAGGTGAGTGAAGAAGCACATCTGGCTTCATCTTAAGGTGTGCCGAAGCTCAGCGCGCCTGTTCTTTGCCATCTGGGTGGGGGAATACACCTGTTCCCTGGTGCATTCCTTCTGAACAAACCCTTGAATGAGCAGTTTCAGACTCTTAAAAGCCAATTTCCACGCATTTCTCTCCTGAGAAAGAAAAGTATCGAAGCTCATGAAAACCACCACACGTATAAGGTTGATTCTCGAGGACCTATAGAAGAGGCTTCTTCAAATTCCAACGCAGTTGAAAACCAGGATTTTGTCGCCGGCTCGAAACAGGAGACACGGTGCTCAAGGCTCAGAAGTGCCCTTCAGAAAGTGTTCTTTCCTCTCTCTGTTTTCGAGATGAACTGCAGATCATTTGCGGCGATGGTGCTTCATGTTCTGAACATCATCCTCCAGAGATGTTTGGTGGTGGTGGTGGGTTCCCCCCCACCTCCAGGGCTAGGCAAGGGCCTTTTTATGTACTTGGCTTGCAATTCAAACTTGCTTCTTTCTTCTCCTTTTGAATGTTGCTCAGCTCAACGAGTGGTGGAGTGAATAGGTAGAAGGATGGCCCGCGAGACACTCAACACACTCTTTTAACATGTTAATATCAAAACAGAGGTAGTCCTTGACTCAGGACCACAATTGAGCCCCCCTCCCAAATTTCTGTTGTTAAGTGAGACATTGGTTAAGTGAGTTTTGACCCCATTTTACGACTTTTCTTGCCACCCACTTCTTAAGTCAGTCACTGCAGTTGTTAAGTTAATAACATGATTGTAAAGTGAATAGGGACGTGGTGGCTCAGTGGCTAGGATGCTGAGCTTGTCAATCAGAAGGTCAGCAGTTCAGCGGTTCGAATCCCTAGCGCCGCATAATGGAGTGAGCTCCCGTGACTTGTCCCAACTTCTGCCAACCTAGCAGTTCGAAAGCAGGTAAAAAATGCAAGTAGAAAAATAGGGACCACCTTTGGTGGCAAAGTAACAGCGTTCCGTGCGCTTTGGCATTGAGTCATGCTGGCCACATGACCACGGAGACGTCTTCGGACAGCGCTGGCTCTCCGGCTTTGAAACAGAGATGAGCAGCGCCCCCTAGAGTCGGGAACGACTGGCACATATGTACGAGGGGAACTTTTACCTTTTACCTTGACTCGGGACCACAACTGAGCTGAGCCCAAAATTTTCCTTGTTAAGTGAGACATTGGAAGTGAGTTTTGCCCCCATTGTACGACTTTTCTTGCCCCCTTCTTAAATGAGTCACTGCAGTTGTTAAGTTAATAACATGGTAAAGTGAATCTAGTTTCCCCATTGATTTTGCTCGTCAGAAGGGGATTCACATGATCCCGGAACATTGGAACCGACATAAATATTAGTCACTTGCCAAGTGTCTGAATTTTGATCACGTGATGCTGCAGCTGTTGTTAAGTGTGGAAAAACGGTCACAAATCACTTTTTCCAGTGACGTGGTAATTTTGAATGGTCGCTAAACGAAGAAGGGCTAGCTGTCTGCTTAACCTCAGGGGCTCCCTCACTATATTGTTGCTCTGCAGCTCCATCATCAAACAATACAAAATCAAGACCAATATCTGCACTTTTTAAAAAAAAAAATACAGCTACAATATTCTTCTTGCTTTCACTTTCAACGCAACAGGAGGGCTGTTGCATTTTTCTGACTGCGTTTATTCACAGTCCTTAAGAACGATAAAATCATACCGAAGGAGCAGCAGAGCCAAATATGTAACTGGAACAAGCATCAAACACTTCCCATGACTGCAACGATCCATTCCATCAAAAAACAAACCTCTAGGGTTTTTTTTCTCTTTTGCCGCCTCTTTTAACAAGAGGCGGCAAAGAAATTTTAAGCCTTCCTCACTACTCTCTTCTAGCAACCTCCAATAAATGCTGAGGTTGCAGAATTTCTGGGCAAAATAACTTTTTGGCACCTGGAACCTTATCCTACATCCCTCCAAGTCACAGAAAACTGAGATAATCTCAAACAGATACAGAAATAAAATCCCTACCTATAAAGATATATACGTTATCCTATGGCCGGATGGACCAATCACAAGCCTGCGTAGAGATCTACCAAGAGGACCCGGGAGTCTTGAGAGCCACCAGTCAAAAAAAATCAAAATAAATTCTTTCGGCAAGTTATTAGAAGCCACTTTGGGCTCACCCAGAAGACAATGACAGAAAATTAAGATAATCTTACAAATTGGCGGAGCTGCCCCCCCCCCAATCAAGACAGAGCAATTATGTTGCAGGTCAGTTTTAAACAGAAACAAAACCAAAACAGACAATGCAACTGAGTAACTTTTACTAATTCATTTCTGCCAAAAAAAAAAAAAAAAACCTGCTTAATTTTTGCATGGGAGATGAGCCACGAAATAAAATACTGTGTAAGACAAACAGAAGTAAAATCTACAGTATCAAGATTACACTCAACCTTGCTGTACCGTATTTCCCCGAAAATAAGACCCTGTCTTATATTTTTTTTGAACCCCGAAATAAGGGCCTGGCCTTATTTTCGGGGAGGTCTTATTATTTTGGGGCACGTGGAGCAAGATGGGGCTCCTCTTGCCGCCTTACCTTAGCTCTGTCTCCCTAAGCCTAGCCAGAGGAAATTGCAGGGACCAGTTGCGCCTGCATTTAAATATTTTTGGGGAGGGCTTATTTTTGAGGGGGGGGCTTATTTTTGGGGAAGGTCTTATTTTCAGTATTAAATAAACTCTATTGCAGGGGCCGGATCTGGCCAGTGGGGTGCTTAGATCTGGCCTGTGGGGCCACCCTAGAAACAGTGAAGGACCGGCCGACGGTACCTCTTGCCAGCAAAAACAGAGGTCGGGAGCCTATTTTCACTGGCAGAGTGCACAGGTGCCCCCGACATGAGTGACGGTGAGCTGGCCATGCCCACCCTGGCCACACCCACTCTGTACCCTCCCCCCCCCCAGGTCAAACACAACCCTGATGCGGCCCTCAATGAAATCGAGTTTGACCCCCCCCCCGCTCTATTGCATGTCAACTGGGGGAACTTTACTCCATTAATAAAGTCTACGCTGGTTGATGTTCCCTCTGGCACCGGAATTTAAATCCTTATTTCAAGAAGGCTCATTACACACACACATACCATTTATATTTGCTACAAACACACCCACCAAAGTCCTGCAGGCATCCAGGTCTCTTCTCTCAGCGGCTATTATCACATTTGCAAAACAAACGGCGCTGCCGTTTGAATTGTATTGCACAGGAATATAAATCAATTCCCCGAATGGCCTCTCCCATCGCATATACAAAAGCCTCCGTACAATGAAGAGAATGAGCCCTCTTTTCCCGAGAAACACGGGTACACGCGTGCTCCAAGAATGGCCAACAACGGACAAAAGCCAAGGTTGGTTATTTCTAACCCACCCTTTTTTTAAAACACACTCTTTTATATTCCCTTTATTGCTTTCACATTTTGGGTGTTATGGGATAGATAGATAGATAGATAGATAGATAGATAGATAGATAGATAGATAGAGATAGAGATAGAGATAGATAGAGAGATAGATAGATAGATAGATAGATAGATAGATAGAGATAGAGATAGAGATAGATAGAGATAGATAGATAGATAGATAGATAGATAGATAGATAGATAGATAGATAGATAGATAGAGCGAGCAGTGTTTCTCTAAAGCTGGCATGTTTATCAGCATAGGCTGGCTGGGGAACTCTGGGAGCTGGTCCACACATCTTAAAAGTTGCCAAGTTGGAGAAAGACCGATATAGAACAATTCGATTAAATTCGATCTCCGGCCCAAATTTACTCTCTTAACCTCTGCCTTTTCTTTTGGTCTGCACTTAACTTCATCTGCTCCTCATTCTCATGCTGTGCCTGCCCCCCATCCCACCCCACTCAACCCCAGGCAAAATAGGGGCATTGGAAGGCTGCAAAATGAGGAATAAAGAACAGAAAAGATTTATTGCTCTTACTTTTTAGGGGACGTTAATTCCAAGCCATTTTCCCCCACTTTGTTTGCTGTTTTTTTCCTTCCTGAAACAACTAGCTGGAATGTACTTTGCTGACCCGAGCACAACTTGTTCTTTTCACCTGAGGTGAACCAAGCTCACAAACTCCTTCCCTTGTTTCTTTTAAAGTTAGATATTTATAAACACGGTGCATGTGCCCCAAAGGTCATACAGCTTTCTTATTGGCAGCCTCTCCACGAGAGGCTTAGCCTGATTAATAAAAATAAAATGATGTTTTTAAAGTTTCGGTATATGTATAGTATAGTATGATTCGAACACGTTGACGCTAGGCAAAATAAACCACATAAAAATTAACCAAAGTCGAAACTAAGTTTCATTACATTTTGCAAATGCAGCTATTATACCCGAAACGGATTTAGGTAAAGGGGGGGGTTGGGTTAGGTGAACAATAGCCACATGAGGTCCACTGCCAATTTCCTAAAATAATTCTGCTTTTCCGTTTGCCTGCAAGTTTTCTCCAGAGATGCCACATTAGGACTAGACGTTCATTTCTCAAGCTTATAATAAGATGGTTCTTTCGAAACAATGAACATTACGCAGAAGGAAAAATAGAAGTAAATTAGTACACAATTCTTTCAGTAACGCTACCCGTGTATCACCATGCACAAGATACACTTTACTTCTTATGAAAACTACACTTCCAAAGGGTTTTTTCCTTTAGAACAAGGGCCTCAATCAACATTAGACTGATGCTGAAGATCACTGAAGATGGCATTTAATTTCACTGTACGAAGTGCAATGACGATCAAGTAAACTCAACTAACTCAACTAAAATTAGATGGTGATTTATTTATATCCCTCCTTGAGTTACAAATAACTCAAGACAACAGACATATCCAACAACACACCTTCCTCCTCCTATTTTCCCAACAAAAACCACCCTGTGAGGGTGAAGTTGGCTAAAGGGGGGGGGACTGGCCCAAAGTCACCCAACCGGCTTTCATGGCTAAGGTGAGATAAGAACTCAAGCCTCCCACTTTTCTAGCCGGGTGTCTTAAGCACTAGTCCAAGCCAGCTCTCTTCTTCCAAAGCTCCTTCCAAAACTGCACTTAATGGACTCAAAATCTAAGGTGTAGGAGACGGATAAGGTGCAACTGCAAGCTCAACTTAGCTAGGCACTTCCGGAAGCACTAAGCTCCAAGCCAGTACTCTTCTATTCCCATTCAATCTGTCAATGACGACTTCACATTATGGAACTCTAGAGATACATGATCTCAACTGAGCAGTTAGTAGTGAGGGAGGACAAGTGCCAAATCCTGTTGCCACCGCAGAGTCTCTATGTTGAAGGGTGTAGTGTAAGTAAGTCTTTACACACATTCTCAGTAGAGAACTTCAAATGAATGAACATGTTCAGTCTCCTTCGTCTTAGCCCGGCAGACCGCAGCATATTCGGGCTGCAGAAGTGGTGGGTGAACATGCACATGCATGCACGAACAAAACTGTATTTGTGAAAGTGGCACACACACAAAAACCATCTTCTCTCCCCCACCAGCCCACTGCAGGTCCACTGAGCTGGAAAGGTTGAGGAACACTGTCTTCTTAGACCCTACAAACTTCAATTGTTGGTCAATGGGCTACAGCAGCTTACAAAATACTTGCACCTTCTCTACACAGAAACCAAATTCCTTACTAATTCCTCTTAAGTTGCACCTGTGTGGTACTTTTTATCCCTTCTATCCCAGATTTACAGCAAAGGCAGGAGGGACATTTAACCCTGCTCCGAAAATTTCCTGATCTACATGGTGGCTGACTGAAATTGATCAAATCCAGCAACTGAAGATTCTCTACTTTCTAACAAATAAGATTTGGGGATTGAAAAAGGAAATAAAGAAGTATTTTTTTTTCCCTCTGTCCCCAAACGCCTTAAGAGAATAGACGATGTTGGGCTTGTGGGTTTAGTGACTGACCATGATCTAGACAACAGATAACAACAGATTCCAGTCTTGCCTCCAGAAGTTGTGGGTGCTCCAGGATTGGAGGTTTTAAAAAGAGACTGGACAACCATTTGTCAGAATGGCAGGAGGTGGAGCTAGGACTGAAGACATCCAAGGTTCCTCCCAACTCTGCTATGCTGTAATTCAGACTTTTGACAATGGTCACTATAAACCCTGAAGCCCAACAGATACCAGCCACCAAAGCTACACCAGGGGGTCCCAACCTTGGCAACTTTTAAGACCCGTAGACTTCAATTCCCAGAGAATAACAGAACAGTATATAGCTGGTTAGGAAATTCCGGGAGTTGAAATCCACAGGTCTTAAAAGTTGCCATGGTTGGCCACACTTAAGAGGATTTTAGGGCAGATTTAGACAGTTCAATCAACACCCTTTTCGTCACAGCAGCCAAGGAGAAACTCACCATCACAAACAAAAGGCGTCACCGTTGAGCCCAAGCATCCCATACGAAGCAGCCTTTTTGCCACTGAACCAAGAGGTGGCATTTAACAATGATTGCCTTCCCCCCACCCCGCCTCGATTTTCCTGGTTTCTCTTCCACGACTTCTTTTGACCGGGATTATTTATCCAGGTTAATCCTCAGATACCTTTTGACCTCTTTCCACCCCCCCTTCCCCCCAAATAGTGTATGTATGTATGTATGTATGTATGTATATATATAATATATATAGATATATAGTTATATAGTCTATCTTAGTCTCCTTAGTCTCCCAATGGGCAGCAGAGTGTTTGCTGGCTGCCAGAAAAAAAAAAGCCTAGAAACTAATGGATTGTCATTTCGCTGAACTAGGGCTGCATAAAAATCTTGGTTTATGTAGGAAGAACCTGGCTAAAGAGAAATACATACACACACACACACACATATATATGAGCCTTGGTAGCGCAGCAGACTAAAGTGCTGTTAAGTAACACCAGCTGCCTGCAATTACTGCAAGTTCAAATCTCACCAGGCTCAAGGTTGACTCAGCCTTCCATCCTTTCGAAGTAGGTAAAATGAGGACCCGGATTGTGGGGGCAATAAGCTGACTTTGTATAAAAAAGAACACCGCTTGGGGGGGGGCGAAAGCCCTACTAAGCAGGTATATACAAAAGTATGAAGGCTATTGCTTAACGCATTGTAAGCCGCCCCGAGTCTCCAGAGAAGGGCGGCATATAAATCGAACCAATAAATAGATAGATAGATAGATAGATAGATAGATAGATAGATAGATAGATAGATAAGATATAGTTAGAGCAGTGTTTCTCTAAAGCGGGAGAAAACCCGAATAACCAAAGACCTACCCGACCTACCTACATATATATATATATAGATACATACATACATACATATTTGTATGTTCTTTCTTATTCCAGGTCTTACCTACGTAAAATTGGAAGTGCTTGCACGTTCGACGAGTTATTCGTCATCTTAGCTGGTGTCTCGGCTTCGTTCGGCTTCACATTGCACCTAAAAGCACGAAAAAGAGAAAAGCCTAAGATACAATATTATATAAATATATAATATATATATATAATATTATATATATAATATATATAATATATAAAATATATAATATATATATATATATATTATACATCATACATATATACATACACACACACACACACACACATACACATACAGTCAATACACACACACACAAGAAACAATTGGGGGTCAACTCACAGAGCAACTACGCAACCCATCCTGGGAAGAAAAACCCTGGCAGGGCTGGACTCTCTCGTCTTCTCCTCCATGGCTTTTCTCTCTCTCTCTTTCTCTCTTGTCCCCCCCCAAAAAACCCCCTTCTGTCCCCCCCAAAAAGGCCTTCAGACCGAAGGTCCATCCAGTCCAGCCCCCCCCCGCCCCCCCCAATTTCCCCTGCAGGCAAAATCTCTCTCTCCACTGCCTCGACCCCCACATTTCCCCTTCTCGCAACAGCCCCCTTCCCCCCCCCCACACCAAGCTCGGGATTTGGGGGCTCGTTCCCCCCTACCCCCACGCGCGTCCGTGGGGAGGGGGTCGTAGAGGCTTCCCGTCCCGTCCTTTCCTCCCGGGGTCTTGGCTGGCTTTCTTTCTCCCCCCCACCACCCCCCCCACCCCGCCCTTGCCCAGCCCCTCCGCGACCCCTCCGTCCCCGCCGACCCACCCGCGGACTCGCCGGTGTTGATCCAGTCCGGGTTGGCCAGGCTGGCGATGGCGAAGATATCGGCGGCCAGAAAGAGGCATCCTGAGATGATGGTCAATTTGTCCATGTCCTCCGGCTCCGACCACGGCCCGGTTTCCCACAGGCGGGGCCCGGGCCGGGGGCTCCTCACAGCCGCGGCTCCATGGCTCGGCGCGGCCTCCGACCCCCTCGCGCCGCCGCCTGGCCTGGCCTGGCCTGGCCTGGCCGCCGCCCCCTTCGTCCCTCACCGCCGTCCTCAGGTAGCCGCTGCGCAGGGGCGGCCCCTCCCCGCCGCCGCCGCCGGCCCCCGACTCGGGACGGCGCCGGAAGCAAAACCCAAGCGGGGCACCGCCGCGGTCGCGTCACCCGGAAGCGAAAGCGTGGGGGGGGTCTCTCTCTCTCGCTCTCTCGCTCGCTCGCCTCTCGCAGTGGGCACCAGACGGGGCGGGGCTTCTAGAGGAGACGGCGACGCCGCCGAGCGTCGCCAGGACAGCTTGGGTGGGCGGGGTTTCTTGGGCGAGGCGGGGCTTGAAGGGCGTGACGAAGGAAACGGGGCGGGGCTTCAGAAATGGCGGGGGGGAAAAACGGTCCCTCGTGCTGGATTTGGGCGCCATTGGAAGGAAGAGGTCGAAGCCGACTTTCCTTCTTTGGTTGTGAGGGGGACAAACAAACAAACAAACCCTAATTGACCGAGGGAGGTGAAAGCCAAGCCTTCCTCATATTATTTTTTTTTAATTTTATTTATTTATTTAGGATAACCAAAGACCTACATACAAACACCCGTGAAAACCTCAGAAAACATATATACAAATATATATATATACAAATATATATATACAAATGTATATATATTTAAAGGAAGAAACAGCTGCGATCACACACATTGCTCCTAGAAGCACGAAGCCAAAGACACCAACCTGAAGATTACGAATGAGACTTCGTCGAAACGTTGCCAAGAAACCTCCAATTTTACGCGGGAGAAAACACGAATAACCAAAGACCTACATACAAACACCCGTGAAAACCTCAGAAAACATATATACAAATATATATATATACAAATATATATATACAAATGTATATATATTTAAAGGAAGAAACAGCTGCGATCACACACATTGCTCCTAGAAGCACGAAGCCGAGAACAGCAGCCTGAAGATGACAAATGAGACTTCGTCGAAACGTTGCCAAGACACCTCCAATTTTACGCGGGGTTGGAGTAGAAGACCTCCAAGTAACAATTTTTCTCTGACCCTGCTATTTAAATCCTGAAGTCCATCTTAGCAGGTTGCTGGCTAGGTAGCATTACTCCACCACTCATATATGTCAGGCATGGTCTTATTACACACACAGACACCTGGTGCTTACCAACAGCAGTTGTGCAACACAATTACCAACAATTATACAATCTAGGTCAGTGATGGCTAACCTTTTTGCCATCACGTGCCAAAAGTGGGGGGAGTGCAGGGGGGTTGCGTGTATGTGCCCACACCGATAATTCTATGCGTCCTGCCCCTGCGCATGTGTGCATTGAATTGAATTGAATTTATTAAATTTTTATACCGCCCGTCTCCCAGAGGGACTCAGGGCGGTGAACAGCCAGGATTAAAATACATACAATATGAAAATTAAAATAATTTAAAACATAATTAAATCCATTTGGCTTCCCCAATTTAAAACCCCTTACCCATAAAACAATTAAAAATTTTAAGCCAGCCCAGCTTGCTGAAAGAAGAAGGTCTTCAGAGCCCGGCAGAAAGTACGGAGGTCCGGGATCAATCGTATCCCTGGGGGTAGCTCGTTCCAGAGGGCGGGTGCCTCCACAGAGAAGGCTCTCCCCCTGGGGGTCGCCAGTCAACATTGCTTGACCGACGGCACCCTGAGGAGACCCTCTCTGTGGGAGCATATTGGTCGGTGGGAGGTTGTCGGTGGTGTGCATGACACCCCCACCCCCACGCTTCCCTTGCTTTTGGCATGTGATGGCACGGCAGGCCCCATAATCCTGTTTTTCGCCCTCCCCAGGCTCCAGAACCTTTCTAGGAGCCTGGGGAGGGCGAAAATGACCTTCTCCACCTCCCTGGAGGCTTTCCGGAGGCCGGAAATGGCCTGTTTGCCAACTTCCAGTGGGCCCAGAAGGCCCGAAAATCAGCTGACCAATGTGCGCATATGTGCCAGAGCTGAGCTTGAGTGCCCACCGATAGGGCTCCGCGTGTCACCTGTGGCACACGTGCCATAAGTTCACCATCACGGACCTAGGTCCAGCCCAGGGGCAATTGGCTTAGAAGAGGAGATAATTTTCTGGAGTTCTATATCCAGTTCTCCCCCGCTTATGTACTTTTTAAATTTCAAAACTTTATTTTTATTTTATTTTTATTTGTTTACTATGCAAAGTCATTTTTGTAAATGGGATTTCTCGAAACACATTTTAAAATGTGCTTGGGTGCATAACTTCTTTTTTTAAAAAATATTTTTATTAAACAGTTTTTTAAAAAAACAAAAACAGATATTTACTTCTTCTTTTCAATATTTTCGCATAACTTTTAAAGAGCTGTCACATTGGAAAAGTTTTGTTTTAGCCATGCTAAACAGATCTTCCGCAAGCGACCCCCCCCCACTCCGAAATCAAAATGAGATTTTTTTTTGCATCCAGTAGTATCAGATGTTTGGCCGATAACTGGTTTGTTAAGACTGCCAACTCTTTTAACTAATTGCCATGTGACATTTATGCAGCGGATGGTCTATCCACTGCATTTTTAGATCCATCTGTGCAAATTACAGAGTCTCTGAGAAAGGCGTACTTAAAAACGACCTTTAGGATATTATCTCCACAGCTTGCTGTACAAAAAAATTACAGTATTGCAGAGCCTCGTTTTAGGAAAGAAATACGGGGAAGAGTTTGTGCAATGTTTGCAACAGGCTACCTTCATTCGTGATATTCAGTCAAATCTACTATCTAAACTACATTACCTTCATTTAATAGTTCAGTGATGGGTGTGAGCCCATCAATTGAATGATCATTTTTCCCCCACAATTCCACTTTTGCAACAACACCAGATATTTCAGAAGCTTGTGAAGGCACCTTAAATCTTCCCAGTCCTTTTTTAAAAAAAATCTTTATTCATCCTTGAAAATTCCAAAATCCATGGAATTCAAATAACTATCAAGATTCTAAACTGTTGCTAGGCATCGCCATCGCCTTGCCCACTACAGTGTTCTTCCTTAATGTGATATTTTCAGGCTGGTGGTTATTTCCACTTTCCATGTAGTCTCTGTATATGTTGGGTTCCAGATAGATTTCTGTTAAGGATTGATCACCATGGATCCTCAAAAGCCAACTTTTAAGAAAGAGTTAACTTTCAAGACATCGCCTTCCCTCAAGTCTTCTATCAGTGGTTCTTCAGCTAGATTATCTGACAGCAAAAAGTCATCTGACCGAGGGAGGCCATTTGATAGACGGAGATCTTCTGACAGAAGGAGATCCTCCACCAGAGAGAGCTCATCTGACAGAAGGCGATCATCTGACAGGAGATCCTCTGCAAGAGAACTGTATTTCAGAAGGTCATCAGTCGAAAGATCAGCTGACAGACGGAGACCTTCTGACAGAAGGAGATCATCTGCCAGGAGGCCCTCTGCAAGAGAACCATATTTCAGAAGGAGGTCATCAGCTGACCGAGGGAGGACATTTGACAGGAGGAGATCTTCTGACAGAAGGAGATCCTCCACCAGAGAGAGCTCATCTGACAGAAGGCGATCATCTGCCAGGAGATCCTCTGCAAGAGAACCGTATTTCAGAAGGAGATCATCAGTCGAAAGATCAGCTGACAGACGGAGATCTTCTGACAGAAGGAGATCATCTGCCAGGAGGCCCTCTGTAAGAGAACCATATTTCAGAAGGAGATCATCAGCAGACCGAGGGAGGACATTTGACAGGAGGAGATCTTCTGACAGAAGGAGATCCTCCACCAGAGATAGATCATCTGACAGAAGGAGATCATCTGCCAGGAGGCCCTCTGTAAGAGAACCATATTTCAGAAGGAAGTCATCAGCTGACCGAGGGAGGACATTTGACAGGAGGAGATCTTCTGACAGAAGGAGATCCTCCACCAGAGAGAGAGAAGAAAGAAGAAAATCATCTCTAAAGTGGCCATATTTCAGAAGGAGGTCATCAACCAGACCGTACTTTAGAAGATGGTCTGATGTATCATCAGGTATCACTATAGCTCAATTCCTTCTCACTTGCTCTTCTTCCTTTCTCTTCCCATCAATGCGATCAATAATTTGATACAAATTCTTGCAACTGACCTTTCAAGTTTTTGGGTCAACAAATGCTGCTCATTGTGCAGAAGTCCAAGAGATGTTGATATCACCATTACATTCCTGCATGTACTTAACACAATAAATGAATGACTGCTGGCCAACTCTTTCTTTAAGCAGGAATTGTTATTGATCGATGGGCATCTCAGATGGCACCCAATGGAATATGCATCTGATTCAACTTCAAATTTCTCACAAGGAGGCAGCCACTGATGCATAGTAACAAATAGCTTTTCAAAGTAGTACTTCCTACTTTGATATGCCACTAAAGTTTGCTAATGAAAGAGCAAATGCCATTAGACATCCTCAAATTTTGAGACTGTTTTTTTTTTTTTTGGTTGGATCCCATCTTTGCAAACCTCTCCATGTTTTTCTATTTCCTATAAAGTCTCTCTCTAAGATTTGGCTTGCGTAAAAAAAACAACCTCAAGTGTTCATGTTCGTTGGATTATGATGACCAACTTGTATGCTTTTGGTCAGGATTTACAAGCTTTGTAACTTACTAGTATTCTCATTCTCTGCAGATGAGGGAAGCTATTATTCTGACTTAGAAGATTATGAAAGCGACTGGGGTTCAGGTAAGCACATATTTCTTAACTTCACATCCAACACATCTAGGGGAAATTAGCTGTGAGAAGACAGATCAGTTGAATTGGCTAACAAAAGATTTTGCTAATTCAGCATTTTCCAAAGATGTTGGCCCGCAATTTTTAAAATTCATTACTAGAACCAGAAAAACGTGGTAATTGGGGGGGAAGTCATAGTTCAGCACACTTAAGAATGTCAGGTTAGGGAAAACAGATCTAATGTATTATGGGTTGGGTTGCTTCCAAATTTCAAATTGTAGAAAAATTGAGCCAGTGGGCTCCGGTGGTTAGTGCGGTGTCCTTTTTCCTCTGCTGACCGGAAGTCCGGTTCCCCCACCAGTGTCTCCTCCTAGCACGGTGTCCTTTTTCCTCTGCCAACTGGAAGTCGGTTCCCCCACCATAGAATCTCCTCCTAGAGTGGCATCCTTTTTCCTCTACCTGTCCTAACTGAAAGCCCTATCAATTGTGGAGCCGACCAGCAACAGAGAGCCGCAGCAGAGGGATTGAAAGAGCCACATGCGGCTCCAGAGCCACGGGTTGCCGACCCCTGGAATAAACCAATGTTGGCTTTACACAACACTCTTTAATATAATCCACGGTTTACAGTTGTTTGCATAATATAAAAATCTAGTTATGGCTCAGAACAAATCCTGCTAATTATACTAGTCAGAAAGCAAGATCTAAAGTTGACTTCGGAACAGGATAAAAATGTAGGCACACACTTTTTGTACAACGCAGGCCAGAGGAATTGTGTTATCTTAAGAAACTGGGTGTGGTGGAATTCTACATTGATGCGTAAGCAGCCTTTTGAAGAGCCCTGCATTTGTAATTTAGATGAATCTTCGGACATGGAGGATTCTGAACATACTTTGAGCACAACGATCAAGACAAATATTCAGATGGACCAGGAAGGCCTTGGTATCATACTAATTCAGAATGGGCCTTATCTCCAGGTTTCTGGTCTGGTAGAGAAAGGTGCTGCTGCCAGAGACGGCAAACTCCAAGCAGGTGAGGTGAAACCACAAAACACAGTTCGAGACCGTACAAGCCAGTAACAAACAAGATGAAGACTTATTCACAACAATGGGAAAAGGGTATAAGTTCCCAAGGGTGAAAAAACCCACCATTAGCTATACTCAAGTCACTATCCAGGAGAGATTACAGGTAGTCCTCGACCTACGACCGCAATTGAGCCCAACATTTATATTGCTAGGCGAGACATTTGTTAAGCGAGTTTTGCCCCATTTTTACAATCCTTTTTGCCAGTTGTTAAGTGAATCGTTGCAGTTGTTAAGTTAGTCACACGGTGGTTAAGTAAATCTGGCTTCCCCAGTGACTTTGCTTGTTGGAAGGTCACAGAAGGGGATCACATGACCTTGGGGCACTGCAATCATCATTCATGAGTTGCCAAGCCTCTGGATTTTGATCACATGACCATGGGGATGCTGCAAAGGTCGCAAGTGTGAAAAATGGTCCTAGGTCACCTTTTTCAGTGCTGCTGCAACTTCAAATGGTCACTAAACAAACTGTTGTAAGTTGAGGGCTACTTGTATCATTGTGCCGCTTTCATTATCTCCATAGAGGCTTGCCAACCGAACCCTTGGTGGATCATGTTTGGTCAGAAGTGCTTCTGGTCTTCCACCAACGTTGCTCCTGGCTTCTCCTGCCACATCATCTCCTGAACCTCCCTCAGTAGATACATACATGAAAGGGGAGAGACAACTTATCTGCAATATTGTCCAATATTTTTCCCTCAGCTCTATAACTTCAGTAGAACTCTCCACCATGACCTCAGGCCAACCTCCAACTACCCTTTGAAAATCCGAAGGATCCATCAGCCCGATCCAAAAGGTCCCTCCTTCCTAGAGGTTGTTTGCACTGGTCAGCTCCGTAGCAATCTGGAGCAAGAAAGGGAGCTGACCACAACCAATATCCCCTTTCAAATTATGTTGCATCCGTTGCCCGATGAAGACCATGTCTAACATGTGGCCTCCTACAAAAGCTGGACTCCCCAATAGGTGCTATAAGTACCATTTGATAAAAATCAGTGGTTGTCCTAGCAAGGAATTTCAAACAATCAAATTGCCCAGTGTCACGTTGTAGGGGGGATGGGTGGCATAGAAAACCAACCAAATCTGTTTGTTTTTTTTTTTAAATTTGATTTATATGCCGCCCTTCTCCGGAGACTCAGGGCGGCTTACAATGCGCTAAGCAATAACCTTCATTCTTTTGTATATTTATACGAAGTCAGCTTATTGCCCCCACAAACTGGGTCCTCATTTCACCTACCTTAGAAAGGATGGAAGGCTGAGTCAACCTTGAGCCTTGGCGAGATTCGAACCTGCAGTAATTGCAGGCAGCTGGTCTTAATAACCAGCTTAATAACAGGGTGCCTTAGACCACTGTACTACCAAGGCTCTTTGTTTGTTGAAGGACTGCTTGATTTTTGAGCAATCAACATTTTGGGATGTGTTCTCTTTATTACCTTATTTTCCAGACCTTCGCAAACACACACACACACACAACCATTTTATTGTTATGCTTAACTGAAGCTAATTACTTTCTTAATTTATTTTGAAGTGTACTTTTCAATTACGTTTCTTAAGCAATGACTGGCAGCTAAGAGTATCATGGGGTCAATTCCGTTTTCGTTTTGTTTTTTTCCCCGTTTCAGGCGACATCCTACTCAAAATCGGACACGCCAACGTCTTAGGATGGACCTTGCGAGAACTCAGACAGCTCCTGCACACCGCTCCCATAGGGACCATTCTGCAAATCCAGGTTTACAGGGATTTTATTAAAATCCCAAACCGGTGGCAGACTGCCCTCATGAACATTCCTGAATTAAAAGGGCCTGCAACAGAGTAAGAGTTTTGTTATCTATCCAGATTTTTTTTGAGAAATAAAAACGCTAAAACAGTAGTGACTATACCCTGCTGGAACTGATCCTTCTCTACATTTCAGCATAGAGAGTTACGACAGTGAAGAAAATTGGACCAGCAGCGAGGACTCGGAGAACGAGAGCGAAGAGATGGTTGAAGAAAGCGAGAGTGACAGTGAGGAGAGCTACCAGGAACCGCAGCGTGTAAGAGCTGTGTCGGTGGGCAGCGTCCGTAGCATCCATAGCGTCCATAGTGTCCGAAGCATCCATAGTGTCCGAAGCATCCATAGTGTCCATAGCATCCGCAGCGTCCATAATGTCCAAAGCGTCCATACTGTCCGTAAGAAACGTAACGTCCATAATGTGAAAACTCTGCGCTCGCTTTCCATTGAGCCTTTGATCAAACATCAACCCAAATGGATCTCCAAAGACTGGCACATTTTTGAAAGGAAAACCTACACCTTTACGGTGGGTTCCGACATCGGCTGCGACATTATGATCCACAAGGATTTTGAAACGGAAAGCGAGGTGGATATGTCAACGTTATACTTATCTTCATCCTCTCCCTACTGGACTATGCCCAAACATAAAGCCCCGCCCTCGACATCGTCTTCTTCCTCCGTGTCGGATGCGTTTTGGCTCGAAAACGTTTCTTACGAACTCGAGTAGAGAGGCCCCTGAATTTATCTTTGCCCCTAAGGCTAAGACAGGGGGGGCACCGCGTTGGACCTATGGCCCGGATTTTCGCTTGCACCCCTTATCCCTGAACTGAAAATCGGTTATCATGTGTGTGGAGATGTGAAAACCTGGCGTTTTTTTGAAACTAGAAATGCTCTACTGTGGAGGAACCCCCTTAGAAGGGAAGAAGAAACCTGGTTTTCTTACGGACAGTTTTTGGAAGCCGGCCTCTGGAGAATAATGGAAAGAGCTGCATTCAGCTGCCCTTCGCTTTTAGAGGTTAAGAATTTACTTCAAAATGATCACACTGATCTAAGTAAGCGCTTCTTCTTATATGCTATATAGAGAATTCTCTTTGAAATAGCTAACCCCAAAGCCCAAAGATCCAGCAGCTTTGTTTATACACCTTATGCTAGAACTCACTTCCTTAGTTTATTTATGTCTTTACAAGCCTTACCACCCGGTCCAACCAAAGCTGGCAAACTTCTGCAATCTAGTTTTTGAAGACAAAATGTTGGCCATTCCGTTGTTGTACGAGTTCTGCACTTTATTTGATGTATGTAAATAGACATGGAAATCTGTTAAGCCAAAGCACAGGGAAGAGCAATCAATCCATTTGCTTTGGGGCTCGCCTAACAACCGTACCCGTCTTTGTTTTCTTACAACTCGTCAGCAAAAGGGGTATTGGACAGGTTTCCCCGAGCGGTCATCGACTTCTTCCCACTGACAAACTTCTTAGCCGCCTGACAAAATAAAAGCAGGAGGTTTGGTTGGTAAACATATTGAACAATTAGCCTGTTTCTTTTAAAATACGCTCTTTTTAAGTTTTAAGTCTCTTTTAAAATTACAGATGGTCCTTGACTTGCAATCACAAGTGGGACCAGAATTTCCTTTGCTAAGCAAGGCAGTTGTTAAATGAGCCACATTCAATTTTGCAACTTTTTTTTTTTTTGCCGTGGTAGGTAAGAAAACCACAGCAGCTGTTAAGTGAACCATGCAGTCATTAAGTGATCTGGCAAATCCCCTCACCAACTCTGTTGGAAGCCAGCTAAGAAGGGTTGCAAATAGTGATCACATGACCCAGGCATATTGGGACCGTTAAGTGCAAAGACTGATCATATCCCATTTTTCAGAGCGATTGTAACTTTGTTGTAAGTGAACGGTTGTAAATCGAGGACTACTTGTAGAGAGGCAGGCTTTCTGACATAAAAGCGACTGATGCTAACTTATTTCTATCCTCTTTTCTATTAAAACAGGTCTCCAAAGACAGTTAACATGGATGAAAACTAGACGCAAATGCACTTTGGAGTGTGCAAATTAACCACAGGCACCAGCCTAATATAGCTGCAATCGGCTTTACAGGATCTCTGGGCAAACTCTGTCCCTCAGCACTGAAGATGGGGGTACCCGTGATTCAGGATTCAGTCCCAGATATGGGGATTGCTGATCCTTTTATGAAGGAAATCATTAAGATCCCAGAAGTGCCCCCCCAAATTCCTGCCTACTAAACACAGAAACAGAAAACTGATTTCTGATCACATTATAATAATGACTGACTGGTGCCAGACTTACATTCACAACATCAGCAGTGGTCACAGAGTCAATCTGTTCAACCACGTGGGCCGGAGAGGTGTATGTCCCCAATGCTAACGCCTGGCTACCAATTTCATTCAGCAAACCTTCTGAAGACTCCACGGACATAAAAAATGCTGCCTTCATTTGCTGCCTGTCAAGGAACGGGAGGGAAAGGAAGGTAAGAACAGCAATCTGGTCGCAATTCATAAAAATGGCATATCTTCAATTTAAAGCAGGGGTATCCAGCCTTGTCGACGTTAAGATCCGTGGACTTCAACTCCCAGAATTCTGTAAATTAAAGTCCACAGGTCTTAACATTGATGTTGTGGCCCGCCAGCAGAGTCGGACAGTGAGGTGCTTGGGGAGGAACGTGGGCCAGTCCTGGAGTCTGGGAAAGACTCGGACGAGGGCTCTGAGTCGGAGGCAGAGTGGGGGCCAAGGCCATCTGGTAGATCTTTGCTGCCTCCGGAGTCTGACATCAGCGAGGCAGAAGAACAGTGTGAGCCTGTTCCCAGTGTGCGCATGCGCAGAGCTGCCAGGAGACTGGAACAATTAAGGAAATAGGGTCGACTTGGGAGTAAGGCTTGGAGATGATTGGCCCCTCCCATAAGACATATAAGAGAAGCAAACGGGACATGAGCTTTTGCAGGAAGCAATTTAGTTCATCTGGTCTGGAAAAGCTCTGTTTGACTCTGTGCTAAGTTTGGCCTTGCCCTGCGTGTGGCAATTAGTTCTCTGGCAGCATTCCAAGGGAGATAAGGTGGGTGTTTGTAAACACTCCCCTGAAAGACTGTTTGAGAAGCCTTTCAGACTGGGAATGACAATAATTCACAGCCTTTTAAATTAAAGAGGTTTGCCGAGACTAGGTTTGTGCTGTTTATTTTCTAAGGAAGCCTAGGTCAGAACAATTGACAAGGCTGGACACCCCAATACAAAGCTACTGCATTTTAATGAGTTAGGATTAAGACAATTTCCACAGAAAAGTGACAAAACGTTGGTTGATTTTTACAAGTTAGGATCGTCAATTAAGGGAAAAGGCTTGAGTCTTTTACTCAATGCAAAAAAAAAAAAATGCCTTCCATAATGTGAAGGGTTCTCTTACTAATGTCTAATGGCACAAAGAATTGGTACCATCCATCAGTTTATAACCCAGTTTGATTCGTAAGCTTTTTAATGCATTAGTCGTACACTGCTGACGTTCTCAAAACTATGGTGCGGGGCTAGATTAACTTGATCATGAGATAAATACTGAAAGAATAAGAGGAAAATATGTGCTAAGGATAAAACTGAACATATTTCCAATTATTGTCACTTTGCTTTCGACAAACATTTACTTTGTATTGCAGTTGGATCCAAGATTACTCTAAAATGGCTGTCACTGTGGCATTAAGGAGATTCTCTAAGGAAAGCAACATGAGGAAAGTCATCTTGAGTAATTTCACTTACGCAACTGGGAACAAAAATAAGTTTCAATAAAATATCTCCAAGAGAAAAAAATGCCATAAATCATGCACTTTGTAAAATCATGTAATAAATAATATATACGTACAAATAAATTTGTACAATCAGAATAAATAGATTTTGGATAACAAGTGTTTTTGCTCCTTTTTTTTTAAAAAAAAAGATTCAACTGATTGTAAATACAACAAGTTAACCGTTTTGCCACTTATTTCCTCTGGACTGACAGAGCAATGGCTAAGAATCTCAAACAGACAATGTTCTTGAGACACCAGGAAGTTCTGCATTTAACCAGGTTGGTGCAGTCGTTAAGGTGCCAGCCCCAGAAACCAGGAGACTGTGAGTTCTAGTCCTGCCTTAGGCAGGAAAGCCAACCTGGGTGATTTTGGGTCAATCACCAGGAGGTGGTGAGTTTGAGTCCCATTTTAGCCATGGAAGCTGCTGGCTGGGCAACTTTGGGCCAGTTCCTTTCTCTCGGCCTAACCCACACCTCACAAGGTGGATGTGGAGGGAACTGGGAGGAAAGAATATTCATCGTGGATTACTTATGAATTAATTAAGGGATAAAACTCAAACAAACGAACAAATACATAATAAAAACCATGTGCTCTATCTCGGTTACAACCTTGCTTCTGGCTACCACTTTATTGTTCATTTTGGATGATGAACAAGTTTCGCGCATACAGAAAGCTGCGAGTTTTTTTTTTTTTTTCTAGCTGAATAAAGTTTTAATAGACCCAGAGAATTATATTACACATAGCCATACCTGGTAGTCAAGAAAACTTAACAGAAAGAAGGAGCCACGATATTTTTGGAGAGTTAACAAGTCACTGTATAACCAAACAATCTTGGGGTGGGGGGAAAACTTACTTGGCTCTTTTCAGTTCTTCATCAGTAACTCCACCCTCGGAAACCGCCTTCACTTGATTCAAAGCAGCTTTGATTACCTTTAATACAACCATTATATATATATAAAATATGTTACTTTTGGTTGCAGTAACTGGAGGTACTCCACCCTCAAAGACATCCATTTTTTTCCCCCTTAACATCCCTCTCAAAAGAGTTGCACATTTTGGCACGCCCACCCTGAGAACGGTTGTGGTCCACTGGCAGCCTGCGGAGCTGGCAG
Organism: Pantherophis guttatus; assembly: GCF_029531705.1. Next base: position 1,818,282 of record NW_026844042.1, read on the forward strand.
CAGAGTCGGGCAGTGAGGAGGCTGGGAAGGAACATGGGCCACTCCTGGAGTCTGGAGAAGGCTCGGATGAGGGCTCTGCGTCGGAGGCAGAGAAAGGGCCATCTGGGAGGTACGTGCTGCCTCCGGAACCTCCAGAGTCGGACCTCGGCGAGGCAGAGGAACAGGGGGAGCCTGTTCCCAGCGTGCGCATGTGCAGAGCTGCCAGAAGGCAAAATCAGTTAAAACAAAAGGGACAACTCGGGAGTAGGGCTTGGAGATGGTTGGCCCCTCCCATAAGACTTAAAAGAGGAACAAAGGCACTTGGGCCTTTGCAGGAAGCAACGTTGTTAATTCTGTTCATTTTAAAGTCTGAAGCTCTGTTTGATTCTGGACTCTGTGGCTTTGCCAATTACCGTATTTTTTGGAGCATAAGACACACTCCCCCCCCAAAAGGGGGTGAAAATTTAGGTGAAAATGTAGCCCCGTCCACCCACTGGCCCCACCCTTTGGCTTCTGCCTCCCAGCAGTTACCTCCTTGCAGCAAACAGCAAGAAAAACCAGCTCCTTTCAGCTTCAGCACAGCTTAATTAGCACGAGTTGATTAGATCAGCCTCCCGACTCTCAGCTGTTTTGCATGGGCCTCTGCTGCTTGCTGCAAGGAAGAAAATTGCTGGAGCAGATTTTTTTCCCCCTTGTGCTAATCAAGCTATGCTGAAAACGAAAATGAAAGTAAAGCAGGCTGTTTGCTGTTTGCTAGGAGGAGGCAAAATTGCTCAGAGGCAGAGGGAGATTTCTTTTTCTTCTTTTCCTCCCCAAAAAAGGTAGGTGCGTCTTATACTCTGAAAAATACGGCAGGTCTTTGGCAGCGTGTCAAGGGAGATAAAGGTGGGTGATTATCAGCCTTATCCCGAAGGACTCTTTACAACTATTTGGGACTCATCTGTGAATGAACAGAATTCACAGCTGTTGCAATAAAAGAAGTTTTTGGGACTACTTGTGTGTTTTACTGACTCAGGAAGCCTACATCAGAACAAGAACGTACTTGCGAGTGCAAGCAATTCACAAGCCCCCGCGGGGAGGGGAAGGTTCTAGAATTACATCAACCCTGATAACTTACCTCCCTGGTGACTGAGGCTTGAGAGATGGTGTATATGCCGAAAAGTCCAGAATCAGAGTAATTCGCATTGAATGCTGTTACCTGCAACAGAAGGCTGCTTTAGTTAGCATATTCTAGCATATTATTTTATTTCCAGTATAACCTATTTTGAATGCTGCAAACTGCTAGGAGTTAAGGTGCAGCATCTGCTTACAAACTTAAGATTCTCACTTCGTGAAACCTAGGCAAATTAATTTTATGGACTTTAGTTGAGGAATCTCTTCCTTTTCCGAAGGAGAAGAGCAAGTTTCTTTTATAGTTGGTTCCTCTATTGTTTATGAGGAGTTTAGAAGATGCAGCTATTCCTGTAGGTGCTTACATCAAAGGGCAGGGGAGTTGTCTTTGTAATCTCCTGGACAAGTTTGCTGGTAATCCTGCTTCCTCTCTTAATGAGAGATTCTGCTCCAAGGATATTTTGAAGGACGCTAAATGCGTTCATTTCCGCGCTTCCAACAGCTGCTCCCTCTGCTACTACAATCGCGTGGACGAGGTTATCGCGGTGCGGTTCTCGCGTTTCACCTTAAGGGAAGAGGAGAAATTAGTTTAGATTTAAGTATGCCAAAGATATGAAAACTGATTGCTCGGTGGCGACACTGATTTTCACCCAACTCCTCTCTCCCCTAAGCATTCTAGGAAATAGCAAACATTTGCTAGATCAGGGGTCAGCAACCTGCGGCTCTGGAGCCGCATGTGGCTCTTTCATCCCTTTGCTGCAGCTCCGTCACTCAAAATATGCGTCACAACCGCCAATGTGTGACACCCGCTGGCACACGATTTATTGACCAACCCCTGGTAGGCCAACCATGGATAAATGCAAGAAAATAAAAGTTTCAGAAGAAAACAGAACATTTAATTCAACTACAAATGCTAGTTTTGTGGCCGCTCAAGAAATAGTCAGGCACAGGAAAGGTTTTGTGGCTCCCGGTGTTTTCTTTTCTGTGGGAAACGGGTCCAAATGGCTCTTTTGAGTGTTTAAGGTTGCAGACCCCTGTGCTAGATCAACATCTCTTAGAAACAGGGGTTCACCCTAAGGGAGTGGTGCTATTAGGGTTTGGCGAAATTCCTGGTTCATTCAGGAGCACTGAACACCAATGCAAAGCAAGGCTGTTTCTTATACAGGCAGTCCTCGACATACAACCGTAATGGAGCCTGGCCCTTATGGTATGTCGTGACGACTGTAAAACAGATAGGTCACATGATCAACCCAATTTTGTGACCCTTTATTGGCAGCAGTCGTAAATCAAAGGCGGCCGTTAAACGAATCAATGGTTTATTATGGGTTGTGGTTCTGTATAAAGATAAATGCCAGTTTTCTGCAAAACGGTCGTTAAAACATGGGCCACCTGACCATCGGAGGCGGCAATTGGCTGTCGATGTTTGCCAAGTGCCCGAAGTTCAGTCATGTGACCACAGAGCGAGGCCCAACTTTTAGAATTTTGAATCTGGGTTGCAAATCCCTTTTAGGCAGGTAGTAAATTTGAACGGACGTTAAGTGACAAGTCGTAAGTTGAGGGCTACCCCTATTCTTGTGACAGGTTATAAATTCCTCGAGAAATAACCTAGGGGGTGGGTTCATGGCATTTTTACCTTTTGAAAAGCTACACCTGTGCTTGCAGTAGTTCCGTAATAAAAGATCTAAGAACAGGTACCCCGTTTCCTCAAAAATAAGACCCAACCGAAAAATAAGTCCTAGCATGATTTTTCAGAATACTCATAATATAAGCCCTACCTGCAAAATAAACCCCAGTTAAGACTGTAATGAGCCTTGGTAGTACAGTGGTCTAAGGCACCCTGTTATTAAGCTGGCTATTAAGACCAGAGGCCTGCAATTACTGCAGGTTCGAATCTCGCCAAGGCTCAAGGTTGACTCAGCCTTCCATCCTTTCTAAGGTAGGTAAATTGAGGACCCAGTTTGTGGGGGCAATAAGCTGACTTTGTATAAATATACAAAAGAATGAAGGCTATTGCTTAGCGCATTGTAAGCCGCCCTGAGTCTCCGGAGAAGGGCGGCATATAAATCAAAATTAAAAAAAAAACAAAAAACTGTCAGCCGGATGGATGCATTTAGTACCGTATTTTCCCCAAAATAAGACCTAACCAGAAAATAAACCCTAATGCGTCTTTTGGAGCAAAAATTAATATAAGACCCGGTCTTATTTTCGGGGGGGAAACACGGTAGTCCTCAACTTACGACAATGGAGCCCAACATTTATGTTGCTAAGCGAGACATTTGTTCAATGAGTTTCGCCCCGTTTTACAACTTTTGTTAAACGAATCACTGAAGGTGTTAATAATTACATGGTTAAGGGAATCCAGCTTCCCTAATTGGTTTTGCTTGTCAGAAGGTCGCAAAAGGGGATCACAACCGTCATAAATATGAGTCAGTTGCCAAGTGTCTGAATTTTGATCATCTGACCAGGAGGATGCTGTAACGGTCGGAAGTGTGAAAAACAATAGTTAAGTCTTTCTGCAGTGCTGTTGTAACTTTGAATGTTCACTAAATGATCAGTTGTAAGTCAGGGACTACCTGGATTTGGCAAATATTCCCAGCAATCTCAGAATGCTAAAAAAAAGACACTTCATGAGCAAAGCCAAGATAGAAGACTGCAACTTACCTCCGCGATATTTGGCTTTTTCGCCGGCCATGCCAGCTCCACTGCGAATGTTAAGGAACTGTTCTCCAACCTGCTTTAGGTCGGCGTGGCTGACACCTGCAAGACGACACCCGAGTCAGAAGGAGAACACCCCGAAATGATAAAGAGTGTTGTCTTTAACGGAATTCAGCATGGCACAAAACAAGAAATGGCAGATTACCTACCGAGTCCCACTAAGGCCATGCGTCCACTTGTGAAGTTGTTCTGGACATACTCATGCAACTGCGATAAAGAAAGAGATTAAAAGTCTTCAATCATTGTCATCTTCTTCTTTTAACGACCCCATAATCCCTTGCGGGGTGGAGTCTGAACAACTGAATGGAGCTAGCAGAGTGTTTGAATGGCCGGATGCCTTTCCTGTCGCCAGTGCGGAGTTTTGTTCAGTAGATATATTTTCAGTGTGCCGAGAGACAGAAATATCAGCCTCTAACTAGGATTGAACTCACAGCCTCCTGATTGTGAGGCGAGAGCTCCACCTCCAGGCCACCGCACCACTCCTCTTCAAAAGAGTTTATATGTAACTAAAACTATTGTACATCACTTTTTTTCAGTACTGCTGTAATGTGGAACAGTTGCTGTAACTTGGAACGGTTGTTGAGAACTATCTGTACTTTGCTGTTTTATTTAATCCCTCTTAAAGACTACTGAGCTGATACTCATTATCACATTTTATCCTAGTGAATTCTGCTAACCAATCCTTCAAGATTTGAAGCCCTGCCTTGCCCGAATCTATGGATGAACAAAGCCGAGCGTCTCCAGGTATCACCGCTGTAAAAGTACCATTCAGATTCTTGCCTGTTCTGATGTAATTTTGCCAATCATGAAATCCGGACAATACAAAGAATTAGCCAGGGCATTTCGGTAAGCTGCTGCGTGCAAATTCTCCAGAACACCTAGGTAAAACAGAAGGGAGCACTTTAATTGATTATGAAGCAGGTCAAATGACTCTTCCCACCCACCCACCCACATTTTAATTGTGTGCACTGCCCACAGTCACCAGCGTGAGATGAATGGCTATATTAATGCAATCAATTAATTAAAACTCGGGCCACACGTTTTCTCAATAGTTTTTATCTCAGAGCTATAATTGCACTCAACAATGAACTAAAGGGCCACCATCAGTGAGCTGTTGGACAGCATTACTTGGTCTGTTGTGTGGATGTTTGGGTGGTTTAGGGGTGGGGAATTTGTGGTGGGTGGGGGGGTGTTTGGGGATTGTCATGTGTGTTGGGCCTGGTCTTTGGGTGTTAAGTGAATTTCGTTGTATGGGTATACTGTGTATACATGTGCAATGACAATTATCATCATCATCATCATCATCAATAAAATAAATAAAATCTGTATTCAAGTTGTGTTCTATCAAAACAAAACTCCTGTTACTACATATACCATTTTCTCTCAACTCAGTGACAGGATTTTCTTTCTAATAAAAAAGTAGAAATGAACACTTCCAAGTGCTTAACCAATCAGCAAAGGCATAAATTACTGATATTGACTGGAAGTTAGTGGTTCATAACCTTACCTGTAGGTAATTAGTGACGGAGGCCAACCCACACTCAAGTCTCTTTATCATAGGAAGGAATAAGAATTGTTGAGCAACTACACTCACAGAGAGCACAATGATTTTATTTATTTATTATTTATTTATTTTATTAGTTCGATTTATATGCCGCCCTTCTCCGGAAACTCAGGGCGGCTTACAATGCATTAAGCAATAGCCTTCATTCTTTTGTATATACCTGCTTATTAGGGCTTTTGGCCCCCCCAAGCGGTGTTCTTTTTTATACAAAGTCAGCTTATTGCCCCCACAATCCGGGTCCTCATTTTACCTACCTCGAAAGGATGGAAGGCTGAGTCAACCTTGAGCCTGGTGAGATTCGAACTTGCAGTAATTGCAGGCAGCTGGCAACTAAGTGTTACTTTAACAGCACTTATTCCACTGTGCCACCAGGCTCTTATAACCTTGCTCTTATAATTCTTATAATTTTGAACCTAGACTTAATAGGCCTCTTTCAAAACATATTGGGAACCCTGTTGTAGTAACGAGCAAGTCATGTAGATTAAAAATAAAAATAAGAATGACAGACTGCCTGCGGCCTAAATCTAAAAAAGAACAATTTGTCAGACTTTTGTATGAATTCTGCAATGTTCCCTATCAGTCTAAAACATGATTCTCCAAACATGGCAACTTTTAAGACTTGTGAAACTTCAACTCCCAGAATTCCCCCGTCAGCATGGCTTAAAAGTTATAAGGCCCACAAGTCTTAAAAAGCTGCCAAGTTTGGAGACCCTTGGTCTAAAAGAGCAGGAGATAAGAGGAAAGCAAAAGAATGGAATTGGAAGAATGAGAGGGATGGACTCACTTGTGTTCTGCCTGCTGAACACAATTAATCGCTGACAAAACAGAGTTGTGGCAGGGAAATTTCCCCACCCATTTTAAAGAACTATAGCCAAGTAACTTAAAAAAACAACACCACTTACGAGTCTGGGGGATGTGAAAGGCAATTTCTTTGTCAGTTTTTAAACGGGTAGTGAGTTCCGATACTTCCCACGGCCTGAATTCCGGAGCAGTAGTGACATTTATTAAATATTCCAGCACAGTATCACTAAATAAAGCAAGCAAAGAAAACTCACAATGTATTTCCTTTTTTTTTTTTCAACAGAAAAACTATTAGTACAAAAATGTTCCACAATTTTATCAAGGAAAATGCTCACTGAATGAATTGGAAAAAGGGATTTGTTACACAGCTAGATGCTTACATGTAATCACGCAGACACTCAACGGAGTAAACCATGTTCTCCCGGGTAGCAGTCACGCTAGAAAAAGGAAGAACAAAAACACAGAACTTGCAGAAGAGAAAATACATTGGAAATACCTGCAATCTAGCATTTGCCACATTGTGGAAGGAATGAATGAATGAATGAATGTTCATTCATTCACTAGTATTTAAGTGAGATTATCAAACCAACATTCTAGCTTCGTGATGGCGAACCTATGGCATGCTGAGTTCAAGGTTGACTCAGCCTTCCATCCTTCCGAGGTAGGTAAAATGAGGACCCGGATGGTGAGGGCAATAAGCTGACTTTGTATAAAAAAGAACACCGCCTTGGGGGAGGGGTGGCGAAAGCCCTACTAAGCAGGTATATACAAAAGTATGAAGGCTATTGCTTAACATATTGTAAGCCGCCCTGAGTCTCCGGAGAAGGGCAGCATATAAATCGAACCAATAGATAGATAGATAGATAGATAAATATGTGCCAGAGGTGGCACGCAGAGCCCTCTCTGTGGGCATGCGCACGGGCGCCAGAGCGTTAAAAAAATGGCCTGAAAATGGCCCGGAAAATGGCCAACATTGGCCAAAAAACAGGCCGTTTTTTGGGCCATTTTCAGGCTGTTTTTCAGGCTGAAAAAATGACCCAAAAAACAGACATGTATGTGCCAGCCAACTGGTCTTCGGTTGCTGGTGCTCCGGCATGCACACATGCACGCGTGTTCCAGTTTGGACACTTGGTACCAAAAAGATTCGCCATCACTGGTCTAGCTCTTACAACTTGCCTATCTTCCATTACACTTGAGAAAATAGTTGTGCAAAAGAAATCACTAAAATTCCCTCTGCAAATCCAGAAAATCTTTATGATCGGCTCAATTTTGATTATTAAATATGAAAGGCTTCCAGTTTTTCTCTTTGTTTGAAGCCTTCGCTGCTTTCAGTTCTCCTGCCATGAGCTATTCAAATTCCTTAGCAGTTTATTTGATAAAAGGCGGAACTCAAACATAGGCCTTTTCAATAAAAAGAAGCACCTTGTGAGCAAACCGCTCGTGAGAATCCCTTTCCCCAAACCCTTCAAAAAAAGAGGCAAACCTTTGATAACAAACCTGAGATTAGCAGCAACACTATCAATGCCCGTGACGATCTTAAAAGAAGAAGCTCCCTTTGTGGTCTGATGGAAGAAGGGGACAAAGGGTTTAAGATTCTGAGCTGTAACTATCAAGGCAGAGGGCAGCCATAAAGAAATGTGACTTTGCCATTGTGCATTTTATAACTAGGCACACTGAATCAATCTCATTTCTTCCAGCTATTTAGCTTATAAATGGGCAGGATGGAGAAAGATGAGGCCAAGCAAAGGAGAATTGAGCTAACTGATTGATATTTTTTGGAAATTCCAAAGTCCTAGAGCCTGTGCATCCTAACAGCACTATTAAGAGAGTCACAGTTTTCAAATCCTGCCCTGTGCCTCTTGTTCTCCCACTCTGATGGCAAAATATGGTAAAATACGAGGGGACATAAAGATTACATAAATTCACTGATTGAAAAATGCACCTGTCAACAATATTAATGTTGTCTGAAGGAAGGCAAACTTGGGTACCAGTACTATACAATGCTGAAATGTTAAGATTACTTAAATGGCAAAAATGGCCCTACGATGTTTGGTTTTAAGCATCTTAAATTAATCCATAACTGTAGTTTATATACCTTATGCTGAAATTAACCCTGGTCTAGTGTGTTAAGCGAAACCATTCATCGTATTGTCCAGACTTATTTCCAAATTACTAAACAATCAGATAATATCAGCCCACTGCACTTCAAAGCTTCTAATTTTGGAAGCCAATCGCTGGGGAGAATTTGATAGCCATCTCAGACAACCGATTTGGCTAACTGGGACATTCTATATCGGGGTCCTCAACCCACAGTCCATGGACAAGCACTGGGCCGCAGCATGGCCAAAACCGGACCGTGGGATGCAGGCAGTACATGAGACTACACCCCATTCGTTCTGCAAAAACCCTTCTCTCCATGGAACTGGTCCTTGGTGCAGAAAAGGTTGGGGACTGCTGTTCTATACTCTTTCTCTTTTGGCCATTTTTTTTAATACTGGGGGAAAAAAATATTCTTTTATAATTCTATCTGGACTTTTCTCCGCTGCCCGACTGATTCTCCAACCTCAAATTCCTGTTTGGTGCATTCGACTTTAATCATCTGAAAGGTTATTTTCTAAAAGTAAATGAAAAACAGAGCATCTCACCAGGCTGGTTGCAAGACGGAGCAGATGCGACGTTCCCAGATTGCTGGAAGTTTCATATCTACTGCCTGCTTTAATGAAGAGACCAATGCTAGAAACTGGACAATAGTTTTCCAAAGAAGCAATTATCAAGCCACTTGATAATTTTGTAATCTGCATTTAGGAAAAAAGAGATCTCAGTCCATGCAAGACTCGTGTGACTCTAACCGTTAACCAAAATGTCAACATGCAAAGCATACTCCTTCAAGTTCAGACTGACCTCAAGTTCCTCGGGGGGCAGCTGCACGCGAAGTGGTGCAGAGCCTTTAACTTTGGCTGCAGCTTGGACAGAATAAAGCCTCTTCTGTAAAGAGAGTATAAATGTGAGATAAATTTAGGGGTGTATCTATGTACGTGTGTGTATGTTAACAGCACTGCATGATGTCATTCTTGCCACATGACCATGGAAGTATCTTCTGAAAGCACTGGCTCAATGGCCTTGAAATGGAGATCAGCACCACCCCCTACAGTCAGGAATGACTAGTGGAATAAAATCTGCAGGGACACCTTTACCATTATATATATGTGTGTTTGTGGGTGGATATTATCTGTCTATCTACATCTATCCATCTATCTATCTATCAACCTACCTACCTCTATCAATCTACATCTATCTATCCATCTATATCCATCCATCACCTACTTCTCTCAATCTGTCAATCTACAGCTATCTATCCATCCATCCATCCATCTACATCTATCACCCACTTCTATCAGTCTACCTCTGTCAATCTACGTCTACCTATCTACATCCATCCATCCACGTCAATCTACCTACATCAATCTACATCTATCCATCCACCTACCTACCTAATATTCATTTATCCAGCCATCTCCATACCTACTTCTATCTACCTTTGTCAATCTACATATATCTATCTAACTACCTACCTAGCCACATCAATCTACCTATGTCAATCTACATCTATCTGTCTGTCAGTCTGCCCACCCACCCACCCACCTATCAAAATGATCAGGACATCCAATGTGTATGTTGTCCACATATATAAAAAAAGTTTTGCTTCATTTCTCCTGGCAAAACGTATCTGATTCAAAAACGCAGGGAGTTTTAAACACCCATTTCTCCTGCAAGACATTATTTCCTTTATAGAGTTCCAGGCTGGCACAGAACAGTCAATGTGGCCACGCTGACAATATAAAGACCAAAATGGGCTTGAAGTGCCAGTCCTCTTGCAGCGTAGTTCTTCCTCCGCTTGTACGTCCTCTGAATGACATTCACCCATCTACAGTAGTGCCCAAAATTGTGGAAACCTTTTGGGAAAACTGTATATTCTAAAACTAGCTAATAACACCACTTTTTTTTTTTGGAGTAGTACTATAAAATTATATATCAATGGAAAGATGATTTAATCAAGAATGTAATGCAATAACTTTTATGAAGGATTTGCTATAATAGCAGTGACAGTATAAAGAAAAGGGAAACACATAGAAAAAATGAGATATACAAAAATGATCCCCATAGAAAAATCGAGATATACAAAAATTATCCCAATGTCAGTTAATGCTTAGTTGGGTAACCTTTAGCGTGAATTACAACCTTACAATGTCTTCCCATGGAGTGAACCAAGTCTTTTAGTTCTGCAGCTGTTCTAATGTGAAACCAAGATTGAATGATGGCTTCTATTAACTGGGGTTTATTGCTGGGTCGCTCTTGACTAACAAGTTTCTTTATTTGGCTCCATAGATTTTCCATTGGGTTAACGCTGTGGTAAAATCCAATTTTTTTTTACTACCGGTTCTGTGGGCGTGGCTTGGTGGCCGTGCCAGGGGAAGGATACTGCAAAATCCCCATTCCCTCCCCACTCTTGGGTGGAAGGATACTGCAAAATCCCCATTCCTGGGGGAAGGATGTTGCAAAATCCCCATTCCCTCCCCACTCTTGGGTGGAAGGATACTGCAAAATCCCCATTCCCTCCCCACTCCTGGGGGGAAGGATACTGCAAAATCCCCATTCCCTCCCCACTCCTGGGGTAAGGACACTGCAAAATCCCCATTCCCTCCCTACTCCTGCGGGAAGGATGTTGCAAAATCCCCATTCCCACCCCACTCCTGGGGGAAGGATACTGCAAAATCCCCATTCCCTCCCCACTCCTGAGGGAAGGATGTTGCAAAATCCCCATTCCCTCCCCACTCCTGAGGGAAGGATGTTGCAAAATCCCCATTCCCACCCCACTCCTGGGGGAAGGATACTGCACAATCGCCATTCCCACCCCACTCCTGGGGGAAGGATGTTGCAAAATCCCCATTCCCACCCCACTCCTGAGGGAAGGATACTGCTTTCAACCTGCAGGGAAGGTTCCTCCTCTCCCCCACGCAGGCAGAGCCCGGCGACCCCTCGACCTCCCTGCAGCCTCAGCCAGGACAGCCTAAGGAGGGCCCGGCCTCAGGCGCCCCAAAAGACCTTCAGTTCTCCCTCAACCGGCTTCCTTCGCTGCAAGGACCCGCTCAAGGTCGCTTCCACCCCCGGGAAAGGGGGGGAATCCCAGGCCCGGGGTCCCCGCGGCCTTCCCGGGTTGGCCGCTCCGCCTCCCCACCCGGCCGGCTAAACTGACTCACGGGGAGGCACCGCGCCAGCACCAGAAGGGGCTTCATCGCCGCTGAGGCCGCCCAAAGCTCCGTCCCTCCCCGGGAAAGAAACCAAGATGGCCGCGGCGGAAGCGACAAGCGGAAACGGTCGGGACTTCCCAGCCTGCCCCGCGCGCCCTCCCTTCCTCCCTCCCTTCGTCTCTAACGCAGAACCATAGAGCTTGGGGACGTTCGAAGGTGACGTGGGGTTTTCTAACGGGGAGTCGGTTGGGCTAGAGCGTCCCGCTTTTGAATCGAAGGGAGAGCAACGAGTCCCGGCAAGAACGTCCGGTTGTAAGGCGGGCAGACGGGCAGACTTCTCCCATTAGGCGGGGAGTTGGAAAGGACTCCTGCCCCGCCCCCTCCTTTAAAGCCCCGCCCCCTCCTTTAAAGCCCCGCCCCCTCCTTTAAAGCCCCGCCCTCTTCCCCCAGGTAATAAGGATTTTTTTCCCCTGTTCTCATTTTTTTAAAGCGATCGCGAGACCCGTTTTAAGAAAGGGGATATTTAACAGGAGCAAGAGTCGGAAGGGACCTTTAGAGGTCATCTAGCCCAACCCCCTGCTCCCTACCTGTCCTAGGATTCGAACCGGCGACCTTTCTGATCGACAAGCTCAGCGTCTTAGCCACTGAGCCACCTAGTCATGAGCGTCATTAACTAGTAGATCATTAAAGGAACCTCTCGCCCCGAATCGTTTGGGAAATAAAAAATAAAAAATCCTCCCCAAAACTGAAATGTAACCAGAGGACTTTCAGGTAACAGATGTGGGGGGGGGAAAAAAATCTCAGCATTTTAGTCCCAGAGGGGAATAAGAATATTTAATCCGGATTTAAACATTGGGGAGTGGCAGCTGTAGGAGGAAGAAAGTCTGCAATGTGATGAAGAAGGAAAAAAGTGTGTTTGGTGGCTTCAGCCGCCACCCTTAGAGGCTCCGGGCTGCATTATTTATCGTGGCACAGATGCTCTAGGACTGCATCTCCCATCATCCCCAGAAGATGCGGGGCTGCATCGCCTATCAAATCAAATGTTTATTACGGTTATAGATCAGCCTAGTATGTCCCATCATTCCCAGATGCCCCAGCCTGCATCTTCTATCATTCCCAGAGGCTCCGGGCTGCATGTCCCATCATCCCCAGATGCCCAGCCTGTATCTCCCATCATCCCCAGAGGCTCTGGACTGTATCTCCCATCATCCCCAAATGCCAAGCCCGCACCTTCCATCATCCCCAAGTACCCCAGCCCACATCTCCCATCATCCCCAAGTACCCCAGCCCGCATCTCCCATCATCCCCAGAGGCTGCATCTCCCGTCAATTCAAATCAAATGTTTATTATGGATATAGATCAGCCTAACATATCCCATCATCCCCAGATACCCAGCCCGCATCTCCCATCATCCCCAGATACCCCATCCTGAATTTCCCATCATCCCCAGGTGCCCCAGCCAGCATCTCCCATCATCCCCGGACGCCCCAGCCTGCATCTCCCATCATCCCCAGACCCCAAAACCTGCATCTCCCATCATCCCAGACGCCCCAGCCTGCATTTCCCATCATCCCCAGATACCCCATCCTGAATTTTCCCATCATCCCCAGGTGCCCCAGCCAGCATCTCCCATCATCCCGGACGCCCCAGCCAGCATCTCCCATCATCTCCAGACGCCAAAACCTGCATCTCCCATCATCCCCAGACGCCCAGCCTGCATCTCCCATCATCCCCAGATACCCATCCTGAATTTCCCATCATCCCCAGGTGCCCCAGCCAGCATCTCCCATCATCCCCGGACGCCCCAGCCAGCATCTCCATCATCTCCAGACGCCCAAAACCTGCATCTCCCATCATCCCCAGACGCCCCAGCCTGCATTTCCCATCATCCCCAGATGCCCCAACCTGCAGCTTCCATCATCCGCAGAGGCTTCGAGTTGCATCTCCCATCATCCCCAGACGCCCCAGCCAGCATCTCCCATCATCCCTGGACGCCCCAGCCAGCATCTCCCATCATCCCCGGACGCCCCAGCCTGCATCTCCCATCCCCGGACGCCCCAGCCTGCATTTCCCATCATCCCCGGACGCCCCAGCCTGCATCTCCCATCATCCCCGGACGCCCCAGGCTGCATTTCCCATCATCACCAGATGCCCCAACCTGCAGCTTCCATCATCCGCAGAGGCTTCGAGTTGCATCTCCCATCATCCCCGGACGCCCCAGCCAGCATCTCCCATCATCCCCAGACGCCCCAGCCTGCATTTCTCATCATCCCCAGACGCCCCGGGCTGCATCTCCCATCATCCCCGGACGCCCCAGCTGCATCTCCCATCATCCCCAGGCGCTCAGGGCTGCATCTCCCATCATCCCCAGACGCCCCAGCCAGCATCTCCCATCATCCCGGACGCCCCAGCCTGCATCTCCCATCATCCCCAGACGACCCCCAACCTGCATCTCCCATCATCCCCAGACGCCCCAGCCCGCATCTCCCATCATCCCCAGACGCCCCGGGCTGCATCTCCCATCATCCCCAGACAACCCAGCCAGCATCTCCCATCATCCCCAGACGCCCCAGCTCGCATCTCCCATCATCCCCAGACGCCCCAGCCTGCATTTCCCATCATCCCCAGATGCCCCAACCTGCAGCTTCCATCATCCGCAGAGGCTTCAAGTTGCATCTCCCATCATCCCCAGACGCCCAGCCAGCATCTCCCATCATCCCCGGACGCCCCAGCCTGCATCTCCCATCATCCCCGGATGCCCCAGCCTGCATCTCCCATCATCCCCAGACGCCCCAGCATGCATCTCCCATCATCCCAGACACCCCAGCCTGCATCTCCCATCATCCCCGGACGCCCCAGCCTGCATCTCCCATCATCCCCAGACGCCCCAGCCTGCATCTCCATCATCCCCAGGCGCTCCAGGCTGCATCTCCCATCATCCCCAGACGCCCCAGCCTGCATTTCCCATCATCCCCAGATGCCCCAACCTGCAGCCTCCATCATCCGCAGAGGCTTCGAGTTGCATCTCCCATCATCCCCGGACGCCCCAGCCTGCATTTCCATCATCCTGACACCCCAGCCAGCATCTCCCATCATCCCCGGACGCCCCAGCCTGCATCTCCCATCATCCCCGGAAGCCTCAGCCTGCATCTCCCATCATCCCAGACACCCCAGCCTGCATCTCCCATCATCCCCAGACACCCCAGCCTGCATCTCCCATCATCCCCAGACGCCCCAGCCAGCATCTCCCATCATCCCAGACGCCCCAGCCAGCATCTCCCATCATCCCCAGATGCCCCAGCTCGCATCTCCCATCATCCCTGGACGCCCCAGCCTGCATCTCCCATCATCCCTGGACGCCCCAGCCTGCATCTCCCATCATCCCCGGACGCCCCAGCCTGCATCTCCCATCATCCCCGGATGCCCCAACCTGCATCTCCCATCATCCCCGGACGCCCCAGCCTGCATTTCTCATCATCCCCAGATGCCCCGGGCCGCATCTCCCATCATCCCAGGCGCTCAGGGCTGCATCTCCCATCATCCCCAGACGCCCCAGCCTGCATCTCCCATCATCCCCGGACGCCCCAGCCTGCATCTCCCATCATCCCCGGACGCCCCAGCCTGCATCTCCCATCATCCCCAGGCGCTCAGGGCTGCATCTCCCATCATCCCCAGACGCCCCAGCCTGCATCTCCCATCATCCCCAGGCGCTCAGGGCTGCATCTCCCATCATCCCCAGACGCCCCAACCTGCACCTCCCATCACTCCCACTTCCCGTGGAAAGCGCAGCTGTTCCACTACTATCCCGCGCGTGGCTCCCGGGCGCCCGCTTGCAAAACGGAGCCCCCGCGCCCCCTTCCCTTCCCTTCCCTTCCCCAGCGCGGACGGGCAGAGCTGCGGGCGGCTCCCCGGGCTCCGGGCTCCGCGCCCGCTAGGCGGTGCTGGGCGCTGCGGTGGGGGCGGGCAGCCCTGGGCGGTGGCCGGGAGAGAGAGGGAGCGAGCCCCTTCCCTGCCCAGCTCGCCTCCGTCCCCGCCGCCAGCATGAGCTCCGCGCCGCTCTTCCTGGACGCCGGGGCCGTGCGGAAGCACTGGCCCGCCTCCCGCGCCCTCCTCCCGGCTCTGGAAGCCGCCTTGGCCGCCTTCTCCAGCGGAGCCCCGGGCGGCGTGGTGCAGCCGCTGCGCACCGTCTTCCCGATCCAGAAGCACAGCGGGTAAGAAAGCGAGCCCCGAGGGGAGAGAGGGGGCATCTGGCTTTCTTTCTTTCTTTCTTTCTTTCTTTCTTTCTTTCTTTCTTTCTTCTCTGTTTATCTATCTATCTCTCTATCCATCCATCCATCCATCCAATTTATATGCCGCCCTTCCAATCTGGGGGGAATCTCAAGCCGGACTTGATTGATTGATTGATTGATTGATCCATCCATCCATCCATCCATCAATTTATATGCCACCCTTCCAATCGGGGGAATCCCAAGCCAGACTTGATTGATTGATTGATTGATTGATTGATTGATTGATCGATCGATCCATCCATCCATCCATCCATCCATCCATCCATCCATCCATCCACTGGCGGGCCACAACAGTATGTATGTATATATGTATGTATGTATCTATCTATCTATCCATCCATCCATTCATCCAATTTATATGCCACCCTTCCAATCGGGGGGGGGGGGAATCCCAAGCCGGACTTTCTTTCTTTCTTTCTTTCTTTCTTTCTTTCTTTCTTTCTTTCTTTCTTTCTTTCTTTCTTTCTTTCTTTCTTTCTTTCTTTCTTTCTTTTTCTTTCTTAGTTTATTATTTATTAGTCCAATTTATATGCCGCCCTTCTCCGTAGACTCAGGGCGGCTTACAATGCATTATAGCAATAGCCTGCATACTTTTTTGTATTTACCTGCTTATTAGGGCTTTCGGCCCCCCCTTTAAGCAGTCTTGTTCTATACAAAGTCGGCTTATTGCCCCCACAATCCGGGTCCTCAATTTACCTACCTCGAAAGGATGGAAGGCTGAGTCAACCTTGAGCCTGGTGAGATTCCGAACTCCCGCTAATTGCAGGCAGCTGGCAGCTAAGTGCTAGCGCTTAACCGCACTTTAGTCTGCTGCACCACCGAGGCACTCTTTGGAGAGAAGCACCTCCTTTTGGAGGCTGGGACCCCCACTTTTCTCTGCCACCCTCCCCCCCGTAAAGCCCCCGCTAAAGAGGCAACCTAGCGGCCTGCAGCTCGATGGTGGGGATGACCAGCTTTACGGTCGTCACGGCTTACAACCGTCTCGGCAGGGTTCAAATACGGTCGTAACTTGTACCTCTTCCTTTGTTTGTTCTCCGAAGCTTTTTAGGGGTCATGCCCGCCTACAGTGCAAACGACGATGCACTGACAACCAAGCTGGTGACCTTTTATGAGAATGTGTCTCCTTCGCACCAAGCGACGGTCCTGTTGTTCGACCCAACGAACGGCACCCTCAAAGCGGTAAGCTCTGGAGACCTTCCTCCTCGACGGACAGCACAGGCAGGGAGGGATTGAGCAGCTGGATTAGCTGGGGAGCTCAAGTTTGGTTAAGGCACCAGGCTAGAAATTGGGAGTTCTAGTATTGCCTTAGCCAGCTGGGTGACTTTGGGCCAATCACCAGGTGACGGTGAATTCTAGTCCCACTTTAGCCATGAAAGCTGGCTGGGTGACTTTGGGCCAATCACCAGGTGACGGTGAATTCTAGTCCCACTTTAGCCATGAAAGCTGGCTGGGTGACTTTGGGCCAATCACCAGGTGACGGTGAATTCTAGTCCCGCCTTAGGCATGAAAGCTGGCATCCCCCTGGCCGCGTGATCCAAATTCAGACGCTTGGCAACTGGTTTCATATTTATGACGGTTGCAGTGTCCCGGAGTCAACTGATCCCCTTTTGCGACCGTCTGATAAGCAAAGTCCGTGAGGAAGCCAGATTCACTTAATCTGAAGTGTTACTACCTTAACAACTGCAGGGATTCCCTTAACCAATGCGGCAAGAAAAGTCGTAAAATGGGGCAAAACTCACTTCACAAATGTCTCGCTTAAGAACCATAATTCGGGGCTCTATTTTGGTCATAAGTAGAGGACTATCTTGTAATTGTGCAACCTGACACAACTAATGTCATTTACGATTGAACGGACACTGGAGAGCAATGGACACGCCCTTCTCCCAGTGGGTGTGTTAAATTCACGGCTTTCACAAAACTTGTTTTTTTATCTCTGTGTCTCGTGTTCGGGTCCTGCCCTTTTGATGTTCTTCTTTCCGAAAGCTGATGGATGGCAACGTCATTACAGCCAAGCGTACGGCAGCTGTTTCGGCAATAGCCACCAAGGTGAGTTCCTTCAAGTAGACAAAAGAAGGACCAGAAGCTGCCCAATTGTTATATGTTTATTTATTTATTTATTTGGAGAATTTATATGGCCGCCCGCTCACTCTCGGTGACTCTTGAGATGTTTAGCCCAGAGCAGTGGTGAAATTCAAATTTTTTAATCCTGGTTCTCTGGGCGTGGCTTGATGGGCGTGGCAGGGGAAGGATATTGCAAAATCCCCATTCCCTCCCCACTCCTGGGGGAAGGATATTGCAAAATCTCCATTCCTTCCCCACTTCAGGGGAAGGATACTGCAAAATCCCCATTCCCTCCCCACTCCTGGGGTAAGGATACTGCAAAATCCCCATTCCCTCCCCACTCCTGGGGGAAGGATATTGCAAAATCCCCATTCCCTCCCCACTCCTGGGGGAAGGATACTGCAAAATCCCCATTCCCTCCCCACTCCTGGGGGAAGGATATTGCAAAATCTCCATTCCTTCCCCACTCCAGGGGAAGGATACTGCAAAATCCCCATTTCCTCTCCACTCCTGGGGGAAGGATACTGCAAAATCCCCATTCCCCCCCCCACACTCTGGGGCCAGCCAGAGGTGGTATTTGCCGGTTCTCCGAACTACTCAAAATTTCCGCTACCGGTTCTCCGGAACCTGTCAGAACCTGCTGGATTTCACCCCTGGCGCAGAGGTCTTCAGCCAACATTTTCTAGGGATGTGGAGGACTATTCAGGTAGTCCTCGACTTACGACCATTGAACGACGGTTCAAGATGACAGCAGCCTTAGAAGAAGTACCTGCACTCACCATTACAACCAGTTCCTGGGGTCGTGTGATCACGGTTTGTGGCCTTATTTTTGCCAATTTCCGGCAATAAAGTTATTCTAAGTCTAAATCTAAATCTGAGTGATGGATACCAAACAAAACAAATCTGGCTTACCCCCTTGATTTTGCTTGTCAGAAGCCAGCTTTTGTGTGTGTGGTGGGGTGTGTGTGTTTCAGATGTTGATTGTGTGACCCTGGGATGCTACAGCCATCCTAAATACATGCCAAGCCACCCAAATTTAACCGGGAGCATTTTGCAACATGCGGACGTCCTTTATTGAAGAGAAGAAACGAGGCCATCGATTTTAGAGAAAGTCTTAAGTTGAAGAAGGTTCGTGTTTTAATAAGAATCCCCCCTTTTCCCCCCTCCCTAATGTGTGCATTTTCAGTATTTGATGCCTGCAGTTTCAGAAGTCCTCTGCATTTTAGGAGCTGGTGTCCAGGCCTACAGCCACTACGAAGTTTTCACAGAGCTGTTCTCATTTAAAGAGGTGGGTAATCCGATTTGGGACGTGGTGGCTCGGTGGCTAAGACGCTGAGCTTGTCGATCGGAAGGTCGGCAGTTCAGCGGTTCGAATCCCTAGTGCCGCGTGACGGGGTGAGCTCCCGTGACTTGTCCCGGCTTCTGCCAACCTAGCAGTTCAAAAGCACGTAAAAAATGCAAGTGGAAAAATAGGGACCGCCTTTGGTGGGAAGGGAACAGCGTTCCGTGCGCCTTTGGCGTTGAGTCATGCCGGCCACATGACCACGGAGACATCTTCGGACAGCGCTGGCTCTTTGGCTTTGAAACGGAGATGAGCACCGCCCCCTAGAGTCGGGAACGACTAGCACGTATGTGCGAGGGGAACCTTTACCTTTAATCCGATTTTACACCAGGAAAAAATCTATTGTTTTAAACCACACGAAGCCATTTCTGGATAGCTTAGATCTGTGTTTTGCAAAAGTGGCAACTTTAAGGGGGGTGAGGGGTGGGCTTCAACTCCCAGAATTCCCCAGAATGATTGTAGGTGTGAAAAACTGTCATAAGTTGCTTTTTTCAGTGCTATTGTAACTTCAAACGGTCTCTAAATGAACTGTTGTAAGTCGAGGACTACCTGTACTCTCTGCAAAATTAGCGAGGGTCCCTCCTGAAGCGTTTCCCACACTCTCCTTCCTCCTATGGGCTGAGACATCTTTTATCTGCCCGTTTTCCCATCTGTTTTCCCTCCTGTCTCCAAGGTCCTTCTCACACACCCTCTCTCAGGGTTCCGACGGATGCCCTAATTAAATCATGAGCCTCGAGCCAAGCTTCAAAAGAAATCCAGTTATTTATTAGGAGCTTCATGTTGGCACGTTCCAAGTGAAGCCAACTCTGACCCCACCTAATTTACGCCTCAATCATGACCCTGTTTCCCCCCTTCCCCCCAGGGTGTGTCATCAATCACATTCGCCAACGGAGCAATTTTGTAGAGCTCACTCCCCTCCGGCCGCTTTGGGTAACCCTGGGAGACAGCCTTGAGAGAGATATGTCTGGAATGTGTTTTCGTTTTTGGCTGCCGTGCTGCTTCGTCGGTTTCCCATCCCCCTTGCTTATGGCAACTCGAGAGCAAGCCAGGGATGTTTTGCGAGTTGACACCCTCTGTTTAATTTCCCGTGAAGGTTAGGATCTGGAACCGCACCAAAGAGAATGCAGAAAAGTTTGCTCGCACGGTGAATGGACCGGTACTGGTCTGTTCCTCGGTCCAGGAGGCTGTCAGTGGGGCGGATGTGATTGTCACAGTCACAATGGCGACTCAGCCCATCTTGCGCGGAGAGTGGGTGAAAGCCGGAGCCCATATCAATGGTAAGGGATGTGTCGCGATTTGATTTTTTTTTCTGCAATAAGATTAAACTGCAAGCTTGTTTTCCAAGTAAACTAGTGTGTGTGTGTGTGTGTGTGTGTGTGTGTGTGTGGTATATTTTTCTTGAGGTATGGGTTCGAATTGCAAAAAAAGAAAAAGAAGAAGGGATTTGAACCACCTATTAGACGATAATTCCTATCGAAACAAGAAAAAAAAGCTTGGAAAGCCACGTTGTATCCTCCGTTAAAAATGCCTTGATGGATGGCCTACCCTTAAAGGATGTTGTATATGCAGATTTCATGCCTTAGCCGGGGCTGAGCTATGTGGTCTCTAATGTTCCCCCATTTCTGTGCCTGTTTTCACAAACCCATGTACAATAACTACAAAAATAGGAGCTACGTTTCTACCACGTGCTAATTTTGGTTAGCCTGAACGTTGGAGAAGTTAATGGGTTGAGTAAACTCCAGCTATTTGGAAAGTTAATATCGAACTTAAATCCTGCAATGCAGGAAAAAATAGAAAATGTTTGACTTCTTTGCATTGGAATGGGCAAATCTGTCTGCCTGTGGCTTTGTCCTCATCTGTGCAAAAGGGACTCACTGGGCCCTGTTTGTCCGGTTTTTCCAGAAATAACTGACAATTTTTTGTTTTAGCTGTAGGAGCCAGCCGGCCTGATTGGCGAGAACTAGATGACAATGTAATGAGCAATTCGGTATTGTATGTCGATTCGAAAGAGGCAGCTCTGCGCGAATCAGGAGACGTTATTTTATCGGGGGTAAGGAAGTGAATCAGTTCTGTCCGTTTTCTCTTTCTTTCTTTCTTTCTTTCTTTCTTTCTTTCTTTCTTTCTTTCTTTCTTTCTTTCTTTCTCTCTCTCCCTCCCTCCCTCCCTCCCTCCCTCCCTCCCTCTCTCCCTCCCTCTCTCTCTCTCATTCTCTAGAGCTGCTGATCCAGTTCTACAGAGGAATTATTGAGTCTCTCATCTGCACCTCCATAACTGTCTGGTTTGGTTCTGCAACCCAACAAGACAGACACAAACTTCAGAGGATAATCAGAACTGCAGAAAAAACAGTGGCTACCAACCTGCCTTCCATGGAGGACCTGTATACTGCAGGAGTCAAAAAGAGGGCTGGGAAAATATCTACAGACCCCTCACATCCTGGACATAAACTGTTTCAACTCCTACCCTCAAAACGACGCTATAGAGCACTGCACACCAGAATAACTAGACACAAGGACATTTTTTTCCAAAACGCCATCACTCTGCTAAACAAATAATTCCCTCAACACTGTCAAACTATTCACTAAGTCTGCATTACTATTCTTCTTCTTTACTCTATCTGTTCCCACTTATGACTATAACCATGTTGCTTGTATCTTTCAATTTATATTGTTTTAGTTGTTTACTAGTACGATTTGATAGTTTATTAGTAACCTTGGCTATCACTAAGTGTCGTATCTTTTTATTTTTGATGAATGTGTTTTTATTCTCCTTATGTACACTCAGAGCATGTACACCTAACCTAAGACCAATTCCTTGTGTGTCCAATCACACTTGGCCAACAAAGAATTCTATTCTATTCTATTCTATTCTATTCTATTCTATTCTATTCTATTCTATTCTATTCTATTCTATTCTATTCTATTCTATTCTACTCTACTCTACTCTACTCTACTCTACTCACTTTCTTCTTTCTTTCTTTCTCTTTCTTTCTTTCTTTTTCTTTCTCTTTCTTTCTTTCTTTCTATTTCTATTTCTATTTCTATTCTAGTCTATGATTCTTGATGATGTATCTTCTCTTTTTATGTACACTGAGAGCATCTGCACCAAAGACAAATTCCTTGTGTGTCCAATCACACTTGGCCAACAAAGAATTCTATTCTATTCAATTCAATTCTATTCAATTCAATTCTATTCTATTCTATTCTATTCTATTCAATTCTATTCTATTCTACTCTACTCTACTCTACTCTACTCTACTCTACTCTACTCACTTTCTTTCTTTCTTTCTTTTTCTTTCTTTTCTTTCTCTTTCTTTCTTTCTTTCTTTCTTTCTTTCTTTCTTTCTTTCTTTCTTTCTTTCTATTTCTATTTCTATTTCTATTTCTATTCTAGTCTATGATTCTTGATGAATGTATCTTCTCTTTTTATGTACACTGAGAGCATCTGCACCAAAGACAAATTCCCTTGTGTGTCCAATCACACTTGGCCAACAAAGAATTCTATTCTATTCTATTCTATTCTATTCTATTCAATTCTATTCAATTCTATGCTATGCTATTCTATTCTATTCTATTCTATTCTATTCTATTCTACTCCTATTCTATTCTACTCTACTCTACTCTACTCTACTCTACTCTACTCTACTCTACTCTACTCTACTCTACTCTACTCTATCTTTCTTTCTTTCTTTCTTTCTCTTTCTTTCTTTCTTCTTTCTTTCTTTCTTTCTTTCTTTCTTTCTTTCTTTCTTTCTTTCTTTCTTTCTTTCTTAGCTTTTTACTTGGAGCGGGGGTCTCCAAAGGGTACCCACCCTACACCAGGGTTTATTTGAAGCGGCTTCGGTGACTTAAGACTGTTGGCAATCTGGAGGGCACTTTCAGTGAGCGAGCAATATCTGTTTCTCAGGCCAGCATTTTTGCAGAACTGGGCGACGTGATCTTGGGAAGCAAACCAGCCCTGCGTGAAAAAACCACGGTGTTCAAATCACTGGGTAAGGATCAACTTCACGGAGCAGTTTGGTCTAGGGGTCAAGAAACCAGGAGACGGTGAATTCTAGTCCCTCCTTAGGCATGAAAACTGGCGGTGGTGACTTTGGGCCAATCACCAGGAGATGGTGAATTCTAGTCCAGGTTTAGGCATGAAAGTCAGCTGGGTGACTTTGGGCAAATCACCAGGAGACGGTGAATTCTAGTCCCTCCTTAGGCATGAAAACTGGCTGGGTGACTTTGGACCAATCACCAGGAGATGGGGAATTCTAGTCCAGGTTTAGGCATGAAAGTCAGCTGGGTGACTTTGGGCCAATCACCAGGAGATGGGGAATTCTAGTCCAGGTTTAGGCATGAAAAGTCAGCTGGGTGACTTTGGGCCAATCACCAGGGATGGGGAATTCTAGTCCCTCCTTAGGCATGAAAACTGGCCTGGGTGACTTTGGGCCAATCACCAGGAGATGGTGAATTCTAGTCCATGTTTAGGCATGAAAGTCAGCTGGATAATGGCACAATCACCAGAAGAACGGAGAGTTCTAGTCCCACTTTCTGTTTTAAGTGAGACATTCGTTAATTTTGCCCCATTTGATGACCTTTCTTGCCACAGCTGTTAAGTGAATCACTGCAGTTGATAAGTCAGTTAACCCGGTTGTTAAGTGAATCTGGCTTCCCCGTTGACTTTGCTTGTCAGAAGGTCGCAAAAGGGAATCATGTGACCCCGGGACAGGGCAACCGTCATAAATATGAATCATCTGAGTTTTGATCACATGATCATGGAGTTGTAAGCGATAAGTCACATTTCTTTTAGTGCTGGTGTAACTTTGGGCGGTCACTAAATGAACTGTTGTAAGTTGAGGACTACCTGTATGATGGTTGATGCTTTTTGTCCTCCAATTGTCTGTGATTTTGAATCCTTTTCAGGGATGGCCATTGAAGACACCATCGCAGCAAAATTGGTCTTTGAAGGTTGGTCGGCCAGCGGATGAGAGTGCAACCGTCTGATGCTCTTAAGCCACCGAATAATAAAAGGGAAATCGCTTCTGAGCAAAAAATAACTAATATTGCACAATAAACGGTCTTACTAGGTTACAATAGCAAGATAAATATTAAGGTAACAAAAGAATCAAATGATTTTTCTCAGTGTTTCTGAAGCTCAGCGACTTTAGGATATGTGGACTTCAACTCCCAGAATTCCCCAGCCAACAAACTTTAAGATATGTGGACTTCAACTCCCAGAATTCCCCAGGCAGCAAACTTTTAAGTTAGCTGGGGAATTCTGGGAGTTGAGGTCCACACATCTTAAAGTCGCTGAGTTTCAGAAACACTGGTTTATCTAATTATTCTAATGTGAATCATGTTCTTTTCATGTATTTGGATAGTGACTTAAATTCAGAGTTTACAACATCCTTCATCTCTTGAAGGCTATATTGTTAGTTCTACTAAATTGTTCACTTTATTAGCTGTAATTTCATTTTTATATGTTCAGAGATTCCAAAACTAAACTTTTAACTATTTGGGTGCCTGTCAATGACCTTTGTCTCAGATTTTCTCTCTGAAATAATAATTTTAGAGCTAAGATTCTAGATCTAGAATCTAAGGATTGATTTCTGCTTAACTATTTTCACATAAATTTTGCATTTAATGGATAAAGTTTGCCTTCTTTTTATTACTGACAAATAGACAATCAACAATCATAAGAAAATAATTGTCCTAAAACAGGTTAAGAAAATTCTACCGCCTTTTTTCTAAAAAAAAAAAAAAAAAAGTAGAAAAAATGTTGGGGTCAATCAATATTGATGTATTTTCTATACTGTGTTGTTTGTAACAAAAATAAAATTAACATTTCAGAAAATTACATTTCTCAAACATTCATTTTTTTTTGTTCAACAAAAACATCAAGAGAGGTTGTGCTTAATTCACTTGTGGCGACATAGGGATTCAAGGCTGATCCCTCTTTTAACTCCGCCCCCCACGTTCTACCACTCCTCCTCCTACAGAGTTTAAACTAGTGGTGGAATTCAAAATTTTTTTACTATCGGTTCTGCGGGCGTGGCTTGGTGGGCGTGGCATGGGAAGGATACTGCAAAATCCCCATTCCCTCCACACTCCTGGGGGAAGGATATTGCAAAATCTCCATTCCCACCCCACTCTGGGGCCAGCCAGAGGTGGTATTTGCTGGTTCTCCGAGCTACTCAAAATTTCCGCTACCGGTTCTCCAGAACCTGCTGAATCCCCATTCCCACCCCACTGCTGAATAGCACCCCGGGTTTAAACTCAAATGTTTCTTCATCCTGATCTTCTGAATCAATGGCTACTTAGCAGTGTTGAAGTTGAGGGGTTGTGGGGATTGCATAGATGTCATCTTAGGTCCCATCTCATCCTCCTCAACCTTCAGGGGGGAAAAAAAAAACTGTTTGTGGAGTGTGCACCAAACCATTGACCGGAAAAAAACATCCTTGGTTTATAATTGGGTATCGCTGATCAAGCCCGGCTTTTCCAAAGCTAGCTTCCTTTTGCTGATGGCATGGAGAACTTTCTTGCGAGGCCCCAGCTGCATCTGGATGCTCTGCAGATCTTCATCGGAACAAAGCATCAGACTTTCCAAATCAATGTTTTCCCTCATTAGGATGGGGAGAAATTCATGGAGATGATGGGCAACCAGGAACACTTCAAGGGGAGGAGCCTCTTCTTTGTCCTCATCCCACCCAACTGCTTCTTCCATCCAGGAGACATCAGGGTCATCCTCATTGTCTGAACCACCAAGTGCCTCCTTCAGTTGAAAGAGCTCTGGAATTTGAAAGGCCCTGTCTTCTTTCTCAGGGAGCAAGGTCTCCGTCTTCTGGCTTCTAAAGACCAGGTTGCCAAGACCTGGACGATTGAAAATAGACCTCTGTCCCAAGTCTTCTGCTTCTTCAGAAAAGCTGATCTTCTTTTGAAAGCCACACATCAGATCTTCTACCTCTTTCTCAGAGGACGAATCCATCGCGGTGATTTCTCCAGTGAAGCCGTCCTCCTCTGCTCCACGGCTCCCGGCTGTGCTGTTCTCCTCTTTCTTCCTGGACTTCAGTTTGAAGGTGTCCTTCAACTGTTTGGGGACGTCACTGAGCGAGCCGGTGGCGAAGAACTGAGACACTTTTGTCCTGGTGGCGGAGCTGTGACTCAACGGGATGGATCCTTTGTGGAACTGCTTGGACATCTCAAGCTGGTGCTTGTCCTGGCGTTTTTCACACAGGCGGATTTGTCGTTGTACCTCGCGTTGGGCCTGCGCCTTCAGGCGGGCGACCCGCTTGGGATTTTTGACGTTCTGCTCGGTGGCTGCCTTGTCAAGGATCTGGACGCATGGATACTGGCTCCGACTGGCCGCCGCATCGAGGGGCGAGCGCATGTCGTTGTCGAGGGCGAAAATGTTGGCGCCGAAATTGATCAGGAAGGAGACGCAGGGGGTGTGGCCGTTCGAGGCCGCGTGGTGCAGCGGTGTGTTTCCCCAAATGTCGCACACGTTGGGGTCGCCTCTGAAAAGGACACAACAACACAAAAGAACTCAGGTCTCCCTCGTTTTCCATGAGAGCAGCTTTTTTTCCCCCTCAAATAGGAGTCCTCCGGAAGTACGGGACTCCCACTCCCATAATCCCCAGGCTACTTGGTTAGGGTTTATGGGAGTTGAAATGCAACACATGTATGCAGGGAGTTAGTTCTCCAGGACCACAATTGAGCCCAAAATTTCCATGGCTAAACAAGGCAGATGTGCAATGAGTCTTGCCCCGTTTTATGACCTGGCTTGGCATGGTTGTTAAGTGAATCAGTTGTTAAGGGAATCTGGCTTCCCCCATTGACTTTGCTTGTTGGAAGCCGGCTGGGAAGGTTACAAATGGGGATAGCATGATCCCAGGACAATGCAACTGTCATAAGTACATGCCAGTTGCCGACACCTGAATTTTGATCGCATGACCCTGGGGATGCTGTAACGGTCATAAGAGTGAAAACCAGTCATAAGTCACTTTTTTATTGTCGTTCTAACTTCAAATGGTCACTAAACTAATAGTTGTAAGTCAAGGACTACGATAACTGTACAGGCCACGAGGTTGGGGACAGTGAAACAAAGACCAAGTTGCAAAGATTATCAGAAAGGACAGAAGCTGATGTGATATAATGGATATTCCAGGTTGCCATTTTTTTTCCCCTGCAAGTAAAACAACCAGCATCTCAAGAAGGTAATTCCACGCGAATATGTTCCCTGATATGCTACATTTTCCAGTGCAGGGGTTCAGCGTAAGGGGGAAAGAGGGTCCTTGTATCCAGTGGTGGGATTCAAATTTATTTGCTAATGGTTCTGTGGGCGTGGCTTGGTGGGCGTGGCCAGGGAGTGTGACAGACAGCACTCGGCCTCCTGCACCCCCCTGGGAGCAAACACGGGCCGCAGGGGGGCCCATGCCCCCCATGCCCCATTTTGGGCCTAGGAGGCTCCCTGAACTTACCTGGGAGCCAAAATGGGGCTCATGGGGGCTCCTGGAAGGGGCGGGCCAGCAAGCAATTTAACTACCGATTCGCCCGAACCGGCTGAATCCCATGTATTGTCTGCAAAAGGAGAGTGGCAAAAATGTGTAAGTTTCCAAAGAGTTATTTTCTAAAGTCAGAAGCCAGTTTAGCTCTCTTCTTTTGAAATTTAAATCCAGGAGCTTAGAGCAAGATTTCCTTCATAATTAGTTCCCATGGGGAAAATGCTAACTGATCATCAGTTAAATTATCTCCTTTTTTTTCCTCCAACAACAACAAAAAAACAACAACAACAACTCCAGGGGCCTGTACTAGTTCTGGTTCCAGTTTTGGCCACCACAATTCAAAAAAGATGTGGAGACTCTGGCAAGAATGCGGAGAAGAGCAACAAAGATGATAAGGGCAGTGGTGAAATCCAATTTTTTTTTTACTACCGGTTCTGTGGGTGTGGCTTGGTGGGCGTGGTGTGGCTTGGTGGGCGTGGCTTGGCGGGCTTGGCAGGGGAAGGATACTGCAAAATCCCCATTCCCACCCCACTCCTGGGGGAAGGATATTACAAAATCCCCATTCCCTCCCCACTCCTGGGGAGAAGGATATTGCAAATCCCCATTCCCTCCCCACTCCTGGGGGAAGGATATTACAAAATCCCACTTCCCTCCCCACTCCTGGGGGAAGGATATTGCAAAATCCCCATTCCCACCCCACTCCTGGGGGAAGGATATTACAAAATCCCCATTCCCTCCCCACTCCTGGGGGAAGGATATTACAAAATCCCCATTCCCTCCCCACTCAGGCCAGCCAGAGGTGGTATTTGCCAGTTCTCTGAGCTACTCAAACTTTCCGCTACCAGTTCGCCAGAACCTGTCAGAACCTGCTGGATTTCACCCCTGGATTAGGGGCCTGGAGGCTAAAACATATGAAGAACGGTTGCAGAAATTGAATATGTCTGGTCCAGGAAAAAGAAGGACGGGGGGGGGGGGGACACGATAGCAGTCTGTCAATATTTGAGGGGCTCATACAAAGTTGAAGGGGTCAACCTTCAAAGCACCAAAAGGCAAGACAAGAAGCAACGGATGGAAACTAACCAAGGAGAGAAGCAACCTGGAACTAAGGAGAAATTTCCTAAAAGTGAGAACAATTAATCAATGGAACGCCTTGCCTTCAGAAAATGTGGATGCTCCGTTAGGATCTGGTTTGAGCCTAACAAGTTGTCCAGGCAATATATGTGTTCTGTAACTTTAATATGAATATGTATTGTGTGACTTTAAAGTTTCCCTGCTGATTCATTGTAATGCTGAGTCGTGCTGTAATTAGTTCTGAACGTATTTAAGAAAGGTACTGTAACGTATTCAGTTGATGATAAGCTACCATTGTGTGAGGAGTTGCTATCCATTGTGCTATCATCGGTTGGATGGATCTGCTACCATCGTGGTTTGTGAACCAGAGTGAGTTTGTTATTCTAACCAACTACTGTTTGTTTGGTAAGAAGATATCTGTGACTACTGGACTGATTTAACTGGCAAAGACTTGGAATTTGTTTAAAGACTATGAGATTGTTTTTCCATTATAAAGTAAACTTTTTATAAACCAGTTTGCATATCTCTTATTCATTGCTCTCAGCAATGTTTCTCTACACCCTGCTGTACAACAACAATATCCTTAACATGCTCCATCGCTGGAGACTTTAAAAGAGAGAATAGTCATAGCCTTTAGACTTATATACCACTTTACGGTGCTTTTACAGCCCTCTCTAAGCAGTTTACATAGTCAGTCTTATTGCCCCCAACAATCTGGGTCCTCGTTTTATCCACCTCGGAAGGATGGAAGGCTGAGTCAACCTTGGGTTGAATGGACAACCGTTTGTCTGAAATGATATAGGGTTGTCTTGCTCAAGCATGGGGTTGGACTAGAAGACCTCCGAGGTCCCTTCCAACTCGATTATTCTAGGTTATTCTAGAACTGCACCCCAATTCTGCCTTTGGAACAGATTCCTGGAGGAAGCCATATTTCAACCCATGACGCCGACGGAGCTGAAACCAGTCCGTCCGCAGCACCAGCTATATAATAGGGGTGCCAAACCACCGAACGTTTAAAGGTCGCATTTATTAGCTGCTGCAGGCAATAAGTCATAAAAAAATAAAAATCACACCCTATGTAAACGCGAGCGGGGAATGGCGGCGCTGCTTCCTCTTTCCGTTTGGTGAAGTTCTCCCCTCCCTCTTTTATTTATTTATTTATTTATTTATTGGTTCGTCTAGTCCTGTGATGGCTAACCTTTTTGCCGTCGCGTGCCAAAAACGGGCGGGGGGGAGGGTCATGTGTGTGTGTAGCCACACCCATAATTCAATGTGCCCAGCCCCCCATACATGTGCACGCAACCCCTCTGCGCTCCCCCCCACTTTTGGCACGCGATAGCACAGTGGGGACAGTTGGTCCGTTTTTTGCCCTCCCCAGGCTGCAGAGGCTTTTTTGGCGCCTGGGGAGGGTGAAAACAGCCTTCCCCACTGCCTTGGAAGCCCCCTGGAGGCCGGAAATGGCTCATTTCCTGACTTCTGTTGGGACCGGAAGGCCCTATATCAGCTGGCCGATGTGCGCTGGAGCTGAGCTAGGGCAACATTTGTGTGCCCACCGATATGGCTCCGCGTGCCACCTTGGCACGCATGCCATAGGTTCGCCATCACAGGACTAGATGAACTCCAAGGTCCCTTCCTACTCTGTTACCATTATCTTACCTTCTTCTTCCCTGAAGATTATTTGGGGTCGGGAAGCCCAAGCCTGCCCTACTCACCCCCGCCTGCAGACAATTTCCAGAGCTTCGACGTTGCCGTGGTATGCCACCAGCAGAGTGGGGGTCATGCCATCCGCATCGGCGGTGTTGAGGTCCTTTCGGGTGGCTTCTTTGAGTAATTCCAGGTTGCCGTCCGCAGCTGCTCGGTGGAAGCGAGTGGACATTTTCCCCGTCTTCTGTTTGTGGTTTTTGTCCTGGGTCGTGAGAAGACGAGGCGGAGGCCTGCTCAGCCTCACCGTTCTCCCAAGGCGGTAGCTGCTTAATCCCAGCAGACGGGACACTTCGATGACACAGCAGATGACGAGGGAAGCAAAGGTTATTTTCCCCGCGATTTATTTGCATAGGAGATTTCATACTCCAGAGAGCAGGAGGATGGAAATATCTTACAGCCTTGGCTGCTGTTTAAAAAAAAAAAATAGATAATAATAAAGGGAGGTGCTCTTTAGAAGACTTATATTTATTTCATAAATTTATACAGCCGCTCAATTCACACACAGGTGACTTAACTAGGTGTATGGTGTTAGCTGTGAGAGCCAGAAACCAGGACACTGAATTCTAATCCTACCTTAGAAACCAGGAGGCTGCGAGTTCTAGTCTTACCTTAGAAACCAGGAGGCTGCGAGTTCTAGTCCTACTTTAGAAACCAGGAAGCTGTGAGTTCTAGTTCTACCTTAGAAACCAGGAGGCTGTGAGTTCTAGTCTTACCTTAGAAACCAGGAAGCTGGGAGTTCTAGTCCTACTTTAGAAACCAGGAAGCTGTGAGTTCTAGTTCTACCTTAGAAACCAGGAGGCTGCGAGTTCTAGTCCTACCTTAGAAACCAAGGGGCTGCGAGTTCTAGTCCTACTTTAGAAACCAGGAAGCTGTGAGTTCTAGTTCTACTTTAGAAACCAGGGGGCTGCAAGTTCTAGTTCGACCTTAGAAACCAGGGGGCTGTGAGTTCTAGTCCGACTTTAGAAACCAGGGGGCTGCGAGTTCTAGTCTTATCTTAGAAACCAGGGGGGTCCAAGTTCTACCTTAGAAATCAGGGGGCTGTGAGTTCTAGTCCTACCTTAGAAACTAGGGAGCTGCGAGTTCTAGTCCGACCTTAGAAACCAGGGGGCTGCGAGTTCTAGTCTTATCTTAGAAACCAGGGGGGTCCAAGTTCTACCTTAGAAATCAGGGGGCTGTGAGTTCTAGTCCTACCTTAGAAAGTAGGGAGCTGCGAGTTCTAGTCCGACCTTAGAAACCAGGGGGCTGCGAGTTCTAGTCTTATCTTAGAAAACAGGGGGGTCCAAGTTCTACCTTAGAAACCAGGGGGCTGTGAGTTCTAGTCCTCCTTTAGCCATGGAGCTGCCAGTGATGAAAGGAAAATGCATTTTAAAACCTATCTGGGATTATTTGAGAATGCTGGAATTAATTCTGGGAGTTGAAGTCCACTTATTTTAAGATTGCCAAATCTGAAAAACATTGTATGGGGGCGGGGGGGGTTGCTGCTTCTTCTTCTTCTTCTTCTTCTTCTTCTTCTTCTTCTTCTTCTTCTTCTTCTTCTTCTTCTTCTTCTTCTTCTTCTTCTTCTTCTTCTTCTTCTTTTCATCACCGAGAAAACCCGACCGGAGGATGCCAAATTTAGGACTGAAACCGAGAGATAAAGACATGCCATCTGCAAAGCCCTTAAGCCTCGCTCCGTTGGAACCACCTCGGTTGACATGGGGGATGCCGGTGACAGCCTGGTCCGCCATGCGATTCCTCGCGAGTAAGTCGGTTGGCTCTCCAGGACACCCCCCCCCCAGTCAGGGAAGACCTCCGGGGGATTTTTCACAGCAGCAACCTCACCTGGCCCAGGCTCTGCAGCCGTGGCGGGTGTGGGGGGGGAGGTGTGTGTGGGGGGGGGATCAGGCTAGATCAGCCTTTGGGAACTGGGCGGCCCCGACACTGAGCGTGCAATTGGGGGGAGGGTTTCAACTGAAATGGGAAGGGGTTTGCAAGTATGGTTGAAAATCGGAATTGCGCGCTTTGCAAAGTAGTGGTAGATTATCCAAACCTCGAGCGAGGGAGGGAGGGAGCGAGGGAGGGTGGGAGGGAGGGGGAGAGAGAGAGAGAGAAAGAGAGAGAGAGAAAAAGAAAGAAAGAAAGAAAGAAAGAAAGAAGAGAAGAGAAAAAAGAGAGAAGGAAGGAAGGGGTAGGGGAGTGGAGGAAGATAGAGACGGAGGGAGGAAGGGAGAGAGAGAGAGAGAGAGAAAGAAAGAAAGAAAGAAAGAAAGAAAGAAAGAAAGAAAGAAAGAAGAAAAGAAAGAAAGAAAGAAAAGAAAGAAAGAAAAGAGAGAAGGAAGGAAGGGGGAGGGGAGGAGAGAAGAGTAGAGTGAAGGGAGGGAGGGAGGGAGAAAGAAAGACAAAGAAAAGGGAGGGAGGGAGAGGGAAGAGAGAGAGAAGAAGAAGGGAGGGAGGGAGAGAGAGAAAGAAGGAAAGAAGGAAAGAAAGAGAAAAAGAAAAAGAGAGAGGGAAGGAAGGAAGGAAGGGGAGGGGAGAGGAGGGGAGTAGAGTAGCGTGGAGGGAGGGGGGAGAGAGGGAGGGAGGGAGAGAGAAAGAAAAAGAGAGAAGGGAGTGAGTGGGAAGAGAGAGAGAGAAGAAGGGAGAGAGGGAGGGAGGGAAAGGAAGGAAGAAGAAAGAAAGAAAGAAAGAAAGAAAGAAAAAGAAAGAAAGAAAGAAAGAAAGAAAGAAAGAAAGAAAGAAAGAAAAGAGAGAAGGAAGGAAGGGGGAGGGGAGAGGAGTGGAGTAGAAGGAGAGAGGGAGGGTGGGAGAAAGAAAGAGAGGAGGGAGGAAGAGGGAAGAAAGAAGAAGAAGAAAAAGGGAGGGAGGTAGGGAGAAAGAAGGAAAGAAAGAGAAAAAGCAAAAGAGAGAAGGGAGGAAGTGGGAAGAGAGAGAGAGAAGAAGGAAGGAAGAAAGAAAGAAAGAAAGAAAGAAAGAAAGAAAAAGAGACGGAAGGGGGAGGGGAGAGGAGTGGAGAGAGAGAGGGAGGGAAGGAGAAAGAAAAAGAGAGGAGGGAGGGAGAGGGAAGAGAGAAGAAGAAGAAGAGAGGGAGGGAGGGAGAGAGAAAGAAAGAAAGAAAGAAAGAAAGAAAGAAAGAAAGAAAGAAAGAAAGAAAGGAAGGAAGGAAGGAAGGCATGGAGCGCTCGGGAGAGAGAGAGAGAGAGCGAGAACCCCCCCAGCCCAGCTGAACGTGAGAACTTTGTGAGTTGGGACCGACTTTGCGCATGCGCGTTGAAAGCCCGTGCAGGCTATAAAAAAACCCCGACTCGGGCGTCTGAGCTGCGAGGCTAACCCTTAACGCGGTCCGCTTTGCCCCGCTTTGCGGATAGGATGGGGCTGCCCGTGGGTTGGGCGCGTTGCAACGCGTGGTAACGTTTTATCAACTTTCTTAGGCGTGGGAAAGGGGCAGCCGGTCGTATGAATGCAGACAAGCTGAGTTTCTTTTGCTTTCTGCTTTTAGGCTCTTCCTTGGCTACTTTCTAAGCAGCATTTTTACCTCCGGAGCTCTCGATTTCCCAGGTAACGGGGATTTCTCTTCGTTTGAAATGGGATATTCCAGGAAATATCTCGGTTTCCCTCTGAAAAGTGTTGGGAACAAACTGGGTTTGCCCCTTAAGCTCAGGGTCTACAGCACACTCTGTTTTTTTTTCCCTGGCAAGCGCTCAAAACAATGTGCCAAACCATCAATTCTGGTTTATAATATAAACCATGGCTAATCCCTAACTGAACAAACTACAATTGCTCTGAGCATCTTGGGTTGCTGAGCCACAGTTTAGTCTCCTTCCTTTGGCTTAAGGTGGGGTGAAACCTTAAGACTTGGTGCTGTTAACCTGGTTTGATGGATTGAAGGGAGTAATGTTGGTGATGTAATCTATTGCAGCCTAACCAGGATGCCACAGATATCTCCTGGTATCTTCAGGTGGGTCTGTTCTTGGAGCCAAACAATAGTAGTTAATATAGAGCAGAAATAGAAATAACTTAAAGAGTGAAGGTTTGGGTTGAAGGACTTTAATCAACATGGGCTTTTTTTAAAAAATTTGATTTATATGCCGCCCTTCTCCGGAGACTCAGGGCGGCTTACAATGCGCTAAGCAATAGCCTTCATCCTTTTGTATATTTATACAAAGTCAGCTTATTGCCCCCACAAACTGGGTCCTCAATTTACCTACCTTAGAAAGGATGGAAGGCTGAGTCAGCCTTGAGCCTTGGCGAGATTCGAACCTGCAGTAATTGCAGGCAGCTGGTCTTAATAACCAGCTTAATAACAGGGTGCCTTAGACCACTGTACTACCAAGGCTTCATCGTTCATTACTTGCTGAGCAATATCTTCAGCACTTTTAACTTGGAAAGATGAAGTTTAGTTAATTAGTTACAGGAAAGTCTTCCCCAGATGGCTTGATTTGACACAGCTGGCTGGGGAATTCTGGGAGTTGAAGTCCACAAGTCTTAAGGTTGCCAAGGTTGACTATCCTTGGCCTAATGCAGGTTTCTGCAACCGTAAACACTCAAAAGAGCCATTTGGACCGGTTTCCCACAGAAAAGAAAACACCGGGAGCCACAAAACCCTTCCCGTGCCTGACTGTTTCTTGAGTGGCCACAAAACTAGCATGTGTAGTTTTTTTTGTTTTTGTTTTAATTTGATTTATATGCCGCCCTTCTCCGGAGACTCAGGGCGGCTTACAATGCGTTAAGCAATAGCCTTCATCCTTTTGTATATTTATACAAAGTCAGCTTATTGCCCCCACAAACTGGGTCCTCAATTTACCTACCTTAGAAAGGATGGAAGGCTGAGTCAACCTTGAGCCTTGGCGAGATTCGAACTTACAGTAATTGCAGGCAGCTGGTCTTAATAACAGGGTGCTTTAGACCACTGTACTACCAAGGCTCTTAGTTGAATTAAACATTCTGTTTTCTTCTGAAACTTTTGTTTTCTTGGATTTATCCATGGTTGGCCTACTGGGGGTTGAAAAGCTCAATAAATTGCGTGCCGGCGGGTGACGCATATTTTGAGTGACAGGGAACTGCAGCAGAGGGGTGAAAGAGCCACATGCGGCTCCAGAGCTGCAGGTTGCTGACCCCTGGCCTAATGGATATATGTGTCACGTGGAGATCTTGCTATAAGTATGGTTCTCAAACTCTGTGGTTCTACCTTGATCCGTTTTCTGGACAAGGGGTATCAAGAAAAAGTGGGCTTATCTTTTATGACAGGTACGGTGTCTTGCCACGATGACCCGTGGCGAATTTGGCTGCCAAAGGAAGTTGCCAACTTGAGCTCCTGGGACATAGACATTCTCGGTACGTTTGATCCTCCTTCAACAATTTGGACTCTTTGGTTTGAAGTGACGCTTTCAGGAATGGGTTGCGTCTAACTCAAACTTGGCAAGTTTTAAGACTTGTGGACTTCGACTCCCAGAATTCCTGAGCTAACATGACCGGAGGAGGAATTCTGGGAGTTGAAGACCACAAGTCTTAAAGTTTGAAGGTCTAAACCCTTTGGCTGGTTTTTCTACAGATGGCAGCGGGGATGACATGGAAGACTGCCGTTACCAAATTGACTACGGAAAGCAAGTGTTGATGGTTGGGCATCAAAACTGTACTGAAATGGAGGTATGCCATTGAGGTGCTATGAATAATGTGGAGTGGGGGATTCTGGGAAGTTGAAGTTCCCACATCTTAAAAGCTGCCAAGTTTTGAAAAAAGACTGATGCTAAAGCAAGGGATCTCCAAACTTGGCAATTTTTAAGACTTGTGTGGACTTCAACTTCCAGAATTCCCCAGCCAGCATGGGGAATTGAATGGTGTTGAAGTCCACAAACCTTAATATTACCAAGTCTGGAGACCCCTGTCTAAAGGATAAAGGGGTTGAATTAATCAAGAAGAGAAGCAACCTAGAACTAAGGAGAAATTTCCTGACTGTCAGAACAATTAATCAGTGGAACAACTTGCCACCAGAAGTTGTGGTTGCTCCATCCCTGGAGGCTTTTAAGAAGAGACTGGACAACCATTTGTCTGAAATGATATAGAGCTGTGATGGCGAACCTATGGCACGCGTGCCACAGGCGGCACACGGAGCTATGTCACCTGGCACGCCAGCTCAGCTCCGGCCAGCTGATTTTCAGGCCTTCCGGGCCCACCAGAAGTAGGGAAACAGGCTGTTCCTGCCTCTGGAGGGCCTCTGAAGGGGTGGGGAAGGCTGTTTTTGCCCTCCCCAGATGCATAGAGAGGCTCTGGAGCCACGTGAGAAAGAAAAACGGGCCTACCGGGCCATCACGTGCCAGCAGCTGGGGGGGAGAGGGGGGTCGCGCACACATGGGCAGGGCGTATAGAATTATGGGTGTGGGCACCCCCACCCCCAACCCCTTCCTGGCACGTGATGGCAAAAAGGTTAGCCATCACTGATACAGAGTCTCCTGCCTAAGCAGGGGGTTGGACTAGAAGACCTCCACGGTCCCTTCCAACTCTGTTAGCCTGTTATCAGGAGTGGGCTGCTGGGAGTTCGCAGGGGTTCGGGAGAACCTCTAGCTAAGATTCTGTGCAGTTCGGAGAACCCACAAATCCCACTCCTGGCTGGCCCCACCCACCCCTCCCAGGAGTCCCCATGCGGCCCGTTTTGGATGCAGGTAAGTGCAGGGCGCGCACGGAGGATTGGGGAGGGCGAAAAATCAGCTCGGGAAGGCCTGAAGTTCGGGAGGGCCTCCGGAACCTGGGGAGGCTGTTTTCGCCTTCCCAGAAGCTCGAGAAAAGCCTCCGGAACCCGGGGAGGGCAAAAACGCCCCTCCCTTGCCGTGGTGGTGGAGACTGGCTAGGCCACACCCACTCAGCAACCAGGCAGAGAACCCCTTGCTAAAATTTTTGAAGCCCACCCCTGCCTGTTATTCTATTAAAATGCAGAAAAGGGGTTTTTAAAAAAAAAGAGGAAAAATATGGGCTAATTTTCAGAGCTTAGCAAAATTTGAACAACGGTGAAGCAATGGTGTCCCTTGGTGGACCGTCCAAATGCAAACCGATCAGGGGTGGGTTTTAAATTTTTTTACTACCGGTTCTGTGGGCGTGGCTTATTTTGCAGGTGTGGCTTGGAGGTCATGTGACTAGGTAGGCGTGGCTAGCTGGGCAGAGTCATTTCTGGAAGGTCCTCGCACTTACGACCAGTCCTCGCACTTACGACCTGACTCATTTGTTTGCTTTTAACACTGATCAGCTGTAGGACGGCCCTTTGAAACCCCGCGGCAAGAGTTTAAACAGTTTTTTCCCCTCTAGTCATCAGCTGGGACTCAGGAGGCAGCAATAGATTGGGGGTGGGACCAAATAAAAGGTAAGAATAACGTGGGAGGGGGGGGGAAACCGGTTCAGTGACGTCATATCGTCACCGCTACCGGCTCGGTCGAACCGGACCGAACCGGGAGGAACCCACCACTGAAACCGATGATGTGCTTTGTTGGGCTCTTGCGTGAATTGCTAACTCTTCAGCGAAGGAATGGATCTGTTTATGAAGTTTTGCTGTTCAGGAATTCACCAGCTTCGGTTTCTATTCCCAGGACAACAAGCCGCGCCTGAGATTCAGGTTGCAGTTCAACGACACAGAGGGGGTTCTTCGGCCCCAGAACGAAACGTACAGCGTCGACTGCGACACCATCCAGGCTGATGAAGCGTTTTCCGACAATGGCTTCGCCAGTGCTACTACAAACTGCACCAAAAACGTCATGGCAGTAAGTGGGAGGGGCAGCGTTGGCTGCCCATCACTCTGCTGAACACCTAATCCCCAAATATGGTCTTATCAGAGGTGGGTTTCAGCAGGTTCGGACCAGTTCTGGAGAACCGGAAGTGGAAATTTTGAATAGTTCAGAGAACCGGTAAATACCACCACCGACTGGCCCCGCCATCATCTATTTTCTGCCTCCCAAGTCCCAGCTGATTGGGAGGAAATGGGGATTTTGCAGTATCCTTCCCCTAGAGTGGGGTGGGAATAGATACTTTATTTATTTTATTTATTTATTTTATTAGTTTGATTTATATGCCGCCCTTCTCCGGAGACTCAGGGCGGTTTACAATGCTTTTAAGCAATAGCCTTCATACTTTTGTATATACCTGCTTAGTAGGGCTTTTTGGCCCCCCCTAAGCGGTGTTCTATTTTATACAAAGTCAGCTTATTGCCCCCACAAACCGGGTCCTCATTTTACCTACCTCGGAAGGATGGAAGGCTGAGTCCACCTTGAGCAATGTCCTTCTCCTGGAATGGGGTGGGAATGGAGATTTTACAGTATCCTTCCCCTGTCACGCCCACCGAGCCACATCCACCGAGCCACGTCCACAGAACCGGTAGTAAAAAATTTTGAAACTCACCACTGGGTCTTATATATATTTTACTTTTATCCTTCTCATGTTAGTATCCTGATTATTATCACACTGTTGTTTTGCATGTAAACTGAGAGCTTCTGTGCTGGAGACAACTTCCTTGTGTGTCTAATCCCACTTGGCCAAATAAAGTATTCTATTCTCTATTCTATTCTCTAGTCCAGTGATGGCTAACCTTTTCTGGACCGAGTGCCAAAAGCACACATGCACCCAAACCCCCAAAATGCAATGCGTGTGCACCCCCTGCACATGTATGCATGCATGCCCCCTGCCCCCCATGCATGCGTGTGGCCCCCCGCATGTACCATGCCCCCCATACATGCACATGCGTGCATCCCCGCATGTGTCCTGCCCCCCACGCATGCACATGGGTCCCCACAGGTGCCCCGCCCCCCACCTATGCGCCGCAGAGACCCGGTGATCAGCTGGGCAGTGGAAGGCGCTGAACTGGGGCACCGGTTCGCGTGCCCATAGAGAGGGCACGGCATACCACCTGTGGCACGCATGACATAGGTGTGCCATCACAGCTCTATTCCATTCTCTATATTCTATTCTCTATTCTATTCTCTCTTATTCTCTCCTATTCCTATTTCATTCTATTTCCTTTGTTTTTGGGTTTTGGATACGGCGCCCCGTTTCCTCACCCTCTCCACGATGATGTCACCACCGGAAGTCTCCATTCTATTCTATTCTATTCTATTCTATTCTATTCTATTCTATTCTATTCTATTCTATTCTATTCTATTCCATTCCACTCCACTCCACTCCACTCCACTCCACTCCACTTTAAATTCTATTCTATTCTACTCTACTCTATTTTAAATTCTATTCTACTCTACTCTACTCTACTCTTTCCCTATTCCCTATTCTATTCTATTCTATTTTACTCTACTCTACTCTACTCTCCTCCATTCTTCATTCCAATATCTTGGAATGGTGGCGCAGCAGACTAATAGCCTGTTATTATCATTCAGCTGCCTGCAATTACTGCTAGTTCAAATCTCCCCAGGCTCAAGGTTGACTCAGCCTTCCATCCTTTCTAAGGTAGGTAAATTGAGGACCCAGATTGTGGGGACAATAAACTGACTTTGTATAAATATACAAAAGTATGAAGGCTATTGCTTAACGCATTGTAAGCCGCCCTGAGTCTCCGGAGAAGGGCGGCATATTAATCAAATTTAAAATAAATACATAAATCTTATCCTACCCTACCCTACTCTCTACTCTCTACTCTTACTCTCTTCTATTCCTCTTCTCTCTTCTAATCTATTTTGTGTTTGTTATGTGGCTTGTGTCTTCTGTTGTACAGATAGTCCTTGACTTACAACAGTTTGTTTCATAACCGTTCAAACTTCCATCTTGATTCTTTTCAAAGCATTGTGCTGTTTTGCTATTCATGCTCATATCCAAATATCTTCCACTTGTAGGTTACATTCCCAAGGCTGATTCCCAGTTTTCGGGATGAACTCACGGTATGTAATCCAACTTTCTCTCAGGCAAGCTAGCTGAATGGCATTTACCAATAAAATAACACTAGGGGGGAAAACAAATCTATACTCTGCCCACATGACTGGCTCATATTATAGCAGTGATTTATTTGATTGCAGTTGAGCGTGTGGTTTAATCACAGCTATTGAGGCAAACTGCGGTTTAGTTGGGGGGAAAAAAATCTGAATCTGTCTCCGTGATTTTAATTAAACTTGTTGATTATTTTTTTTCCCCAAGCCTTCGAAATTTATGCGTTGGCTGATAATGAAAGCGCACAAATTAAGTCTGGGTGTTGTTGTTTTTTTAGATTGCTGTTTGGAGTTTAAGATTTTAGGAGGCACAGATGGTGGAGATTTTTGAATATCTCCAAGGTCCCCTTCAATAAAATATCTTAATGTCAACATCCAGCTTGAAGTATCCAAATAAATGTCCAGAACTAATAAAAGTCTCGAGGCAAAACTAACTCCGAGATTCCCAGGCATCAGTTCATAGTATTAAACAATGATTTTCCCAGCCAAACCCCAAGGCTTCCATTTAGATCAAGTAAACAAATTCTCTTTGTTATGCCTCAACTTCACACCTTGAAAAGTTGTTGTGACCTGCCAGCAGAGCTGGCAACAAATTCAGACAGGTTGGGAAGGAACGTGGGCCAGTCCTGGAGTCTGGGGAAGGCTCGGACGATGGCTCTTGAGTCGGAGGCAGAGAGGGGGGCCAAGGCCTCTGGTAGTTCTTTCCTGCCCCCGGAGTCTCCGGAGTCTGACATCAGCAAGGCAGAAGAACAGCGTCAGCCTGTTCCTAGTGTGCGCATACGCAGAGCTGCCAGAAGACAGGAACAATTAAGGAAATAGGGTCGACTTGGGAGTAAGGCTTGGAGATGATTGGCCCCTCCCATAAGACATAAAAGAGAAGCGAACGGGACGGGAGCTTTTTGCAGGAAGCAATTAGTTCATCTGGTCGATTCAAGATTTGAAACTTCTGTTTGTGACTCTGTGCCAAGTTTGGCCTTGTCCTGCGTCTGGCAATTAGCTCTTTGGCAGCGTTCCTCGTGAGATAAGGTGGGTGTTGATAACCTTCCTCTGAAAGGCTTTTTATCAAGCCTTGCGGACTGTAAATGAAAGTAATTCGCAGCCGTATGCATTAAAGAGGTTTGCCGGGACTACGTTTTGCTGTTTTAATTTCTAAGGAAGCCTAGGTCGGAACAAAAGTTTCCAGACACACTCAAGCTTCAAGCTGGAGCTGCAGAAGTTTCGTTTCTCTAGTTAACCCGCTTGTAAACAACATCAGAATGGAATGCTTTAAAAAATGGTGTCTGAAATTGGAGAGCAGATTCTGAAACATGGTTAGTGCAAACCTGTCTTGGTCCAAGATCTTTCTTAATGTGGTGGCTTTTTATAGGCTGGCCGGCCTGGAATGGGGCCTGAAATGGCATCTCTAATGGAGTGGATTGTATCGATCGAGGATAATGGCCGGATCCATCATTTGAGTCTCAGGCAGGCGATTCAACAGGGCTACACATTCTTTTCCGATGCCAGTGATATCATCATCCAAGTCCCGTTTAATGCAAGAGGAGTTGCAGTTTACAAGGTACAAGAAATGAGAAATAGAGCTATAGGTGCCAGGATACAGGTAGTCCTCGACTTACAACAGCTTGTTTAGTGACCGAAGTTGCAACATCATTGAAAAAAGTGACCGATGACCATTTTTCACACTTACGACTGTTGCATCATCCCCCCCCCATGGTCACGTGATCAAAATTGAGATACTTGGCAACTGGCTCATATTTATGACGATTTCAGTGTCCGGGATCATGTGATCCCCTTTTTTGACCTTCTGACAAGTAAAGCAGGGGTGAAATCCAGCAGGTTCTGACAGGTTCTGGAGAACCGGTAGCGGAAATTTTGAGTAGTTCAGAGAACTGGCAAATGCCACCTCTTTCCAATATCCTTCCCCCAGGAATGGGGTGGGAATGGAGATTTTGCAGTATCCTTCCCCCAGGAATGGGGTGGGAATGGAGATTTTGCAGTATCCTTCCCCCGGAATGGGGTGGGAATGGAGATTTTGCAGTATCCTTCCCCTGGAGTGGGGTGGGAATGGAGATTTTGCAGTATCTTTCCCCTGGATTGGGGAGGGAATAGAGATTGCAATATCCTTCCCCCAGGAATGGGGAGGGAATGGAAATTTTACAGTATCCTTCCCCTGGAGTGGGGTGGGAATGGAGATTTTGCAGCATCCTTCCCCTGCCATGCCCACCATGCCATGCCCACCAAGCCATGCCACGCCCACTAAGCCATGCCCACAGAACTGGTAGTAAAAAAAATTGGATTTCACCACTGAAGTAAAGTCAATGGGGAAGTGTGATTCATTTAACCCCCTTGTCACTCACTTAACAACTGCAGTGATTCACTTAACAACTGCAGGAAGAAAAATCGTAAAATGCAGCAAAACTCACTTAACAACAGTTTTACTTAGGAATAGAAATTTTGAGCTCAGTTGTGTTCGTAAATCAAGGACTGCCTATAAATTCCTCATGTTTGGTATTACTTCTCCAAGACTGAGCTTTGAGGAAAGTGCTTTGTCGTTAATAATTGGATTATTATGGATTTATGATTATTTTTGCTTATTTGACGAACGTTTTTAGAATAGGTGGCCTCTACATTGATTGGTTTTTATTTTTTGTCTTGTTTTTATCCTGCCTTTATTATTTTATAGGTAACTCAAGGTAGCAAACATTACCTAATATTCCTTC
Organism: Pantherophis guttatus; assembly: GCF_029531705.1. The sequence goes on from NW_026844042.1 coordinate 1,861,250, forward strand.
CTCTTGCTATTTTCTCCACAACAACAATCCTGTGAGGTGGGTTGGGCTGAGGGAGAGGGACTGGCCCAATGTCACCTAGCCAGCATTAATGCCTAAGGCGGAACTAGAACTCTCAGTCTCCTGGTGATTGGCCCAAAGTCACCCAACTGCTTTCATGCTAAAGTTGGGACTAGAACTTACCATCTCCTGGTAAATTCGCTCAAAGTCGCCCAGTTGGCTTTCATGGCTAAGGTGGGACTAGAACTCTCAGTCTCCTGGTGATTGGCCCAAAGTCACCCAACTGACTTTCATGCTAAAGTTGGGACTAGAACTTACCATCTCCTGGTAAATTCGCTCAAAGTCGCCCAGTTGGCTTTCATGGCTAAGGTGGGACTAGAACTCTCAGTCTCCTGGTGATTGGCCCAAAGTCACCCAACTGACTTTCATGCTAAAGTTGGGACTAGAACTTACCATCTCCTGGTAAATTCGCTCAAAGTCGCCAGTTGGCTTTCATGGCTAAGGCGGGACTAGAACTCTCAGTCGCCTGGTGATTGGCCCAAAGTCACCTAACTGACTTCCATGCCTCATGGTAATGATGTGCTATGAGATAATGGTGATGATATAGTGATGTACAACTTTTCACTTTAGTGGTTTGGGGGAAGTGTCAAGACCTGCTTTAGGATTGGATATTGCCGTAAAAAAAGGTTTCTAGAAGGTTAAAAGCATGAAACGTTACCATATGTCTTTCAGGAAGGTGACCACGTGTTGTACACGGTAGCCATCAAGCTAACTTATGGGCCACCAGAGCAGCGCCTGACTCTGGAATCAAGAATGATCTGCGCCCCAGGTGAAAACTTTCTTTCCAACGTTCTGCTTCTAAATCAGATATGGAGATGCTGGCTTCAGACTTGGGTGTTCCATCCGTAGCTTTTCCATGTTCTTCCTCATAAGTTGACTCCTCCTATCCATTCCTTTAACTTATGCATTTTTGTCATGAAAAAAGAACCATATTTTCCCTTATCTTCCTTTCTTGATCCGAGTTTATTTTCCGATAGGGTAGGAAAGTGGATGAATGGAATTCTGACAAAGCTGAACTCAGAAAATAGACAAAACCTGAATACGATTTGGGACTTAGCATGTTATCATAATCATAAGTTTATTTGTCAAGCATATATAAGATGACAGGTAAAAATATAAAAATATAAACATAATTTGAATACATGAAAAGAGTAAGTAAAAAGGAATATTAGGACAGGGACTGTAGGCCCGCTGGTGCATTTATGCACGCCCCTTACAGACCTCTTAGGAATGGAGTGAGGTCAGCAGTAGACAGTTTAAGGTTAAAATTTTGGGGGTTTTGGGATGAAACCACAGAGTCAGGTAGTGCATTCCAGGCATTGACCACTCTGTTACTGAAGTCATATTTTCTGCAGTCGAGTTTGGGGTGGTTTACCTAGAGTTCGTATCTATTATTTGCTCGTGTATTGTTGTGACTGAAGCTGAAGTCATTGACAGGAAGTACATTGTGGCAGATAATTTTATGTACTACGCTTAGGTCAGACTGAAGTCGGCGTAGTTCTAAGTTGTCTAAGCCCCAAATTTGGAGTCTGGTGACATAAGGTATTTTATTGCGGTTAGAGAAATGGAGGACTCTTCTTGTGAAATATCTCTGGACACTCTTGATTGTATTTATGTCCGATATGCAGTGCGGGTTCCAGACAGATGAGCTGTATTCAAGAATTGGTCTAGCAAATGTTTTGTATGCTCTAGTTAGTGGTACAACATTACCAGAGAAGAAGCTACACAAGATTAGATTAACAACTCTTAATGCCTTTTTAGCAATGTTGTTACAGTGGACTCGGGCACTTAGATCTTTAGAAATGAGTACTCCAAGGTTGTAAATGCAACAAGTATGGTTTGTAAATTCATGGTTTATGTTACTACATTAGGCCTGAACATAGTAATGGGATTATTGAACCAACCAGATTAACATAACATAGTTGGCGTCATGTTGACAGCCCATAATTCTTCGGAAGAGGTATATTATGCAAGCTTCCTATCAGGATTGAAGCTCTTCTTGAAGAACCTCAACATGAAGAATATACTCCAATCAAAAATTGGAGAAGAAAAATTGGTTTGGAAAATCTTCAATCTTTCCCCCCCCACCCAACTTTTCAGGCCCAGCAATCTGTAATTCGACCCACATGATGGTGATTCTCCCAGCTTTCCCAGGAAAATTGACAGATGTCAGTCTGAATGAGAAGAACATTCCGGTACACCAACTTCAAGCCAATGGGATTGGTGTGGATACCAGAAAAGGAGTGAAGTTGTATATTCCCAAAAGAATTCTGAACACACGAGTAAGTTCCTTGAGTCCGAGGACATATTTCTTGAGGCAAATGTTGGGGGTTGTTTTGTGGCTAGGGAATTCTGGGAGTTGAAGTCTACAAGTCTTAAAGTTACCAAAGTTGGAAATCCCTGCTCTTAAAGGTACAAGAGCTGGCTGGAGAATTCTAGGAATTGAAGTCCACTCTTAAAAGTTTCCTGGGTTCAATAACCTACCTTGAGTGTACCTCAATAGGATCATCAGTTGATTAACCATCAGTTCTGTTATTTTAATTTTATTTTTAATCAATATAAGTGCTTAATGAACATTGCATTGCCTGAGTCATTTTGCTTGTACAGTATAATAATAATAATAATAATAATAATAATAATAATAATAATAATAATAATAATATACATTGATTATATCTATTATCTATTTAATAATATATTATTAAATAATAATATATTTAAATAATAAATGGCTATGGATGAAACATGCAATGGTATCCATTGTCATTGGGGCACTTGGTACCATGTCCAAGAATTTTATAAGATACATCAACAAATTGCAGCTTCCTGCAATAACACCAGCGGAACTGCAAAAAACTGCGCTACTTGGAACATCGTACATCTTAAGAAGGTACTTGGTTGATCCCTAGGACGCTGGCACCAACCCTTATCAACCATTAGCACCAGTCAATGGTATTTGTGATGCATTTTTGAATGTTCAGTTGACTGAATTTCTTGTTTAATGAATAAAGATAATAATAATATAATAATAGTAATCGTAATAGTATATTATTTACTTACATACAATAATCTTTCATTATTCACATGTGCATAGTAATAATCTTTCATCTTCTAATTTCTACTTCTGCCATCTAGCCATTGATAAAACAAATCCCGTTAAAAAGTATTGTTTCTTCCTTGTCCTTTATTTTTAGTGTCAATCTATCTATCTCTGCACAGTCTAATATCTTTTTGATGATATTCTCATCTGTAGGAGTATCCTCATTCTTCCAATGTTGTGAAAATACAATTCGCGCCACTGTCAACACATGTAATATTAAATGCTTAACCATCAGCTCTAACCACTCCTCTTGTGTTAAAGTTGAAACTGATGAAAGCAGTGGAATAATTTTATCTCTCTGATTTTCCAGGCCTACAGAGATCACGACTGCTCAGGTTTTCAGTTGTACGTTGAGTCCTTGACGTTGAATTTTGACTACCGTGGCGAAATAGCCACCATGGTTAGCTATCCAGAATGCCCTTGTGAACAAAATGCACCAATAGGTGAGGATTTTAACATCGGTCTTAAAGATAGATCTTTGAATGTGGCCTGCGAAGGGTTAAACATGCTATCATAGTTATGGGTCAACCATCTTCAGAAGCCTCAATGCAGAGAACATGCCACTTCCATCTTTCTACTTCAATTGAGAAAAACTCACACACCTTTCTGCCCTATTAGCACATTTTCTGGCCAAAAAATTGATATGTGCTTGGTTTTCCTGCTGAATTTAGATCTTTTTAGCAATTTCTCCCTCCTTTTCTCTCCCCCCCACAAGTGATAAAGCTATAATTTTGGGCCTGCTTTCTCTGTGGATTGGATGTTGGGTTTTATATTTAAGCTAACAGGCCTATCTCTACTATAAAATATGTTAAATATGTTATTAGTCTCTCTGGGAGGTCCATCATAACTTCAAATGGTCACTGTGAGAACAATCTGTAGTAAAATATGTTCAATATGTCATAAGTATCTCTGGGGAGATCCATTGTAACTTTGAATGGTTGATAAGTGAGGATTATATGTATCTGTATGTTAAATATGTTGTAAGTATCTGGGATAGTCCATTGTCCTGTCAAATGGTGAGAACTATCTATAGTAAAATATGTTCAAAAAGTCATAAGTATCTCTGGAGAATCCATCATAACATCAAGTGATCTTTAAATGAGAACTATCTGTACTAAAATATGTTAAACATGTCATAAGTCTCTCTGGAAGGTCCATCGTAACTTCAAATGGTCACTAACTGAGAACTATCTGTGGTAACATATGTTCAATATGTCATAAATATCTTTGGGGAATCCATCGTAATGTTGAGTGGTCACTATGTGAGAACTATCTGTGGTAAAATATGTTCAATATGTCATAAATATCTTTGGGGAATCCATCGTAATGTTGAGTGGTCACTATGTGAGAACTATCTGTGGTAAAATATGTTCAATATGTCATAAATATCTTTGGGGAATCCATCGTAATGTTGAGTGGTCACTATGTGAGAACTATCTGTGGTAAAATATGTTCAATATGTCATAAATATCTTTGGGGAATCCATCGTAATGTTGAATGGTCACTAAGTGAGGACCATCTGTACTAAAAAAGGGCCAAAATCAGACAGACATTGTTGATGTTCCTTAGTTGGGTAATAAAATGTCTGCAACCAACCAACCTCCCTCAAGAAGACCAAAAACTTCCCGATTCCACCCTGAGGTACAGTATTCTCTTCAGTTGAACTCATTGTGGCTTATCATGGTGTATGACTTGATTCCCAACTTCCTTACAGTCACCATATGCACTCAAGATGGACACATGGATTTTGAGATAGCGAGCAGCAGTACGAAACCGGACTTAAACCTGGATACCCTCAGGCTTAGAGACCCAACCTGTGGGCCCGTCTACTGGTCGGCTTCGAAAGATCGAGTCCATTTCCGTGTGCCACTGAACGGTTGCGGGACCACGGTGAAGGTAAGGTCCTCCTTCAGATGAACCCAGTTGGTTCTCCTCCTTCACCGATACAGGTTGTCCTTGAATTATGACCACAATTGAGCTCCAAAGTTTTCTTGCTAAGGGAGACAACTGTTAAATGAATTTGCCTCATTTTACGTCCTTTCATGCCACAGTAGTTAAGTTAGTAACATGGTTCTTAAGTGAATTTGGCTTTCCCCGCTGATTTGGCAAAAGGGGATCACATGACCCCAGGATATTGCAACCGTCATAAAAATGAGTTGACAAGTGTCCGAATTTTGATCACGTGACCACAGGGGTGTTACAGAGTGGTGCGGTGGCCTAGAGGTGGAGCTCTTGCCTCTTCGGAGGCTGTGAGTTCGATCCTAGATAGAGGCAGCTATTTCTCTCTCTGGCATAATGGGAATTTATCTGCTGAAAAAAACTCCACATTGGCGACAGGAAAGGCATCCGGCCAGTTAACACCCTGCTAGCTCCATTCAGTTGCGCAGACTCCACCCCGCAAGGGATTATGGGGTTGTTAAAATGATGATGATGACCACAGGGGTGTTGCAATGGCCGTAAGTGTGAAAAATGGTCATAAGTCACTTTTTTTCAGTGCCATTGTAACTTCGAAGGTTCACTAAACGAATGGTTGTACTCCGAGAACTATTTGTACCCTTTTGCGATTCCAGGTGGTTGGCGAGAAGATGGTTTATGAAAATGAAGTGAGTTCCATTTGGCCAGATCAACCCCCACGCTGGATCTCCAGAGACAGCGATTTCAGGTGAGTCTGGCTTGCCTTCTATGTGGCGATCAAGATGACGTAATTTTCTGTGGGTATTTGTGCTTTTTCCATTCGTGCGCAATTCCAGCAGAATTCGGGCTGCAAAGTATTGCTCAAGACTACCCATGCATTTTAGGATTGCAATGCTTTTTTTTTTTTTTTTTGCAATATGCATTGATGATAAATGCAATAAAAATTTTTGATTTCGCCGATCGGCCCAGCCTCCAATCAGTAACTTTTGGAAGCGACGGATAACACCAAGAGCCTTGGTGGCGCAGCAGACTAAAGTGCTATTAAGTAGCACCAGCTGCCTGCAATTACTGCGAGGTCAATTCTCACCAGGCTCAAGGTTGACTCAGCCTTCCATCCTTCCGAGGTAGGTAAAATGAGGACCCGGATTGTGGGGGCAATAAGCTGACTTTGTATAAAAAAGAACACCGCTTAGGGGGGGGCCAAAAGCCCTACTAAGCAGGTATATACAAAAGTATGAAGGCTATTGCTTAACGCATTGTAAGCTGCCCTGAGTCTCCGGAGAAAGGGCAGCATATAAATCGAACCAATAAATAAATAAATAAAATTTAAATTCCGGGTTTATCGCTCCGTGCAGAGTTCATTGTTTTGAAACTTGTGTGCAGACAATATTAATAAGAGTTTATGCCGTTGGCCTAAATTATGTAACATTGATGTAGCTAAATTAATCCTGGATTGAATGAATAACCTCTCCCCGTTCTTCACGATTGAAAGCCAGATAACAAAAGAGATTTCAGAAAAACCCAACTCCTGCTTTTAAAAAAAAAATCATAACTGGATAGTATGTCTCTGCCTTGTACGTGGCGATTTCTGCAACCAATCAATCCTTCAGCATTTTCAGTTAGGGTGATCGTTTAAAGCCGGGTTTTTGTGCTATTGTGTAAATCGTGCATTTGAATGCCACGCTAATCTTTAGGCTGTGATTGATCGACAGGGCGGCTGGCTTTTATTTAACCGACTAAAGCCGAAATTTACATTATATGAATGTGAGTGATGTGTAAACCCAGTCACGTAAGAAATAGGCTACAGTTCTTCAAATGCAAGAGGGCAAGAATAATAGAATTGAAGCGAGAGAGGTTTTCATTCTTTCCCCCCATTCCTCAATTGACTATGAAATGAGAATACTGCCGATCTGAGAGGGTGGGTTGCTTAAGAGGAGAAACTTTTGACTAAAAACAACATTGGAAGACGTGTAACTCTGGCTGAACCTTGGCAGGGAAAATAAAATCTTTGAATGCAGATGAATTAGCAATAGCATTTACCGTACTTACATACCGCTTCACAGTGCTTTTACAGCTCTCTCTAAGCGGTTTACCGAGTCACCCTTTTGCCCCCAACAATCTGGGTCCTCATTTTACTGACCTCGGAAGGATGGAAGGCTGAGTCAACCTTGAGCCGGTCAGGATCAAACTGCTGCCATTTGGCAGAATTAGCCTGCAGTACTGCATTTTAACCACTGCGCACCATGGATGGATGGATGGATGGATGGATGGATGGAAGGAAGGAAGGAAGGAAGGAAGGAAGGAAGGAAGGAAGGAAGGAAGGAAGGAAGGAAGGAAGGAAGGATGGATGGATGGAAGGAAAATAGTAATAACAATAAGACTTACATACCGCTTCACAGTGCTTTGACAGCCCTCTCTAAGCGGTTTACAGAGGCAGCCTTTTGCCCCCAACAGTCTGGGTCCTCATTTTACTGACCTCTGAAGGATATATATATATATATTTAAATTTGATTTATATGCCGCCCTTCTCCGGAGACTCAGGCCGGCTTACAGTGCGTTAAGCAATAGCCTTCATACTTTTGTATATTTATACAAAGTCAGCTTATTGCCCCCACAAATTGGGTCCTTAATTTACCTACCTTAGAAAGGATGGAAGGCTGAGTCAACCTTGAGCCTGGCGAGATTCGATCTTACTTTAATTGCAGACAGCTGGTGTTAAATTACAGTGCTCTGTCTGTTGAGCTATCCAGGCTCAACAGACTTAAGTCTTAAAGGCTATTACTATCACTAGGCAATATTTGATAAGAGATGTCTGAGTCCCAAAGCAGGAATGCGGGTGGTGGAGAAAGGGGAAGGGGACCCTCCCTAGTTCTTTGGGAAGTAAAGACGAGTGGGAGGGACAGGTGCGTTCAGATTTTCAAGATAACCTCACCATAAAGGTAGCGTTAGTACTCAGGTTTTTGGTTACCTGTCCAGACTACCTCAAAGGGCTGATGTTACTCAACTTTTCTTTCCAGGTTGACCGTGGTTTGCTCGTACGAGAGTGCCGATACTTCCTTGAATGTCAGAATAAACACATTTCCTCCTCCTGCGCCTGCAATCAACCAAGGTCCACTTTCTCTTCTTCTTCTCATTTATCCAGGTGAGACATTTTAATTCATGGCTAGGTGGGGGGAGACATTTCTTCATTGCAGTTTTAAGTCTTCATACTTCCGGTATCTAGAGCAGGGGTCAGCAACCTGTGGCTCTGGAGCCGCATGTGGCTCTTTCATCCCTCTGCTGCGGCTCCCTGTTGCTGGTTGGCACCACAATTTGGAGAGGAGTTTCAATTTAAGGCGGGGAAAGCATGGTGTTCCAGGAGGAGATTTTACGCCAAGGGGCGGCGGGTTTTCTGGTCAGCTCCACAATTGATAGGGCTTTTGGTTAGGACAAGAAGAGGAAAAAGGACACCGCACTAGGAGGAGACTCTATGGTGGGGGAACAGGACTTCCGGTCGGCTCCAGAATTGAACGGGGGGCTTCCGGTTAGGACCTTTGTGGCTCTTTGAGGGTTTAAGGTTGCTGACCCCTGTTTCTCAACCTTGGCAACAATTAAGATAAGTGGACTTCAAAATTCCCAGCATGGCTGGCTGGAGGAATTCTGGGAATTGAAGTCCACACATCTTAAAGTCGCTAAGATTAAGAAACACTGATTTTAGAGAACCGGATTCTTTGTTTATGAAACTACTTGAAACTGCTTGCCAGGATGGTGCAGTGGTTAGCGTGCAGTACTGCAGGCTACTGCTGCTGACTGCCGGCTGACTGCAATTCGGCAATTCGAATCTCACCAGGCTCAAGGTCGACTCAGCATTCCATCCTTCCGAGGTGGGTAAAATGAGGACCCAGATTGTTGGGGGCAAGTGGCTGACTCTGTAAACCTCTTGGAGAGGACTGTAAAGCACTGTGAAGTGGTATATAAGTCTGCTATTGCTTGGGAAGGAAGGAAGGAAGGGAAGGAAAGGAAAAAAGGAAAGGAAAGGAAAGGATAGAAGGAAAGGACAGGACAGGATGACAGGACAGGACAGGACAGGACGCCGTGGTGGCACAGTGGTTAGAATGCAGAATTTCAAGCTGGCTCTGCCTACTGCCAGGAGTTCGATCCTGACCGACTCAAGGTTGACTCAGCCATCCATCCTTCTGAGGTGGGTAAAATGAGGACCCAGATTGTTGATGGCAAGATGCTGACTCTGTAAACTGCTTAAGAGAGGGCTGTAAAACCCTGTGAAGCGGTATATAAATCTAAGTGCTATGGCTATTGGCAGAAGTTTCAGGTAGCATAGATCCAATGTATCCATAGTTATCTGGATGAAGCTCTTTAAAAATATCCAAAGCGTTAAATATACACACTTTGTAATGATTTCTGTAATTTGCATAATGCCATCATTATAGAAATGATCTAAATTGCTGCAAATGATGTCCTTTTGCTTTTAAAAGACATCGGGAAGAAAGAAAGCGCCCTTAATGGCCTATTTAAATTGAAGTCTCCTTCGGGTGTGCAATTAACGCACATAAACATAATTACGTGCACATTGTTTTTCATGTCTTCTATCTAAACAGCGCGTGCCTTAAAAAGGCTGCCGAACTAGAAAGCCGTACGTTTAAAAAGCTAAATTAAAATACAGCTGCCCGTATTACTATTTTTCCGATTTGGAAACCCTAACTTGAAATCCAGTTTTAACTGCCTGTGGAGCCCACGAGGATCGAAGCGATAAAATGAAATGGCGTGAAATAAAATTTGAAAAATGGGCTGAGAGAAATGGAGAGAGAAAAAAAAGAGGATTTTGGAAGCCTCGAACAACTAAATTTCTCAGTACACGCACCGGGGATTTTTGGAACTGGGTTTAAAGAATGCTGGAGTCACAAATGACAAATTGGAAGCAAAATCTTGACGCGATTGAATGGGGGGTTTGAATGCCACCAGAGTTGGCAACCAACTCTGATTGGGAGGATTTTTTCATCAGGTTCGCCTGATCCGCCAGTTGCGTCCCTTTCTGGATCGGGACTCCTTACGCACGGTCACTCATGCTTTCGTCACCTCCCGCCTGGACTATTGCAACGCTCTCTACATGGGGCTCCCCTTGAGGAGCACCCAGAGGTTCCAACTGGTGCAGAGTGCGGCCGCGCGGGTGGTAATGGGAGCGACATGGCGTTCCCACGTAACACCCCTCCTGCGTGAGCTGCACTGGCTCCCGGTGGTCTTCCGGGTGCGCTTCAAGGTTTTGGTTACCATCTTTAAAGTGCTCCATGGCTCAGGACCTGGGTACTTGCGGGACCGCCTACTACCACCAATAGCCTCCCACCGGCCGGTACGCTCCCATAGAGAGGGGCTCCTCCGGGTGCCGTTGGCCAAACAATGCCGACTGGCGGCCCCCAGAGGGAGAGCCTTCTCTGTGGGGGCACCTACGATCTGGAATGAGCTCCCCCTGGAGATATGGAGGATCCCGGATCTGCGCACCTTCCGCCGCGCTCTAAAGACCTTATTATTTCACCAGGCGGGCCTGGCCTGATTTTCTCCCTCTTTTATGAAAGATTTTAATTTTTTAATATCTTTTAGTATTTTATATATTCAAATTTTACAATTGGTTTTAAATAGTTTGGGGTTTTAATTTGTCTGGGCCAAAACTATTTAATTTGATTTTAATTCTACTTTAAAATTTTGTATGTCTGTGTTTTATTGTTTGGCTGTGCACCGCCCTGAGTCCTTCGGGAGTAGGGCGGTATAGAAATCAAATCAAATAAATAAAATAAACCAAGGAGCAGCTCCAGATATGGTTTCTTGTTTTGCAGATCAGTTCTACTCGGTTCCTTATACAGATGACCAATATCCACTTGTGAAATACCTGCGAGAGCCCATTTTCCTTGAGGTTCAAGTACTTAACCGAAATGACCCAAACATCCATTTAATGTTGGAGAACTGCTGGGCTACCCTCTCCTTAGAACCTACTTCTTTGCCACACTGGAACATTGTGGTTGATGGGTAAATGGCCATTATTTTCTTCCTTTCTATTCATGTACTTACTTGTATCCTGACTTTGTTATTTTTCCAAACAACTCGTATTTGTAAATGTACCCAACCCGCTTTCTTCCTCCTATTTTCCACACAATAACAGTCTTGTGAGGTGGGTTGGGCTGAAAAGAGAGGGACTGGCCCAAAGTCACCCAGCTGGTTTTTATGCCTAAGGCAGGACTAGAACTCACCGTCTCCTGGTGATTGGCCCAAAGTCACCCAACTGGTTTTCATGCCTAA